>VZRR01007718.1:33707-158581 GCA_013398015.1 Oreocharis arfaki
CCTGCGGACCCTGGGAATGGACCCACGTGGGAGGAGGGAAATGTGTGAGAAGAGAGGATGCAGAGAGGAGCTGCTATGGGCTGACCGCAGACCCCCGTTCCCCATCTGCCTGTGCCCCTAGAGGAGAAGAGAGAGATCAGTCAGGACTGAAGTTGAACCTGGGAGTTAATCGGATGGGGGCGGAAATTGTTTTAATTTTTTGTATTTTCTTTCCTCAACATCGAACTCTATTTTAATTGCCAGGAAATTGAATTCAATTTCCCCGTCATAAAATGTGTTATAGTGATTAGTCAGCGATCTCTCTGCTTTATTCCAACCTATGAACTTTTCATCTCGTTTTCTCTCCCGTGGTTTTAAGAAAGAAGACTGAGAGAGGCAGCTGGGTGGGTGTTCAGAAGCCAGCCGAGACTGACCCACCACGAAGTTGTTGTGGTACAACGTGCCTGCTCTGTAATTGCATCTTTAACTTATGCCATACTCTGAATGCATAGCCTCTTGGCCTCTGACAGTCTTTATGTCAAAACTATGTAAAATGGCCATATAATTGGTGTTTGTTTAAAAAAAAACAAAAACAGAAAAACAAATAAGCAAAACGATAAAAAATAGGTGTTACACCAATTAGATGCATCAGATGTACCAAGGAAACAAAGATAATTCTGCATATTTTTATATTAATGGTGAACTTAGTAACTTTGTTTTTTAAGGGTATTTACCAGCTAATTGTAAATCAATAGGTAATGGAGCTGAAGGTATGCTGATAAACTCAAGTGTGAATTAGCATGTCAGTTACTTCTCAGGTATCTTCTTGACCTTATTTTAAGAGAGGTACTCATTCACGTTCATTGTATGTGTAACTTTCAACACCCACATGCCTAGTTGTCTTTTAAAGATTCTGCTGCATCATTTTGCTATTAAATATAGTTTATCAACTCATTCAAGATGTATTTCTAAAAAGAAATGTTCTGTGGACTTTGCTTGTTTAAACATTGACAGGAGCACTCATGTTGAATGACTGAAACTGTAGGCTAAATAATTTTATTCACTGTATAAAAAGCTACAAAAGTTTAAAAAGGTGAAGTAAATTGAACATCATAATTAGGTCTTTTTTCATCTAGACCGATGTGACAAATGAAACCATGCAGAACATGCTTTTATGGCCTGCTTTTCTAAGGTAAAGATGCTATAACAGAAGAGAAATTTCAGGTCTAGTAGTTCATTAATTCATTTCAAAATATCTGAGAAGAAGGTGAATATGAGACTGCAATGTTTCTAGGCTCAGTGGAGGTAGCAAAGGGTTATTTGTGTGGCATATTCTGTACAGCTGTAAAAGTAATTACTCCTATTTGTTGGTTTTGAATGTGGTGTCTTCTCAAAAATTGCCTCCTTGCCTTATAAGTTACATTGGCTACATGTTATCTTTCGAGTCCCATATAAAATTTATGTCTTATGCCCAAATTGTATTTTTTTTGTGTTCTAGAACAGATGCACACTTTTTAAGGGCAATAAAAATGTGTGAGACAATAAAAAGCAAAGCAGAACTAAGGTTTGAATCTAAAAATTCTATGTCATTTCTAATCATAAAACATGCGATCTATGAAACTAATTCATAGTGGTGAATATTGAGATGAAATGCCTTTGTAAATATTTAATTTCTAAAATACATCAAGGTTTTTTACTTATTGTAGTGGAAAACTCCAGACTGTAAAACCATGAAAGCACTATTTCAGAACACTTTTTTTTCTGCCTAGCTGTATTAGCTTCGGTTGGTTCTTGTCGAGCAGTTAGTTCTCGTTTAAATAGTTATTCCCACAAGTTTATCATCTGCAATTTAAACATACTTTTAATAAAAATGAAAAGAACACAAACATCTTTGTTTGGAAAGAAAATGCAGAGACGATATCTGCATTCAGATTGTGCACAATGGTTTATAGTCAAGAACCTGAGCAGTGGTAAATCTTTACATCTGAGATTAGAGCAGAATAATTTTAAAGTCATCTTTGCATTCCTGTGATCTTGAGTCCGTTTGCTAAAAAGTCTGTTCCTTACAGAATTTTGATGAGGTGTTCTAAAAGACAGATTGCCTGTATGGAGCTATTCAAGGCAGGAGATAGAACTGTTGCAAAAATGTCTCTCTGTAAAAAGTTATTATTAAAGGGCTTGAGGAATAAACTCGCCAGAAGAGCTTGTTCTGAATCTGTTGCTAAAGAATAGTGGTGTAGCTGTCCTGTTTTTGAACATTTGTTTCAAGTCTTCATTTTTTTCTCTTACGATATTTTAAAATTTTCCATCAGATTACAAACAAAGAGAAATTCCGGTCATCAGAGTTAATAGTTTGTATTCATAAATTTACATTTTGGATTTAAGTCAGGCTTAGTGTATAATTAATTTGTGTGGCATGAGATCATAGCATGTCCTTGTCTGTTTTGTTATCAGATATGTGTAACTGTAACTCTTGCCAAAATGTGTTTGTTTTATTGTCTTCCCGTGAATTACAATGCTTGATACTTAAGCTCTCAGTATAAAAAAGACAGCTTTTCGAAGTTCCATAAGAAAGACATACTAATAATTACAGTTCTACTGAAGAGATCTTTTCATAATATTCGAAGGGCCTACTTGAGACATTCTTGTGATACTGATAGAAGAGTTTCTATCCAACAAACTCCCTGCTTTACATTAAGAAAGCCTGCTCAAGAAAGGGTCTCTGTATATGTTTGCAAAGCAAATATAAATTATTATAACTGATATAAATATAGTACGTTTTGAAATGCATAGTCCATTTTTCCTTTTTTTTAGTAAACTTTGAAATAAGTGTTTATTGCTATATATGTATATATATATGTATATATCTTACTACTTAGTATTAATTTTAATTCTTAATTGTAAAAGCCAGTAGTGGCCTAAAGAAGTATAATTTTGTGTTTGGAATTATTACAGAAGCAATGGTTTCACACTCTAGTTATATGAATACTTTCTATCTGAATACCTTGACTAAAATCATGGCAACATAACTTTCAACAAATCAAAGAGCATCTAACATCTGTATGGATGTTTCAGATGTAATATTAAAACTACAGGAATATCATCATTTTCCTGCTGACTGAAACAACAAAGTTGATGATGATATGTTGAATGTGCTCAGATAGATTCTAAGAGAGGAAAATTGCAGCAATGATGGGAGACTTCACTTGCTCCCTGGAATGCAGGTTGAATTTTCCATTGAGCTTGAACCCTAATATGAAAAGTCTCTAAGTATAAAAAATGGCTGCCTCATAAGTTATCTAGTCATCAAATCTCCAGAAAAGGAACTAAAGCTAAACTTAAGTAATACCTGAAGCAAATGCAAAATACCTGACAGAACGACGTGAAGCACTAAAGGAAGTTGGAATGACCAAAAGATACAGTAGTAAGGGCAAATAAAGGCAGAGTCTTTAAAAAAAATCTGTTTCCAAATAAGAGAAATAGAAAGGACTGAGAAATCTTGCATGTTAATTGTAAAGCAAAATAACCCATTAAAGGGAGTTTGAGGAAAAATAAAAAAATTCTTCTTTAGAAACACGAGGAAGTGGAAGCCTACCAGAGGCTGCTGTGACAAAAGACATTTCTGGGGTATTAAATGTGTAAAGAGAACAAAACAAGACTGTTTCAGGAAAGCTACAAGAATGCTTCTTAATCTCTTTGCCATGGGAAACCTTGAACAGTCATTTTGTGAAGAATGCATCGGAGGAGATATCTCAAACTGAGGCACTGTGGGAGAGACTATGAAACAAATCAGCAAATGAACAGTAATTATCACACATACCTGTTGCAGTAATCCAGGAAGAAATACCTAACCAAATAACTTTGGTATATAAATATCTAACACTACTTTGGTATCTGAGGACCAAAGCATGCAGTTATAGCGATACAGTAAACAAGCAAAAAAACAACCTCAAAAAGTCCCCAAAATTTGCATGTGGGGAAAAGCAATTCCACTTTGCATTTTAAACTATTTGTGGGAAGCAGCGTGAATAACTAGGTGACAAATTTCATTAATTACACGAAGATGATGAGAAGAAAAAAAAGAGAAAGACCAACCATAATGAAGTCCAGCAGAAAGATATTCCAAGACTGACTGAAATTCAGTACAGATAAAAGAATGAGGCACATGAGCAACAACTGAGTTGTGTAGTTTTAACTGTGTTGACAGTTGCTACTCACTAAAAAGACTGGGGTTCTATGAGCTCTCTGATAAATGCCATCAGCTAAGTGCTTAGAAACAATCCAATGAACAAACTGAATGTTAGAAATCATTGGGAAGAGAAAAAAACCAAAACGAAACAAAACAAAAAAACCACAAACCACCAGTAGCTCTGTGAAACCACAGTGCACCTGTATTTCAAATGCAAAGCATGGTTTCCATTTTCTTATCTCTTTCCCCAGTGTTGCATAAGAAATATTTCAGAGAAGAGCTACCAGGCTGATGTAGTGTATAGAACAGTCTCTGTATGAGAAGTGACTAATTGGATTATTAGCCACTTTATTTGATAAACTCCACATTTTCAATTAGCAACTTCAGTTCTGGAATTTTAATATCCTTTTATAGCTGTTGTCTTTCCGTGTGCAGGATTTTGTATGGGAAAGGATGGCTTTGGAAGTAGTGTGACAAACGCCAGAGTAAATGAGGACTCTTCTGAGTGAAAAAAAAAAAAAAAAAATTGAGTTCGGTAGTGGCCTAGACAGCTTTAAGTAATATCAACCAAGAACGGTGTTTCACTTCCTTTTCCTTCTCTCCTACAATCAGTAGGAGTCATACAAAAAAGCGCCCAAAACTATAAAAACCACAAACCAAACAAAAATGACCAACCAATAAAAGGAGGGTTGACAGCCTAAAAATAAAGAAAACAATGCATTTTTTCATCTATGAAATTGGTGAAACTGCTTAGTATAACACTCTTTGATATTTAATGCCACATCACGGTTCTTAATTAGTCTCTCAATAATAAATTGAGGTAATTCAGCAGGTAAAAACTATGCCACATTGACAGAAAGGCCATGCATTCAGGAAGCCAGAGCTATATGTCCAGCTCAGATAAATGTTAACAAAAATCACTTTTGCCTATCACACACATATGTCACAAGGGTTTGTTGTGAGACTAAACATTATTCCAAGAATAATCATGTCAGAGGATATCAGTGACGAATTCAGAATTTCCGGTCCATACTCCTGTCTTAGAAAACCTTTCCTCTACATATCTATAAGAGCATGATCAAGTCTTGTTTTACATTTTGAATTCAGAATTTCCAGTCCATACTCCTGTCTTAGAAAACCTTTCCTCTACATATCTATAAGAGCATGATCAAGTCTTGTTTTACATTTTGAATTCAGAATTTCCAGTCCATACTCCTGTCTTAGAAAACCTTTCCTCTACATATCTGTAAGAGCATGAACAAGTCTTGTTTTACATTTTATTTGGAAGAAATTATTTCTCCATTTTGTATCTGTATGCTTGAAAACATAGTGATACGATTTTTTCCAAGCACGAGGAAGAGGTTTCATTCTTAAAGAAAACTGACAATTTACAGTGACTCATCCGAAGCTCATTTTTATTTAAATCATTAATCATAAAGATCATGTAAAATTTGAATGTAGTTTCAAGGTAAAAGCTGAAATACATGCAGAATATATTTAGTAGCATTTCTTATAATATTAACTGCTGTTTGTGGGGACAAAAAATCCAACTCAAACCAAAAAAAACCCTTCTGTCTCACAAGTGGCTAGTGATACTCAGCGGCTCCAGTTTAGTGCACTGTTTAGGAATTAAATCATATCGTTATCTTGTTTGATTTGTCTCTTTCCATTTTTGACTTTAGGGTATAGATACCAGGTACTGTCAAAAAATCAGATCCCACTGTGAAGCCTCTGTGAATGAACCCTAAACCAGTGACACCCGGAGTTCACTCCCTTCCATACACTTGTTCAGAATAAAAGCACTCCTAGGTGAAAACTCTGTAATTGCTCTTAGTTGTGCCCCTTTCTTACTTATAGAGCTAGTAACTTTTACCTTGGACTTTACTGTCTTTCGTCTATTATGTATTATTTTTCTCTTGATGAATCATCTGCAGAAAATGATCATTTTTATTAAAGTGACACTCTGCATCCCTCAAGTATACTTCCATAACTTCAATTGGGATATTGATAATTATTACAGTGGTTAATAAAATCACAGAATCCCAGAATATACTGATCTGGGAGGGATCCACAAGGCTTATTGAAGTCCAACTCCTGGCCCTGCACAGGAACACTCCAAGAGTCACACCATGTGCCTGAGAACATTGTCCAAACTCTTCTTGAACTTTGTCAGGCTTGGTGCTGTGACCACTTCCCTGGGGAGCCTGTTCCAGTGCCCAAACATCCTCTGGGTGAAGAACCCTTCCCTGATATACAACCTAAACCTCCCCTGACACCATTTCAGACCATTCTCTCAGGTTCTGTCACTGGTCACTGCAGAGAAGAGACCAGGACCTGCTCCTCCACTTCCCCTCATGAGGATGTTGTAACTGTGATGAGGATTACCCTCAGTCTCCTCCAGGCTGAACAGACCAGGTGACCTCTGCTGCTGCTCATACGGCTTCCCATCAAGGCCTCTAAACATCTTTGTAGCCTCCTTTGGACTCTCTAATAGTTTAATGTCTTTATTATACTGTGGCACCCAAAACTGCCCCCAGCACTCGAGGTGAGGCTGCCCCAGTGCAGAGCAGAGCGGGACAATCCCCTCCCTTGCCCAGCTGGAGATGCTGTGCCTGATGCCCCCAGGACAGGTTTGGCCCTCCTGGCTGCCAGGGCACTGCTGGCTCATGTTCTACTTGTCATCGACCAGGACCCCCGGGTCCCTTTCTGTGGTGCTGCTCTCCAGCATCTCATTCTCCAGTCTGTCTGAACATCCAGGGTTTCCTCATTCTAGGTGCAGAAGGAATGCATACCGCCTAATTAGGCACCATATACAAGTGTACTGGAGTGGAAATCAGATGGTTAGAGTAATGTTTCCAATTCTTTCACAAAAATGACATACTGTTAAGTAGAACTGTTTTTCTCTGTCAGCCCTTTGTAGTAAAGCATGATTAAACAAGCCCTGGCTAGAAATGTGACACAAATATCAAACCACACAGGCATCCTAGAGAGAATGTAGAAGTTTCCCTTCTGGCCCAGTAGATACTGAGTAGTAAATTACCTTAAAGCTTCTTGAAAATCAATAGAATGATTTCTGGTGTCTATAATCAGTATCCTTCTCACAGCTCCCTTCTCTCTCCACAAAAAGAAAAAATAAGCCTGAGAATTTAAAATTCACTGCTGTTCAGGAGCTGCCTTCATCAATGTAATCCCCTAAATACATCTATAGGTGCAATATTGGTTTGTTAAATTGAATACCTCTAAATGACAATATTCTTATTCAAAAAAAAATTATCTGCAGTGTTTCAGTCTCTTGAATACCAAGTGCAGAAAAGGAATCTTCTCTGTGTGGGAGAGTGTTCCAGTTTGTCAGCCCTTCTGTTTTACCTTGAATAAACTTCGTTTGAAATGCTCCTAACTTCTCATGGTATTCCCCTCTCTTGAACTGTTTCCAGTTACTTTGTTTTCCAACACCTTCATCCCTCTCCTTTCATCAGTACTATTAAGGAAGGGGAGGCAAACTTTTTATAACCTGTTCATAATCTGCAGAAATGCTTTCTTCTCAGTCTTCGCTATTCAGCTGGATTCCATTCACTTACTGAAATTTCTCACATTGCAGTTTCCACTTTCCAGTGATCTGTGACTGCATTTCCTTCTTCTAGTATTTCTTTGTGTTGTTTTGCCTGTGAGTCTAGAAGAGCACCTTGCTCTAACTTCTTGTGGATCCTTTGGAGGCTAAAAGAGGATTCAGTCTTCACATTACCTCAGTCTATTGGCATTTTATGAAAGATCATGTAAATATGTGAGCATTGTGTATGTGTGCGCTAGAAGCTGAATGAAAACTATTCAATGCACCTTTCTTCAAACCTTTTTCATTCTGAAAAATACTAAATTGGAAGACAATGTGTGTTTCAATACTATATAGTACATTAATATATTACAGCTACATGAACTTGTAATGGGGAGCAAGACAGGAAAAATGTGAATTTTGGTTTGTACTGCCTACAGTCTAATGTCCAAAGACTCTTGGGAGATATCAATTAATTCACCTTTACAGCGTGTTTCTGAATCTTAATTTTAAGATTAGTTCAGCACATATCAAGAAGCCCCTTCTCCCCATTCCATCATATATTAATTAAAAAAAAAAAAAAGTAAAAAATGTGTCCACATGGAGTGGCAGTCAGTTTTCCTAGATTTCGTCACCACAACAGACAAATGCATTTTACATCAGACAGATGCAGACTTGCTACCATTATCTACTGAAATATGTCTGAAGGCATAAACCAAGAACACAAAATAAGGCACTTTAATAAGCAGAGTTTTACCCTGAAGTGTTCATCACTCCACTGAAGCCTATAATTAACCAGCAGTCATGCAGTGTAAAAGGGAGCTCTGCACCTCCCATTTCCTTGTTTTCTTCTTCTATGTGCGGATTTTGTGCAGACAGGAATCTGTATCTCTATTGTCTTGTTAACAGAACATAAGTACTAAAGTATTGGAGATCTGCAGCTTTCTAGAGAGTAGGTGTAGCATGTCCTATGATAATTAACAACATCTAATGTAACAATAGCATATTATAGAAGTTTATGAGGTTAGACTTGTTTTCTGAAAAAGTCTAGCAAACCATGCTAATGTGACAGCAATCTGAATTTCTCAGACCGGCTTCTCAGCTGATGTTAATGGAAAATCATTGGATTTTTTTCTCTAAATTTTATGATTTTGCCACATCTGTAGGGAATTGTATACAATGTAATTGTTTGTTGAACTCTCTGTCCTAGCTGCTATTTCATGCACCCTCTGAAGACTTTCTGGCAGAAACCAGTTACGAATTTAGCGTGTGAAACTCTCCAAGAGGGGAAAAAATGAATTTTCTTTGTATAGTATGATGTTTTAAGGAAGCATATATGGTTATAAGGTGACATGGAAAAATTGGTTTTTCTTCTGTTAGTCATTGAATAATATCATGTGTGTGGAGCAGAAGTACGTGAGAAATACAGAACAGAACTTACAGAAGCAAGACAAAGTGCAAGCGTAGAAAGGCTCAGGCGGCCACTATGCAGTGTCTGTAGAGACTAATCTCAGATCAGCCGGATTTCAGGCGTAAAATTATGGTGAACTTCTTTGGTCAGGATATTTCATCACTTTTTGAAAGCCTTCTGATTTGTGTCAATGTTATAAGTTCTGTCCTTCTTGCAGAAACATAGATGTTTTTACGCTTTATATTAGTTACATGAGATGTCTGAGTTTTGAAAAAAATTAAAATTCTCATCTATGAGAGTAAAATGGATGGCTTCTATTTAACATCTGTGGAGAACAATTTTTGTAATTCCTATGCAGTTCCCATATCTTCAGATCACTAAGATTTATATTTTTCCTTGTTTCTTCTCGAGTTACAACAAAAGAATTGCAAATCTGAGATATTAGAGTTCTGAAAAATTAAATTAAAATATTAAAGTTTTGGACTTCATCATAATCAGTATTTCTACTTTCTGAGAATTTTGTAGAACCCTGATGAACTTCAGAAAATTTCCTAAGCATTGAAGCAATGCTTTGTGGTTTTTGTTAACATTCAGCTGACAGTTAGAAGCTAAATTTGGAATTGACTTTTGCTTGCTAGGTCTTTGTTATGTGGTGGTAGCAGGATCTGGATGAGGTAATAGATAAAAGAATCTATGTTATTCATATACTGAGAGTTTCAAAGAGTGTAAAGGAACAATTCTTACCTGTCCTGCAGAGGTGGGATGCCCAGCAGAGCAGACACTGAGAAGCTCTGTGACTGGATTAACTGTGCATGTGAGACATACAACAAATACAACTTGATTAATTAATTAACCACTGTGTTTGATGATTAGGTGAGTTGCAAATGTCTTGATTTATGGCCTTTAATAGTGAACTTAGTTTCCTGACAAGGAGGGAAATTGAGAACTAAAGACATTTGTTCTTACATATTTATGAACCTCTACATGAGGGAGGAGAAATAAGCCCTAGTTCAACTCTGAATTTAACTATATGACTGGAAAATTAAATGTGTATTTTAGAATGAGAGTTTTTCTTTTCCTGCTTAAACTAATTAGAAATGTGCAACAAGAAGGCCTGATTTATATTCTGTATAAATGTCACTGTTCCTTTTTGTTTTCCATTCTGTTAAAAGTATCGAGTATTTTTATGGGTCAGATTCTGACATGACATTTTTTATGTTGGATCTGAATATTATCTTCTGTAGAGCTACTTTATTTTGTGCATTATGTCTTTAAATTTTGGCTGCTTACTATTATTATTTCCTCTTTTGTTTTCACAAATGCTCATCATGTTGAAATAAGTTAAACTGCCTATTCTTTTTTTTTTCCTTTTCCACTGCCTTGAGGATTTATATGGTATTCTGAGTGCAGGGTGACAGTGGAGAGAGGCAGCAACTGGAGTCAGGAGGTGGAAAATCAGAGAGCACTGCTAAAGGGTACTGCTAAGTCTCTTAGCAGACTCTTAGGTCTCAGACTGCCACGAGAAGTGGTGCAGGAGGTGCATTTTCTCATGGCTCAGGGCACCCAGAACAGCACCACATTGATCAATAGCCAGTCATTACACAAGACAGATAGAAAGAACAAGGAACAATTACGTGCAAAAGAGCTTGATGAGATGGAGCTAACAGCCAGAACTAGAAGCACGAGGACTGTGAAAGGGGAGTAAGGCTTCAAATCAGTTTTGGCTTCACCATTTCTTTACTGTTAAGTTATCTACTGCAACTATGAACCATAATGAATTATCCTAATTTAAATTATGCTGTCACCTCTCTGAGATCTTCAGCTTTCCAGAACAATGGAAAGGATTGTTAATTAAATAAGTCAGTACTGTTACATTTTCAGTAGTATCTATTAGTTGAGTAGTCCTAGTGACTGACATTATCTTTGACAGTGTTAACATTGCCTTTTTACAAACAGTTAAAATAATATAAAATATTTGGTTTAGAGTATCCATCAGTGTACAAATGTCCAAGAGCTTTAGATTTTTTCCTTTCTGTCCTGCTTTGTAGCTGCAAAGGGGAAAGAAGCTTTTGTCATGATTTCCTTAAAAATGAGAAAATATGGAACTCCTCAATTTCAGGATCACCAAGCATTTAGGGAAGTCTCACCACTTTGTAGAAATGATGGGCAGGAGATAAAAGTACACATTTAACAATTAAGTACGTAATGCTGTGAGTTGAAAATATGCCATTTTATTTTAAAGTTAATAATTATCACCTCAGTAAAAAAATTCTGTTGTTTTTTTTTTTCCTGAAGTGATGAATTTCTTCTGATGACCTGTTATTGTGCTTAAAGTGTGTGTGCAGAGTACAGCAGAATATTGCCCTGTTATGTGTGTACATATATATATGATTAAGAAAGACATGGAATTAACAAAATAAAGGCTTTAATGCTACTGTTAGTGGTATGATCCCACATTATTTTTGTATGTAAGCCCCTTATTCATATGGGACTAACCCTAAATGTAAATATAAATAACTATTTTAAGAAATACAAGGAAATGAATAAATCTGTTATTTGTCAAGCCTTACACCTCTTTAGAAATTTAAACTAGAAACAACTCATCTTACAAAGTGCTTGGGGTTTTTTGCAGATTTTGTTTGGTTCAAGAAAATGTGTTGTGGTAGTATTTCAGCACTCCTGTCTGCAAGATAAATTAAGTGTTGCTGATGTGTAAAGAAATAATGATTCCCTGAAAAAATTAGACCCTATTTCTACCCTTTATAAATGCTACCTTTAAACGTTAGAGTCTAATTTATTCATAGAATTGAACCTTTGCCTTTCCCTAATCAAGGAAGGATAACAGATTAAAACAAGATGATTTATACATGAAATAGCAAAAATGCTTTCTAAAAATTAGAAAGCCACAGAATTTTAGGTCAGGAAGGAACATCAAAAGATCATTAGTTCCATAATGATAGCCTGCTATGGGACCAGCTATGGCTGAACCTTAGAGTTTTGTCTACTCTGTCTCATTTAATCAGTACACTTTTGTATCATCTCATTAATATTTTTCAATCATTTGTTCATTCATTTTCTCTTATGTTTTCATTTTTTAGTGTGTTTGTGGGGGGTTTTTTTTTGAGGGTGGGGTTTTGTTGGTTTTTTTCTGCTTTTTGTTTTATTTTGGGGTTTTTGTTTGGTGTTTTCTCTTGCTTCTTTTGTTTTTTTTTTTTTTTTTGTGACTTTGTTTTGGTTTGTTTTTTTGTTTGTTTTGTCTGAGGCAATTGTCCATAAGCCAGAGTTATTTGTATATTAATTACTGAAACTATGTGATCAAGTTGGGGATATTTGAGGGGAATAAGTAGAATCATTGTAAACTAAAATGAAATCATATCCAGAACTAATCATATAGAAACATTTATCTATCTTAGCATGATTTGTAAGTGTATAGTCATTATTAGGACTTCAGAAAATATCCCAAGATTCCCTGGTGTGGTATGATTCATGCTGGACATTCCAAGGCCCACCTGGCTTTTTCTGGAACCCCTGAGCCAATGTGTCTTTTGCACTAGACAGGGACCTCTTCCATGCAGACGCTCCTTGGAGAACTCCCAGTTCTGAGTGTCAGAAAAAGATATTTTGAGTATTTGGTTAGCAGGTAGTATTTCTGATAATCTAGTCCAGATACCTCCCCAGCTAAGGTTTTGAAATATCACCTCTCTCTTCCTTTTGCATGAGTCAGGGGAGCACAGCTGTGAAAAGATTTGTTCCTCTACCATAAAGAATAATATTTCAATTGCTACTATTGTTATTATTATTGGAGAGGATTGTCCAGAATTGGTACTTTTCACAACCAGACTAGTCTGAAAAAAATCTTGTATTGCTTACTAAATACATACTCAAACTGACGTTGAAAGCCAGCTGAAAAATCTTTTGTTAGATGCACTCACAGAGAGTAAGCTGGGCTTACTACTGGTCAGGAGTAAGTGGGAAAAATTCATATTCACTAGAAAGAAATTTGGTGATTTAATATCAAGTAGTATTTTGTTTCTTTTTCACAGGCCTTCATTTTTTCCTGGGACAAGTTTTAAAATCAAATGAAACTTGAAAAATAATTATTTACATGAGAAGGAAAAAAAATTAAAAACTCACAAAACAGAACATGATGTGCGTGTGGCATAAGAAGTAAAATTACAGTTAGAGGTAAAGCACGACATTACTGCTGTAAGACATAAATGGAATTAATCTATAACTAGGTGCACTAATCCCAACTGTGGGCTATGAAACCACTTTCTGGATTTTTATCATTAATTAAATTATGCTTTCACAAGGTTTCACTTGTCCTTAAGCATTTTCAGAATTTCGCAAGCAGCTATTCCCTTCACATGCTAATTTGAATAACAGCATGATACTGAAAGCACCACTTCCAGCGAGGAAGTAAATGGCAGGCAGACTCATGCCTACTAGTGTGTCCATGGTGTCTTTCTGCAGAGCTGTTATCACAGCCATCTCGTGCTTTAAGATGACTGCTGGAAGCTTTTTTCTTTATATTAGAATTTTATGTAGATTTGTGAAAAAGTCTTAATTTCCCATTTAAAAGAACACTCCAAATATGACTGAAGTACTCTAAAATATTTGTATTTCTAAGCTGTCTTTCTCAACTTGACTAAGATTGCATGTGTGCTGTGTGTATAAATAGGTGTACACCTGTCTTCACTGAACTAAATGTGGATATTTTGGTGGGTAGGGGAAGGTCGTGTTTTTAAACTGAAAATTCATTTTTTGCCTTCCCATGGAGCCTTTGGACACGTTTAGGAACGACTGAAACACAGATGGCCCTGAGACAGAGAGCTCCTTATCTTTGAATTATTTACTTTAATAAAAATTCCACATTGGCTACCTTAATTCTAAAACAAGCAGTTTTAGTTTTGGATTTCTTTATGTTAGAAAATATAATATATGTTTAATATATGTTTATATAACTCTCTATTCACTGCAGAGTTTTGCACCTAATCATCCTTCCAAAATTCTCCATATCATTCAGCAAAAAATTTAAATGCCAAAATCTTATGTTCAAATTTTCATGTGTCCTTGACATCACAGTTTATCGGTGCACCCAATGTGAATGCTGCTGGAGGTGGGATTGTAGGAACTGCAGAGCACGTGGAGCATACAAACAAGAGTGTTACAGGCTAGGATGCATAGGAGAACACAGGGTAAAGAGGGAAAGTGAAGAGGCAGGATGGCACTTTTTGAAAGATAGAGGGATGTAAGATAGCCTGAGGAGAAGAATTCGATCAGGTAAGGCTGTGATATCCTGGGCTAAGGAGGGGAATTTCTCTCTTTGGAGTAAAGGTTCAATACAACAATCCACCTCCAGTTCATGAAATTAAAAATAAAAAGTAATTCTGCTCTGAAAAATCTGTCTGAGGTCTTCAGAAAGCTTCTCCCTTTTATCTCCTGTACCACTGAGTACTCTGCTGTTTGCCTGGGAGCTCACTGCTCCTCACTGACCTTACTTATTTACACAGACAGCTGAGCCTGAGCAAGCAATTAATAAAACAATAACCATTTAATGTTTTGAGAACCATCTTACTCTGCCATTCATGACCTAGTGTGAATGAAAATTGTGGAGTCTTGTACAACTTATTGCCTAAGTAGCACTTTAACTATGTGATGTATGCACAAGTTGTTGGAAGCTGAAGGAGCATCATTTGTTGGCTCAACAGGCCTCATCTTCAGAATAGGATACATTGCATCCTTTTTGTTATTTTCATGCAATTTGAATCTAAACCTGGGTCTAAAGAGGAAACAACTCTTCTCCTGTATGTAAGACAAAAGAACCTTTGCAATTCAGACCACTGGATATTTGTATAGATAAGTTCTTAGTATGATTTTTTAAAGTGCAACAGTTTCATGAATACATGAAAATAAACACATTTAAAATACAGTAATTTTCCACTTTTTTTCTAATTTTATGCATTGTAGAAAAATTCAGGCATTAAATAATGAATGAAAATGTAGTTTCAAAGCAAAATACGTTATGACAAGTCATAGAAGGCGTATGAAATATTTTTAGTATAATTTCTTTTGGAATTAGTTGTGAGCCAGATAGATAAAAAGTTGCTCTAAAGTAAAACTGCTTCAATGCTAGTGTTACTAATCTCTAATGCAAGTGTCTGTTCTTCAGAATGTATTTTTTTTCCCCTACAAGTTAGGTCAAGTCAGGAATTTATCCTTCTTAGGAAAGACAAAATATACCTCATTGGCATTTACAGAGGAACAGTTTTGATACAATCTTTCTTGTTTTACTCCTGCCATTCTGATGTTGGATGTTTACTCTGTAGTTTGCTCCTTTTGGGCACACACGGAATTCTCCAAGATGCGAATTTGTGTTTGAACAAAAATTCTATTTATATTAACAAAAGAGGTGGGAAGCAGGAGGTATTCCTGGTTTTACCCAGAGTTTTCTTTAGTTGCCTTTAGGAACGNCAGCATCATTCTGATGTTGGATGTTTACTCTGTAGTTTGCTCCTTTTGGGCACACACGGAATTCTCCAAGATGCGAATTTGTGTTTGAACAAAAATTCTATTTATATTAACAAAAGGGGTGGGAAGCAGGAGGTATTCCTGGTTTTACCCAGAGTTTTCTTTAGTTGCCTTTAGGAACGTGATATTTACTGCATTTAATACATAAATTGTTTGGGTTTTCTTTAGTTCTAAGAGCACAACATTGTTTGGGTCAGAAGGAACATACTTCCAGTTGATTACATGATGTTAAAATTATCTTTTGAGGGAAAGAGAAAAAGTTGACCTCTCGTCAAAATAAGATTTTTATTTCTGCTGCCTAACCAGTAGTCATTTTTGTTGCCCTGAATTTTTGTATTTGGACTATACTGCCCCACTGAACATATCAACCTGCTAGATTATTCCTTACATGGAATAAATAAGATTTTAGCGATACGAGTAATATTTATTCACTTTAGGATGAGTAAGTGAAAACTTGTAGTCAGTGGGTGTTTGAAGTACCAAGCAATATGTTTTTGTTATTTTCATTTTTTCCTGAAAAAGAACAAAATATTTTTGGACTTCACAGTATTAGGTTAGGGAAAAAAAAACATTGAGAGGACAGAATCATACTCCTGGATCTTCTGCTGGGCCATATGGGTGCTTCCTCTGGGGCTCCTTAAATGTAAAGAAGACAGTCTGTTATGGAAAATGTGTTAATGAGTAAGCTATACATCCAAGGAATACTATATGTGCTCTCTATTGATACTCTCTTGTACTGCTAGCAAGCATGTCTAGTAACACATCTATTAATCATCATTTTAATGGCTACCCAGATTGAACTATTTTTATATTTCTTTCCCTGTCACTTTACACATATTATTTTAAAGAATCATTTGTACCTAACTGTTTCTTGGCAGCCAATAGCTTTAGGGTTTGTAACCCTACTCTTCCTGAATTTTTTTTTTTTTGAGAAGGGAGAAGGTGTCAGTGTGTCTTTGTAAAGAAAAATCATTGAAATGTTCATGATAAATTACATCTATATTGATGTATCAGCATACTCATAAGAAATGCTAAGGAGAGGAATATATTACCTTGAAGTGTGAATTGTATGCTTATGGCTTTTAATATAGTTGGAATACTGGTCCTGGAGAAAGATCTAATTTTAATAGACTTCTTTTCGTCCCTTATTTTAGTAAGCAATAGCAGTGAAGGAAACACGGTGTCTGGGATTCTTTACATGTACAGAAAAAGAAAATTGGTGTTACCTCTTGGAATTAGATGATAGTGAGCATAGCATAATTCCTAAATAGAAACATAGATTTTGTGTTAAAAGTAACACGCAGATTATATTACTGTTCATTTTAGTAAATCAGTAAGCCTCTGACTTGCTTTGTTGAAATGCTTTCTGTTAACATTGTCAAAGTGTAACTGGAAGAAAGTAGTTCTCCACTAGATTTTTCTTGAGTTAAATTCAAGATAATTCCGTGGTTAGGATACATATTTATTCTACAGAAAAATGAAAACAAGTTCAAACATGCAACTTGACTTTACAATGGACAGCAGAGAACATAATTTTTTTTCAATGAGAAATTTAGAACTTTCAGAAGAAGGCAAGGAATGGTGGTTGTCCATGTAAGGATGGAAATTACCTGTACTATGCTGAAAAGATGTCATGCAGCACTTGCAATTACATTGTCGGGTGGAAAAAGTAGCAAAACATTACACATTACATCAGACCTCTATAGGAGTGCTGTTTCAAAACATCAGTCATTAATAGTGATGTAAAACTGTTTTATAAACATTTTCAGAACTTGTGTTTTACTTGTCTGGAAGTTATACTGAAGTAAATGTGAAAAATGAGGGAGTTATTATGTCTTAAAATCAAAAACTTGCAGTTGTGGCAGTTCAGATTTTTATGGACTGAACTGGGTCATGGTAAATCTAGAAAGACGAAAGAAGCAGTAGCACAGTACCCCTTTGAAAAAACTGTGCTAATTGGTAAGAACTACCTGGTTAAAAAAACCTTGAGCTCAGAAATTGTATTTATTCTTGATAATGCTTGTGTGAAGCAGGGAAATACACACAAACGATTCTTACATTTCCCCAGTTTACATCCATATGGGATCCAGAAAGTTTTTGTAACAGCCCATAAAAAGCATGATGAAGGTAAGGAAATTTGTTTACATTCCCATTCACTGGCATTGGTAGGTTTCTATTTCTTTATTCCTATGTGTGAAAGTGTAGTTGTCTTTGTAAGCCAGGATCACTTTTTTATTGCAGTCATTACACGACGTATCTGTGGAGAGGGCTGGTGATAAGCTTCTGCTGTGAACATGAACCTTCTGACTTACACAATATAGATGTTCAAAGCAGCAGAGCTGGCATTGTGTGTTATCAATGGATTTTGAGACACAGGTGATCTTTCGAATTTGTGGAAACCTGCCCTCAACATGATGATGCGGAGTTGTTCTCCTGTGTCATGTAGTACTTTTTGTTTCTAGCAAACAGGAAGAGTTCTACATTAAAGGAAGAAGGGAAGTGTCTGTAATCAGAAAAAAAGTGCATACTCTCTTCTAAGAGAGATGCAGAAGAAGGGTGATCAGTTGTGAAACTTGTAAAGAAAACTCTATTCAGAAGCAGTTTTTTTACAGATTTAAATTTCACCCAACAAGAAGAAAAGCTGTAGACCACATAAAAGAGACGAAATCACATTCCAGATGCAAAACCAGAACATGATTTTGTGTGTTTAATACTACACAAGCAGTGAATCACTATCCCAATAAATTAATATTCTGATATTCAATGTTATGGTAATACTTCCTAATATTTCAAAAGTATATAACAAAGAAGTCTTACCAAATAAAGTGACAAAAAGAAAAAAAGCCTTCCCAATAATGAAAACATGCAATTATTTTACCTGGAAACTGCCTAAATACGACTAGATAGGGAGCTCATAAAAATATGGATATTAAATCCTTTTTAAGCAATAATATATGCAGTTCTTGATGACACATGGTAGTGCATTCTTTTCAGTTTCTTTACAATGAAACATCTTTTTCACCTGAAATAGAAGCTATTGGACAGTAGCTAACCTGTTTTATTTCCACAGCCTTAAAAATTTCCCAGCAAATTAGCTTCAAAGACATCAAAACCAAAAATGTGTGAAAGATTTTTGGAAGGATGGGATAAAAGGAAGCTGGTAAATTAATTATCTCTCCTTGATCTTTTCCACATAATATTTTTTTCCTAATCTAACTCTGTAATTGAATAAGTAATCAGGTCCCTGGCAAAAAATTTCCTCTAGCTGATTTTACACGGCTCACAAATACTACATCAGAAAATCACACATTTATTTTTTATCTTCACAGTATTTCTTAGGAAGAGCAAAGTAAAAAGAAGTAATTTAGAATATCACATGAGTACACAGCAGGGTTGTTTTCCCAGAACTTAAAAATTAATGTTCTGTCTTCAGATTTTTCATATAGTAAACAGTATTAGCTGTAACACTGTCAAACAAACAAGCAAACAAATAAATGGTACTTTCAAAAAGAGTTTGAGTACTATTACACTTACAGCTATATGCTGCAGTGAGCTACTTCTATCGCTCTCAATATCAGGAGAAGCTTCTATGCACAGATGTCACACATAATATAGAATTTGTTCATCGGCGTTTTGGAGGACTAATAGTATTTTTAACACTTTAAAAAACCTGAAGTAATCCTTAGATTGGCATTCCTGTTCAGTAAAAGGTATACATATTTTCTTTTTGATAGATCCTATTGCACGGGATGTGTTGCCATTTTGCCTTCTGTACTGGAAATGGAAAGAAAAAGAAGCATTTGATTTTCTCTTTGTACACATAAAAAAAAAAAAAAAGAAAAAAAATAGTGCAATGAGAGTAGCTTGACCGAACAAGCATCAGAAATGAAAGTCAAAAGGGCAAAAGAACCTGTAGAAAGTCTGCAGAAACTGTGTGTGGAAACAGAATGTTGTCTGTGTCCATCGTTGTCACAAATGTGCAATGCTTTTCAGTGAAGAACAGCTTTTCACTGCATCAGTGAATTTCCAAGCCCTGAACTCTTGGATCTCTTGGGTCTTTTCAGAGAATATATGCACTTACTCTTTTTCTGACCTTGACTTATTCAATGTCCTAAGCAAACATCCTTTCATATGAAAGCAGGCTTACTTGAGCAGGTAATGCAAGTTATGATATTGGTACCTAGGACTGCTTTTTGCGTCTTTAAGGTGTAATTCATCTGTGACTGTGTAGCTGAATGGTGAGGCGTTTACAGACAAAAGAGAGTTTCACTGGTCTAGGTAAATGTTAGGTTTGCAGGACTTGTGCCCAAGAGTAGTTCGTGAACTGAAAAGCTTTTATTTCCCATTTATGCTTGTGCCCTTTTATAGGAACATTGATATTTTAGAAAGTGTTTTATGCTGGCATATCACCTCCTTTTTATGATTTAGTAAAGCAATCAGAAGCAAAGCATTCTTCTTACAATGTAGATGATGTGTGGTCAGGGCTTATTTGAGTAACAGTGTATCATCAAGGCATTTGGATTCAAACAGTCAAGTTTACGGTCCTCCTGAATGGATCTAGGAATATAAGTTATCACCATGATTACAGATTAATTGATTGTAAAGTGGGATTTAGTGACAGTAATTGTGAAGAGAATCTAAAAGCTGAAGACCAAATATGATTTTTTTTTATTTGTCCGTAAATTTTCTTCTGTTCAAGACTGTGAAACTCTTAAAAACCTCTAACCCATATGCTATGTAAATCCTACTTGCTGGAAAAGAATAGTTTCTATGCTCATCACAGCATTTGCCCAAGTAAAAGATGTCTGAAATGAAAGCTTACTGCTGTGAAGAGAGTTCAGATGAAAACTTCTCCAGAGTGTAACTATTTTTCTTCCATACAGAAGACACATAGTATGGACACATAGTATGTGAAAGAACAACTTTGAATTCTATTTTTCTTAAAAATATATAGTGTTCTTTGAAAACAAAATGACAGTTTTATATATAAACGTTCATTGCGTTGTTTTAGAGTTACTTCTTTTCTTTTCTTTTTTCTTTTCTTTTTCATTCCCTGGAGTCCTTTTGTATAGAAAGAAATTAGAAGCTAATGTTGGCCACTTGTGGCTGCTTTAGTACACCTGATGTTGTTTCAGATGTGATTGCTTACTGCACGCTTCTGCCATTACAGTCTTCCTAATGGCTGCAGCAAAGGAGCAGACTTCAGAGGAGCCGCCTGCAAACAGGAACATCTTACAAGAACAGATGTTTGTGTGCTATAGTGTTATATTGTGAAGTTAATACTGTTTCAGTTGTGTTTCTCCTGGATGATTGCAATCCAATTATTTTTCTTCTATCTCAGAAAACTCATTCAGCAGATGGGGGAAATTGCAGTTTTCTATTTTCTTCCTCTGGTTGACAAGGGTGTGGAATAACTTCTTGTCAATTTGTGGACACTGCTACGGATAGTACAGTTATCTCCTGGGCTAATGATTCCCTCTGAAAATTCCATCAAAATGTGTGACATTGCCCAGAGCAGTGTCTTTCATTAAAATATCATGGTTCAGACCAAGGGAAGCAAGTCTGCAGCAACTCTGATGACGTTTTTACTGCATAGGCACAATGAACGTTTCAGTAGTATCAGCTAGATTCTGCTTTTGCAATGTGCACAATCCAGAAGAAATTTATATGCACCTTTCACTACTAATAAGTTACTGTAACATTTCTTTTAAATGAGTTGTTTTGTCTACATAAACATCAAAGGAAGTCAGTATGATCGCAGTTATTATTAGAGGGAAGATTAAAATATTTTTTACTCAGTATTTTTGTGCTGTACCATTAATTCTTTATATATCGCTCTACATTTCGATGTTTTTAGTGAGGCAATAAACAGTTCTGTGTAACAAAAGCAAAGTAACTTAATACATTCCTCTATGTTTTGCTGAAGGTCATAGCTCATGTTGTTTGAGCATAATTTTGTCATTCCTCTGGGTTGGGCACTCACTGGTAGACTTTGCTGCATTAGTATTGTGCTGGGCCCCTCTTGTCAAGTTAAACTCATTGTCAATGACAACAGAATTAAGAAGGGGAGGTTCTGCCGCTTTCCTTGAAAGAATGTGGTGCTCTCTGAACAGAACACACTTTATTCGAGGCATAATGGTAGCGTCATTACCATAACTAAGGTTTTGCTTTTCGTATTCTGTGCATATTGTTTTTATTGTTTACTATTTTTCAACAATTTTTAATTATCTGCAGTTATTTCAAAATACTTTACGTGTATATGTACATAACCACTTCTACTCTGATTAAATTCATTAGGTTAGTGCAATAGTTCTTGATTTTTTCAGATCAGCCTTGGATTTGAATTTAGTACCTATGAGGCAATCTCTTCATAATATTTTTTTTCTGGAACAAGATATATCCAGATTCAAGAGTTTATTGGTAGTCGAATTAAAAATATTGTAAAAATCATAAGTAGTCCACTTGAAAAGCCACCCACACAACACTCCAAGAATGCAGATTGTTCAACTAAAGCAAACAGGAGGAAGCAGTCACACAGTTAAATCACTAATAGACAACTTTGCTGTTTTTCAATTGCCCCTCTTATCCAGGCTTTTTTCTCTTCTGGTCATGCATGGTTTCCTGGTTGCCACTTGTTTTTCTGAGACAAGTGCAGGGGAGCGTGGTGATCGCTGTGAGTTGTTAACATTCCGCATGCCCAGTAGAAGAAGGATGTTGGCTTTCTTCTCAATTTTTGGATTTGTTTTGTAGTACTTATTGATGTTTTTTTCCCATTGGACCCCTTTCCTGTTGTCCAGTGGTTTCTGCCTATTTGTGGTCAGTTGCTTGACAAGTAGGTATGTTTAAATGTTTGGATATATGAGGTGGCTAAACACCAGCTAAAACAATGCAGATGTATGAAGTTGATTGGTAGTGAATAAGGCCAGTAATTAAGCAGCAGCCACGTGATGTCTGGGGTTGTGATTAGGCTTTAGCCACTTGATCATTTTTCAGTTACAAACAGTAACAACACTGTACTAGCTGGCCAATTAGCCTTCAATCTGTGTATTCATTTCGCAGCAGTTAATATGCTAGTACATCAAAAAAAAAGTATTTAAAGATTCATACTATCAAAATTGATATAAGGATATAAAGAAAACTCATTAACTGAAATATTTGCGAGTATCTGCAAATCATGCCTTTGATTAATGTCACCCTTCTGCAGTTTCTGCAGGAACTCTAGAAGAAAATGAGCTTTTAAATGGACTGATGGAAGAAAAATGTTGAAGTCTTAGCGAAAAAAGGATGCCTTGGTTACTGTTCTGCAAAATCAGACATACACTGCTGATATGGGCTAGTTAAAGACTGAGGAAACATCATAAATCTTCCTGGATGCAACTTGTTATTAAATATGTCAAGCAGTGTAGCCCACTGCGTAGACAAAGGGGATATTCCAGATATGCTCACTGGCTATTATGTTCAGCTTCTTCTTTCCCTAAAAATTCAGAGAAATAAAGACAGGAATAATGATCAACAGGGGATGAAAACTGAATGCCTACTGGCAGCTTCTGGTTGTGGACAGATTCAGAATATTAAATAGATCTATTCTTGTTGGAAGCTTAACCAAACCAGCAGTAATGTTTGCAGAACCCAGACCATCACTTAGAATAGAATCTGCATTTCCACAGGGAATTCAGAAGCCTGCACTGACTGCAGTTTGGGGAATTGGAGACTTTGCTGTCAGGGATCAGCAGAGCAAGGAAGCTCCCTGGGACTGGGACACTGGAGACTCCCCCAAGTGGGTCATGACTAGGCCCAGCCCAGAGCAGGAAACCCAGGATTTCTGGGGCAGCCCCAGACCAGGCATCGAGCACCTCCTTGGAGATGGAGCCAGACTGAGTCTGGGCAGGGCAGGGCTGTGGGGAGCTGGAGACCAGCTCTGCTGCAGCATCGCTGGGGCAAGACTGCTGCCCCTGGGGTGCTGTAATGAGGTCCTGAGACATGGGCAAGGGTAGAAGCCCTGCAAGGCTAGAGAGGAATAAGTGGTGAAGTGTAAGATGCACTAGTGTCTAGTGGATAACTGGGCAAAGTATTTGCTGGTCTGCAAAGGCATTTTTAAAATAGTGTCTGGGATCTAATGTCAGATTGCTTAGGAAAGCAAGTTGGAACAATTAAGCAAGGGGGGGAAAAGTGTCTTTAAGTAACAGTTAAACAGCCAATATCACAAATCAGTATATAATCATCAGACTGCCATGGAAACTAAGATCTATTCAAAGACAATTTCAGTAATGTTTTCATAATCATGGTTAAAACCTCACACAGATACCAGAAAGTTGTACTCTAATGTTTGGCATATTTCCCTTGCATCTCTTTTCAGTGTTCATTACTCATCTCAACATTATGAGTAATCATGTTTCAGTTTGCAGTACATTTGTATTTCTCTCTAAATTATCGGATGCAATATTTTATCTTTCTGTCTCTGACTGACAGAGCAAAGGAAAAAGTAACACCAAATTTTGTGTTTGTCTAAGATACTGATTCACGATGCTACAGCATGTGACCGTCTCATCCTCTTACATAAACGTGTTCATGCTGTAGTCGTTGGCAGAGGTGATGGAATCACATTGAAATGAAATGGACACACCTTTTCTAGGCATCTGCTTTGAGACGACTTCCGCAGGTCACAAGAGTTTGGTCTGAAGTGGTGAACTAAACATTGTTTGGCTTGCATTTGCATTGCTTACTGACATCCTCCTCTCTGTCAAATTAATCTGAAAGAGAAATAGTTATAGCACTCACAAGCAGAGAGAAAGCCCACTATTGTTGAGCTAGATTTTGCTCCCTTGATGTGTTTTAGAAACTATTATAGGCAGTGCTGCAGAAATACACTCTCCCAAATCATGTATTTGTAACCTAAGAGGGGAATCGCTTTTATTCTAATTGGAAGTGCTTTTGTGGAGTAAACCTCTTGTTGTGGAGATGATTTCATAGTACAGAGGGAAAAGAGAGAAGTGTACCATGCTCAGGGACATAAATCTCTCGCTAATCTAGTAAACATTGTCTAAAGTAGGGATTCCCAGGGGCTCTCTCAGCACAACACATATTGCAAATAAGCATTTGAGAGAAGTCTTGATATTTTTCTACTTGGACCAATTTGTACTGAGATGGAAGAACTAAAGAAGACAAACAGTTCTTTAATCTTTACTCTGCAGAAAAACTGAAATATAAACAACTGACAAAGAAAATGCCATTTTGCTATGCAAAATCCTCCTATGTGAATTTAAAATTCAGCATTAGAAGTTAAAAGGCATAAATCAAAGTGTTATATTTCAAACAATATAAGAATTATCAGGAAGTAAGGAAGCAGGAACTTCTTTTAGCTTTTACTTGTTTTCAGTTGTTGCCTTACAACTGCAATTTAAAAGACCCAGTTGTAAATGAAAGGCTTTCAGTGATTATTAATATGGAGATAATTTTCTTCTGATGATATTCCTGCCTGTATTTTTCAGTTGAAGCTTATAAACATAACAGAATATTTAGCGGGAATAACACAGGATTTGTTGACTATGAAATCAGCGGACTATCTTTTGTGTTTCTTAACTTTTCTTGCTTTTAGATGTAAAAACCCTCTGACTCAAAATACATCTGTATTTTCTTCACTAGTGACAAGTACAAATAGTTGTTTCTTCACCATAAAAAAATAGCTAATGTTACTAATTTTCCAAATGGTCCACGCATTTCATGTCATCACAGGGAATTTGTGAACATGCCTTTCTGCAGTATGGTACTGGAATGGCATGTATAAGTTGATATTTGACATTTTAGAGAACCTTATTTTTCATATGCTACAGCAGTTTCTTATTCTGCATATTTCTTACCTAGCAATGTAACCAATTTTTTAATTGATTCATATGTTCATAATTCCAGTTATGGATGCAGTGATTTTTGCTGGGATCTCTATTTCATATCCCTGAATATGCTTTTACATACACACTTGTAGAGGTAAAAGGAGAGAAGTAAGATGGAGGAAGCCTTCTGATCTTTTGCAGTTTGGATTCGTTTTGAGCTCCTTTTAACACCACAAACTCACCAAATTTGTCATTTTGCTGTTAGCATTTGCAAAAACCAGCATTAAGGGCTCATTGTATCCCAAAAGTATCCTACAATTCTAGTTGGTTTTGAAAAATTAGAGTATCAGTAAACCTATGGTAGAATACCAGAATACCCACTACTCATGTTTTTAGGAATAAATCACTTCAAAGAACATTTTGACTTTATAGGAAGTTTGGATTCCTGGCATTTTACAATGAGTGGATTTTCCCTTTGTTGATAGAATACAGCATAATTCTAAAGATAAGAAGCAATTAATTTTGCCAATGACTACTGTAAATGAAATGTGTAAGGCTGTTCTGCTGTCCTATAAAGGCATGCCAAACAAACAGACCCTTTTGCTACTTCTTTCTTTATTCCATTAAGGAAAAAAAAAATAAAAAGGATCTAGTGTGGTGACCCAGTTTTGTTTTGGTTATTCAGTCAGATCTTCATGTGACTCAGATAAGTATATAGTATATTGACTGAATTTGTGCTGAAATTTATATGACTTGAAAAAATTCAATTTATTAGATATCCCCTTTCCAAGCCCCCTACAGTACAAGATATGTTATGTGCGACACCATAACTTCATGAATTTAGTAGACAAGATGAAAAATGTCATCAAGCGCCATATGCTTGCCCATTTTACAAATAATAGAGAAGATAGTTGTAAAGGCAAGACAAAGACCCGGAAAAACAAAGACACATCTAACTTGTGTTTTATGCTAAATAAAAGATATTTTCTACCCTACAGGTCTTATTTTCTCCCTATCCAACCCTGTATGGTTTTTGAACTGAGAATGATAACAGGAAAGCATCACCTTTCATTCTATTAATTAAAAATAATATCTGTCATTCTCTTTCTGCTTTGCTCAGATTCTGAATCAAAACTTAGCAATGACACACTGCAGATATTGAGAAATATTCAGAGCAGTGGGATAAGGATGAAAATGAGTGGCTTCTGTTTTCACAGTGTAACCACACAATACCTGAGGCTGTTCATTTCTGCATTATCATTTTGTTCTTAATGTACTCCTCAATAAATACATTCTGTTCTCAAAATTGTTTCAAATAAAAAAAACCGACCAAACCCACAAATATTCTCAGTCTATATAAAAATCACCCTTTCTTATCAGACAACACATGTTCATTTTTAATCTAAATAGGCAATTCTTTAAAGTCAGGTTAGAAACAGTGAGGCAGTGGGAAGCCATTTCCTGTTATCTTTTAGCACACCAATCCACTTACTGGCTTTTCCTTCTCCCCCATCTCCCAATAAATTAAATCTTTATTGTACTGAAGGAGGGATATAATATATTTAATGTGTATTTCATAGCACAAAGTGTTATGAACAAAGAAAATGCTGAAATTTCTGTCAAACTTCATCATTTAACTATAAATAATTTAAATACAAGCAAGTTAGATGACTTTCTAGCTAAATAAACCAAAAAAGACCAAAGAAAATGCCTGTGTTTTGTTGTGGGATAGAGTAATCCGGACGGGCATCTGCTACTGACACGCTATGCAGTGTCCTTTCACAGTAAATGATGTTGTCTTTGGGGCTACAGAAGAAAATGTAGGTGGAGCTGCATTGCCACCACTGCAGTGGAGAGTCCTCACTGGGGCTGCAGCCAGCTTAGTGCTTAGGACAGGGTTTCTAGCAATGAGTGCTGTAAGATAGCTACTAGAAGGACTAAAACCAGAACCAAATAATACAAAAAACATCCCAGTTACTAGAATATTCTTGACTTAGGGAAGTTTTCTAGAGTGGACACAGAACCCAAGAAATCCCAGCTTAAGAAATGAACTATGCTGGGTGGAAATGACCCTGAATAAAATGACTGAGTTGCCAGAAAGAGCACACGAGGAATTACAGCAAGAGTTGGGAAGGGTGGAAACGAACTAGTAGTAGGGTCCTAACAGCAATCTTACAGTTTTTATATCTTATGTGCAGTAACCTTTAAAGAAATTTTATGATTAATTTTATATTATTTTGTGTTTTTATTCTACAGTTGCATTCCAATTCCGACAAAGGTGATGGATCAGTCAAATACATTCTTACTGGAGAAGGGGCAGGGACTATATTTATTATTGATGACACAACTGGAGACATCCATTCAACGAAAAGCTTAGATCGAGAGCAGAAGACGCACTATGTACTTCATGCCCAAGCTATTGATAGACGGACAAACAAGCCGCTCGAGCCTGAATCTGAATTCATTATCAAAGTGCAGGATATCAACGACAATGCACCAAAATTTACAGATGGACCATACATTGTTACCGTGCCCGAGATGTCTGAAATGGGTAAGGCAAACAAACTGTGCTATTCAACAATCTTTTCACAAGTGCAAATGCCGCATACTGTTTGTCAAAGTTATAACACCATCACATCATTGAGTGTATGTTACATATATTGGAGTTAAGAAGAGATGAGAAGAAGACATGAAATACGACCTGCAAGTTACTTGTGACATTCATAGTAAGAAAACTGTACACACACACGTGCTGGAAGAGTCTCTCTTAATCTTGAATATGTTAATGTACATTCTTTGGCAAATTGTTCTTTCCATTCTAGAAACAAGATGTATTCATATATCCTCATTCAACTGCACATTTTATGGCATTCTCTTATGTCTACATGAGCATTCTATACAATTCACAGAATTAAACACAAAGGAACAGTAGTTTCCTAAATTATTTTAGACATGTTTATTTATCAAGTTTCTTATAAAGTGAACTGAAGTTCAAAAAAATACCTATCTTTGGTTTTCCCTGTTACATAGTTCAGATATTACTATTCTTTGAGGTACTGCATTATGCAATCTGTTTTCTTTATCTAATACTGCTCTGGTGTTGAAATTAACTTTCCTCTAATAGAAGAATTGCCAACAGAAATTTGTATAAGGACAAAAGGGCAATATTTCTGTGAGTAACACCGTAACTCCAGGACTATGCAAGCAATACATGTTTGTGTGAATTACTATAGTGAGTGCATTGAGCTTCCAGTAAGAATATTGTGGCTCTGTACGAAACCTCTTCAACTGTATTTGATAATTCACTGCAGCACAAAGCTTCACTGGTAAAGTTGCAGTTCATTTACACAAAGCTTTACTGTTAAAGTTGCAGTTCATTTCAGTATCATCTAAGCTTTTAACTCAGTTATCTGCTATTACACCACAGGCTGTCTTAATGAGTAATTCATTTCCTTTACCAACTGTTTCCAAAAATGCATAACTCCATCTTTTTCTTTCTTTGGTTTCCTTTATCTTTAATGGAAACCATTTTAATTGATTATTTCCTTCACCTTACGAAGCATTTTATTTTCTGCATAGGAGGAAAGATAGTGTAAAAGGGATCAATATTATCTTCAAAATCAAAACTAGATAATATATTTATTTTTTGTTTGTTTTCTATTTATGAAAGTTTTCTCTTTTTTTGTCTTCTCAATATTGAGCATTCTTAATCAAATGTTAGTCATAATTTGGCAGTAATCAGAATCTGGTGTTACTATACAACTACATCATACATGTTACTGTTTTCAAAAGAGTGATTTGAATAGTCTGGGATGGTATTTTGTGTTATAAACCAAAGTGGATCATGGTAAACTGATGAAGTTTACTGGTAAAATAGAGAATTGATGTGTATCTTTTATAAATTAAATACTTTACTGGTTGTACTTGAGGGTAATCATTAAAATATCTATTCCACAAAGCTCTCATGTTGTGTGGATAAACATAAATTTTCATACTCTATCATGCAGGCATTGTGTTGTAGGTATACATTATATTTTCATTGCAAATTTATTATCTTTATTTTCTTTTTTCTCTTACTGATTTGTTTTCATTTGTTGCATTCTGAAAGGATTTTTATTGTCTGCAATTTCAGGAAGACTAATTCTATTATTACTTCTACAGGATGCATTCTTTGTGTCAAATGATGGAGATACCTCTGTCACTTTCATTGGTTCTATAATTGGCACTTTTTTTGACATTTAGCTGTGGAGTCTATACATAAGTGAACCTCTTGACGTTGTTCTATGAATTTCTAAGGAGGCCACAATATGAATATTTCTTCTGGTTTTTACATGATCATTTAAAGATCTTTCAAATTTACTGTCTCTCTTCAACAGTTCTCATGCTAAGTAGTGTTATTTTTGATCTCCATTATGTTGTTTAGTTTCAGCAGCAGTTCTTGTTTGTCTCCTCAAGATGCTACTGGTATTTTCCCCACAATTTGAACTTTTCTTTGTCCAATTGTAAAAGCTGTAGGAACTTTATGGCTTTCCTTTTTTTCAGGTCACTGTCAAGTAAGCACAGGAAAGTTTTGTTAATTTTTTTGGCAAGTATTGGATCACAGTTTTCACTGTGACACAAAATTAATATACTATTTATGCTTTATGTACTATTCTGAAAGAGATGAAAGAAAATGCCTATTCCTTGTCTTCAATGAAACTTTTCCCTAAAATTTGGTTCAAGAACCAAGATTTATATCTGAAATTATTTCTTCCGTAGCATGAAAAACTCAGTTATATTGAGATCTCTGTGGTCTGCTTTAAGGTTTATGAAAGTCATCCTTATGTAAATTAAAAGAAAATAGGAATATTTTGCAATCAGTGAAAGACTTCCATATGTGTTAATTGTCAGCTGCAAAATGAAACACTCCATGTTAAATTTTTAGTGCTGAGGTCATTTAGAGGCGGGACTAGATGTGTTCTCGAGGCGTCTTCTGACCCTAACCATTCTGCTATTCTCTGATAAGAAGAGTATTACCAATAAATTCTACTTAAGAAATTAATAGGCACAGTAGACTTTCCTGAACTTCTTTTGAGAGTAGTCATAATTTCAGATGATCTTGAAGACAATATTAATGCTGTTCATAAATATGATTTTTATTAGAAGTGTCTATTTTACTTCCTGTGTTGTGAAACACATTTGGTTGACCTGTTAGTGTTTTAAGACAGTACTAAGAATTACTTTAGGTAGGCAGAAAATCCCTGTGTTTATTAAACTTCACCTTTTTATTCCTTGTTTTAGATTTTTTGTTCAATATTGATCCATTTGAGATTTAATAGTACAGCAAACTACGGATACTCATGCATACAAATTTGCATTCTCAACAGACATATTTTATTGAACTGCCTCATTAAACATAAAAAATTTATCTTCAGAGAGACAAATTGAAATATTCCCTTTCAGCTTTTCTTTGATATATAAATTCACAAAATTTTTATTGCAAACTATTTTTTGAAAAAGAGAAAAAACAAATGGAGATATTTTTAAATAAGAATACTATTTACTTCCCCAACTGAATAATCCTTATTTTTTATGCCAGAAAAAAGACAAAGTTTACAGAGTGGTGTTCAGAGCATACAGATATGTTTTACAGCTCTATAAAACACTAAATAAGAAAACAAAATTCCCAAAATATAGTCTCTGAAATGTCGGGGAAAGCATATGGAATGGTAGTTGTACTCTGAATAAGCAGAGACTCCAACTGGGGAAAGAAAGCCATTTTTCTTGCCTAACTGGAGTGACAAAATTATTTCGTAGTAAAACGTTGCATTTTTCTTGACAAGCACTTTCACAGTAAGCTAGTAAAGAAAGAATGTAAGGTGTGGGTCTGATGTTCATAACTCTCCTGTGGTGTCCAGAGAAATTAGACCCTTATCTTTTGTATTTGATTACTTTTTTTGGACTTGTTAGCATTTAAAATAGCAAGAGACCTGTACTTTATAATTCTCCATCTGAATCCTTCTTTATACCTAGCTCATCGACAAAAAATGGTGCTGCATTTAAATGATACAAATGTATCCAGAATTGTGAGTTGGTGTCCTGCAGATGAGCCTGAATGATCCTACCTCTGAAAGGAGTAGTTGGAATGAAAAAATATCCACTTTGCCTTTTTTCTTGCAGGGTATTTTAACCTGCAGCTTTCACAAGCTGCCTTTTCTTGGTGCTCAGCAAATTAGGCAAGAGTCAGGCAAAAGGCTGCAATGGAGAAATCTTATAAAATGCTGAGCGTGCTTGTGTGCAAGAGTGAAGAAGTTAAGCTTCTGAAGTGCTACGTTCCACTGAATGAGAGTTTGAGAGGTAGGGTGGGAGGCTGAGTTAAAATTTGTGGTTCTAAGGGTCCTTTTAGGTAGAAAGAGAACACTTTGCCACTATTCAAGACTAAAATGCTATTATCAGGTGTTTCTTGGGAGAGAGATACAGTTGTATTCAAAAACCACTGTGGCAAATTTTAAGACAAAATGATATTCCATTCATGCTAAAATGACCTGTCAGCTGCTTATGTGAGGTGCTGCCTTTCACTGGTTCTGTTTCTTTTCTCTCACGTCAATGAATTATACAAACGTTAAGATTCTTTTAAAATAAGGGGAGAAAAGAAAGTCTTCAAAGAAGGAGAGAACTATGAAATTTCAGTATTTATGTTTTTTTCTTCTGAAAAAGCCAAAATATTTTCATTGATTTCAAGACAACTTGATTTCCTAGAATTCTGGGGAGAAGTGATAATGAAAACTCACACTGTTGGTAACTGTTTTCCTGAAAAAAGGAAAATCTGTAGATAAAAGTATAGAGATGTTGCCCAGCATTCTGGATAGTAAACTCTGGTAGGTGACTGACTATACCAATTGAATGGCTATGTTTTTGTTTTATGCAACTACAAAATAAAATAAAATCATTGTGCATCTATAACTTATTAATCTTAAATGATTCCACAAGGATGAAACATAAAAGTTCCTCTCAAGCTAGAAATTATTTACAAACTGTGCTACAGAAATATATCATTACAACATTTCAATGTCGTAGAATAGCGGGGGGAAATATCTGTTCCTGGAAGTGACCTCTTATTTTATGTTTAGACAGCAGATAAACAGGGCTGAATTGATTCCTAGAACGTTTTATTACGAACTTTAATTCACATTTGTTTACCTTTCCACATGAACACAAATACAGTAGTTTAGTTACTTTTAACATTAATGTCTGAATACTTACGAGCATACAACTAGCTCCAGCTTGATTTTATTACGATGTTCAACTTCAAAGTCATCCGGTTATCCTCATAGCTGCTTTGCTTATATATTTATCTATGAGACTGTATGCACTTGGGCTTTTCAGAGACCAGAAGACATTATATTTAAGTATGCAGACATATTTGCATACAATATTACTAAGTCTTCGGTAGAGATACAAACAGCAACTCTTGGTGTCTAAGTTAGTGTGGCACGAATGAATGAAGAGTTTCTCGAAAAGTGAAGAAACCAAATCTGTGAATGTTTGCATGCTGAGTTTTCTGGACCTGAAGTGAGACTCCATGGCTTTGGATACTTCTAACCCAAGTGTACACTGAAGGTGTGCTCATTAACAAATCTTTCTGTGAAATGGAAATTGATTGAAGAAGCTGAATACTGGAACTGAGGAACTGATGTCCATGCCATATGTATTTGGGAAATCTTATTTCAGATTATCTCTTGCCTGGTCTCTGAGACTATGTGCCTATTAGCAGTCAGAATAAATCAGATGTGCTGCTAAAGCACATCTCCTGGTATATTTTCATCTGAAGAAATCTGCTTAGCATGCTCCAAAACTCTTCTATAAGGCAAATCAAAGTGCAGCAAGTGAAGGAGATCAAGGGCTTCAATTCGAAAACATGCTTCTTGTCTCCACTGCATGTGAGATTGAACACACCAGAGTGCAGGCAATACCTCAGTGGTTAATTTAGATGAGAATCTGCTTTCAGATGCAGAGTTACATGAGAGCAGCCTGTTCTGTTATTATTATTTTGGTATTTTAAGGTTGGACCAAAGGAGCCTGTAAAAAGCTGTGTCTGCATAAGGACAAACAAATGGGATGAAGCGTGAGCCTCTATTAACTCACAATCTTGCTGATTTCTTATGGGAAGTGTTTGGAAGTGATAGCAAAGATTCATCATTAAATGTCTTTAAAAATACAGTAAAATGAAAAAATTACTTGTCTCCATTCTATCTGTGCAGTACTTAGGCATTTTATTTTCTCAAAAGGGTTGCTCATAACTTATCCCACCTAGAGATATGCTAGAAACTATGATTTTATTCATCTAATGTTTTTTATTACTAGCATAAAAATAATTTTCTTTGGAACTCATCTTTCTAAACCCCAATAAGGTTCTAGTAGTTATTTCATTTTGAGATCTTTGATGCCTTCCAATAGCTAGATTTTTTTATTCTTTTAGCAGCTTTTATTGATGTATTTATCAATATATCAATATTGATGCAGGTATAGTATCAATATTGGGCATTTTTTTGAGTTATTTTCATATACTTTAACATTAATTTGTATTGTGGATGAAGATAACCCTGAAGCCAATAAATTTGTGTTATTCAGAAGTCAATATGCAAGTTTGGGATCTATGTGTGTGAACATATGTACATATGTGTACTATGTAGGTACTATTTTTGTTTATGTCCTGTGTAGTTTCTATTTAATTTTGGATGCATGTAATCAATTACCACATAAATATATAAAGACCGTTTTTTTTTCAAATTAGTGTAAAAAATTTTCCTTAAAAAATGATATTATGATAACAGATTGAAAAAATGTTATTAATCTCTCAAGTTTAGAATGTGAGGACTCTAGAAGTTTTTAAAATGTATTTGAAAATGTTTATCAGAAAATTGTGTTTATTGCAAGTTAATGTTTATTTTCCTGTATATACAGGTACATCTGTTCTACAAGTGACAGCCACAGATGCAGATGACCCCACGTATGGAAACAGTGCCAGAGTAGTGTACAGTATTCTTCAGGGACAGCCATATTTCTCTGTTGACCCCAAAACAGGTGGGTATTTTGTATTTCTGTCGATATGATTTAGGTAATATGTTGTAGTTAATTGAGTCTGGTAGGTGAAATGCGATGTACACAATGCGGGTATGTAGACTTTTTTTCTTATTCCTTTTGTAGACTTCTTCTTGCTTTAACACTCTGGAATTTATAAGTTGCTATGTTTTGCTGAGTACAAAAATGAGCTTGCTGTGTACAGAATTAATTCTGCGTCATGTCGTGATGTGAGCCATCCAGCCAAACTGGAATAGCACTCTCATCTTTCCAAGCCTCTGTTTAGGAAGTGACTCAAGTATGCCTAACACATTGTGATTTTCAAAGCTTTGTTTTGCCTGAAGGATAGATTTGGAAGGACTATTGAATGTGTGCTTCAACATATACACCACAATATCGTTGTTATCATTCGTGGTTTTATAAAACTGCAGGATTGCCATTTAACTGAAAATTTATTCTATGATTCGGGATGTAGGATGAACTGAAATATTTATTCTTAAACCCTATGCATTACATTTTCTTTTTTTCCACAAAGCATAAGTTATGTATAATGTATCCAAACTGTTTTATTTAAAGAAAGAAGAAATCTCTGTTGGGGATGGGAGTTGATATTGGTTTTGGATTTTTTAGAAGACCATTATTATGATAATGATATTAATATGACTATACATTTTTAGTGTGTCTGTTCTTCCCTCTCTGTATCAAAGCTTTAATAATGAGGGGGAAAAATGAAACACACTGAAAAGCGTGTTTTTCCCTGGTTAACTGTAGGGAATAATAATGACTTTTAAAATGTGCTCAAGTGAAATAAGTATAGTGTAAATAGTTTTCATTTGCATTTGAGTTTCTTGGCTTGTGTATACCTTGACCTCTGTGGTACTTGGAGGTGTACCCTGGTTTCATTACAAGAGAAGTGTATCTGTGCCATCTCAGAGAGCTTTGAGGTTAGTGATGCTTTGGTTAGGAGACCGAACTCCCTGACCCTCAGAGGAAGGTCTCTCTCAACCTAAAATGTTCTAGAAATTTGTGAGCTCATGTTAGAAAGGCCTGGAATGGAAAATCAGTGGTACAGTCCTCATGCTCCCCTTGCCCTTATGATACGTAGAAGAATGACCCTGGTTCATATTTCTAAATCTCTTTAGGCACTCTGAGGCAATAGCCTGCATTTTTTATTTTTATAATGGTGTATAACTTGTAGTCTGGAGTTGCTATTCAGTCAGTGAAGAATCACAATGGATATTCTCTGTATCAAGTCTGTATCGTGCAAGAAATAGTATCGTTATAATGAAACAATAGATGGTACTGTATTTTCGCTCCTCAAGCCTTAGGCTTTGACAGGGATTTAATAACACTTTATTAACTTAAACTCTTTTTGATATGAATATGAAAATTATTCTGATACCATAGTCTATGAAAATGGGAAAACGAGGTAAATAGAGCAACAGCGATAAAGCAAGAGAAAGCTTTTTGCTCTTATAAGTTGCCTATTTATAATTATAGAATAGCAGTTAATTTAATTGGGCATGATAAAATGGGAAGAAGCAGAATATTGGAAAAGATGGGAGATTCTTGAAGAATAGAATTTTTCACTATGAAATTTCACTTTGAATTTTTGAGGCTGAAGACTTATTTTTTAAAACATCCCTTTTCTGAATTTGCAAGCATTTCTATGACCTACTTTTCCTCATACCTCAACTGTTCAATTCCAGCTTAACTATACTTTATCTGGAAGTCTTCTGAATTTACACTTACATGCACAAGCTTCTTTTACAACAAAGGAGGTCGAAAAGAGGGAAAAAGGGAAAGGGAAAGGTCCCAACATTCATGAGAGTATGTTGTTTATGAAGCCTAAGGATCTTTTATCATGATCAGTAAAGCTTCTCGGAGCCACCAGAAGCAGATATCAAGCTCTAGTGTGAGAGCTTAATGTGAGACTCATCTTAAGAAGTCTGCTACTTCTAGCTTAGCACTGCCTATCCTCAGTTTTAAACAATATCTGAAGACTTTAAAGTTATGGATTTTTAGAAGCTTGGGTTAGAATAGTTTAAATGAGATTATAGAATAAGGCTATAGAATCAATACATTTAAAGTATAATAAGGGAACAACGGAAAATTACAAACTCTCTTCTCCACACACACAGAGTGGGGCAAAGGTGCAGTGCAGCGAGAGTAAAACCCCCTGTCCTAAATAGACTCGAGCCTGAGCTCCTCCCAGGGTTGACCCAGGAGAACCTCAATCCTATGAGCCAGGGCTGAAACCCGTCATGAGGAGTCAGAAGGAGACACTGCCCCGATCACCATTCAGACTGAGAAAGCTACTGCCTACAGGGCTATGGGGACACATTATGAGACACAAGTAAGAGTGGGATCATGTAGACTTGTTCTTGGATGTTTAGAGGGAGGACCGTAGGCAGGGAAAGGGAGGATTGAGATGGACTGGGGAGGGAAAAGCAAGGGAAAATGGAGGAGTAAGAGAATAAAAGGGGCCAGCCATGTGCAAACAGGCTTTGCTCAGCACCATTTTCTGGCCAAACCCTGCCCTGTATCAGCAGTCTGTTCTGTGTTTTATTATGCTCTATTTCTAACTCCATTTCCTGAGTAAAAGGTCTCTCTCTTGTATGCGTATGTGCATGGAGATTTAAGTGCTAGCAGCTGGAGCAGGACCATGAGTCAAAGGGGTCTGTGTGTCTGGTGCCAGCAAACTAGAAAATGCAGACTGTGTGTGTATTACATGGGTGTCTATGCCAGTATGGGATCACTACACGGTCTGAGGCTGGAATAGCCAGCAAGCTGGATGAGTGGCTTGGGTGATGGGTATCCATTTGGCCCAAAGTCCAGACTGGAAAGCTCAGGAGTCAGCTGGAGGAGCCAAGACCAGTCTAGAGCAATGGTATGGTGTGTGGTTTGAGAGCCCTGTTTGTAGCTGTGTGTCTCTGTGCGTGAGGCAAGGGGAAACCAGGGAGCCAGGAGCCCGCTGGATAGCACTAGGAACTGAGGGCCCAAGGGGTCCCAGTGCTGTTACTGGATGTACTCAGTGTGTAAGGAAGGCTGTGGGGGATCAATAAGTGTACTGGGTTGAGTGGGGGTGTGTGACTACGTCCAGGCTTAAAAGGGTGTCTGTACCTGGAGCTAGAGGGGAGCTGAAGGCCACAGAGTTGTACGTCCAGATGGCACCAAGTGCAAAGTCCAGGTGTTGGGCACTGGATAGACTAAGTGTGGCAAGTTACAGGAGCAATCCATGCTGAATATGTGAGTAAATTTCCAGTTATAAATCATACTTCCTCCTGATCAGCTGGAGAAGAATGAGGCTGTTTGTGCTGTTTGTGTTTGAGTGCTGAGTGGTTCTATTTGTGTGTCACCCGTTGCGTGTTGCATCTGTGTATGTGCCTCGTGGGAACACCGCTTGACCTCACATTGCCTCTAAATCATGGATTAAAAAGAGGGAGATGCAGCAACCTCATCTCCGTCAGGCTACTAACAATCTAGTTTATCAATTGGTTGGCTCTAGGACCTGTGTTTTGCTTTGTTTTGTTTTCCCCTGTGGAAAAATTGTGAATTCTCTGTATAGAAATTTGCTGCAACTATGTAATTTTGGCTGTGATGTCAAAATTATTTTCCATGCATAACCTAAAGTTTTAAGACCTTCAAAATCCTTTTATTTTGAAATTCTTTTTTTAGGAATTGCCCTGTATTTGTGGTTATTATTTAATGTTGGTTATTAGCTGTGGTGTGTAATAGTAACTAGTTATGTAATTAATAATTACTTGCAATAGCCTCTACTGATTCCTGTTTGTTTTCCTACCCAACTGCAGCAAAACATTCTGCTGAATTTATAAATAATATGTACTAATAATGCCGGAGAAAGAGAGGGAAGAAGTCAATGTCTAGATCTTAGGTATATTTGCAAAGACTATGCACATAGGATTGTATGTTTTCTAAAATCAAAATATTCAGGGAACATCAGAAAACATGAAATGCTTGTATTTTTAGAGTATCATTCACTTCTCTGTAAAAAGAAAATAAAACAAAGACTGGAGTTATTAGTGAAAAGTAGAACAAATATTTTATTCAGATACTTAGTGTTCTAATAGGGTTCTCCCTTCTCTTACTCCCACATTTTCATGTATACATCCCCCCACCACTACCTGTCTTCAGACTCCGAGCATCTTTTGAAATGCCCAAATATACATGAAATCCTTTCCTGGGAGTTTGAATTACAAATTCAACATTCCACCTTTACCAAACTATGAGGTCTCTTTATTCATAAACTTGAATTAGGATCTATCCTTGCTTATTCTTTGCTTATGTCAAGTGAGACTCATCAAACAGCAACAGCCAACATTTCACTGGTAACTCAGCCCCAGGAGCTCTTTTGTTTTCTGAGGAAACCTGAAATTAGAATATGTGCTTTTTGCTGCAGCTATAGCAGCCCACTTTCTATTGCCACTTGCTTTGGGAATGAAAGTGCAACCTGCAGTCCAATTCCACTGCTTATAGTAAATCCTATCTGGAGTATGTTAGTTCCACACAGCTCTTCTCAGATGCATCTGTCTTTCTGAACCAAATATACAGAATGAAGTAATCTGTAGGGCATATGTCCTTTCAAATGAGCAGTTCTGCTGCAACTGCTATAAAATAAGATATAAAACCTTCATTCATTGCAGTTTTGAATTTAAGTGTAGACATTGGCAGGATGGGAAACCCATCTGTCATTGAATTGAATGTGAAAAAAGCCTTAGATTTGTATTTGTAATGTATTTGTATTTATAATGTTCTGCTGTTGCAGCAACAACATTACAAAGATCTTAGTCATGTATAAGATTGTTTGTTTGTTTTACTTTAAGATATTAAAATGGTAAAGAAATATGCATATCTATTTATCAAAGAATGTCGCTACAAATTAGTCCAGGCTAATCATGAAGTGTGAGAAGAGTGTCAATGTCCTTCTGCTTTCTGTCTTCACAAAATATTAACAATGCCTTCAAGGATCCCTACAAGAAATGATCTGTTCACTGGATATCTAGTTTGGTTCCTGACTGAGAGCACAATACAAAAGGCAAATAAGCATAGTTAATGGCTGAATAGATGCTTCCAAAGATAGAGATAAGCCTCATAAACACCAATTAACTACCCTGGAAGTTCAAGTCTTTTGTCCACATCTAACTATTCCTGTACTTTTATAGAAGTTCTTGGCCATAGTTCATATGGGATTTTGTAGTATTACAATAATTAGAGTGTAATTTTAAAGTTGCATGTGTATTGCTCTGCAAAATAAGAACAAAAATATTGTTTATCAAGTTATTCACAAGTTTAATACTGCCAAATAAGCACAAATACTTAAAAATAAGGGAATCTATCAAAATTAAATTATTTTAGTAGTGAGATATTAATTATTTATTTAATGGATTAAGGCCTATCTCATCTCCTTATTATAGACAAGATAATTTATGTTGATATAAAGACAATTTAATAAATTTTCCAGTTCAAAAAAGAACACTCTTTGCATGCTTTAGTAGAACAGCCTGTCATGATATCCCAGATAATAATCTACTGTGCTAATTGAAATAACAATAAAGTATTCCATGACCCTATGTCCTTGAGTACATAGAAAATCATATCAGTTAAGAAAATAATTTCAGTAATCAATTTCTGACACTTTCTTGAACAAGCATCTTTTTTTTTTTCCTATTAAGAGTTCTTACTCTTTTTTTAGTTGAAATATCTTTCCTAGTGACATCTGTTTAAAATGAGCATGTTTACTGGGGTTAGTGATTCCCTGCTGAAATGCAGTTTAGTTCATATTGGACTGTTAAGTGAGTATGAAAATGAAGTGTGTTTAACTATCTCATTGCTTCCTGCTCAGAGGCTCCAATATAATTTAAATTACTTCACAGGGCTATAGAAGTATCTTACAAAAATTGAATGCTTCTGCTCTGGAGGAATACCTAATGACAACCTCCAAAATCCACAACTAAGACACCACAGCCAGTTCCCAGGTTCCTATACTGGTCTTGTACAGGACCTTGTCTATCACAGTTTTCGCACATGGGCTTTTGAGCTGTAATTGGACACTGTGTGTGTGAAGGGCAGTGAAGCTGTTGAAGGGTCTGGAGCACAAGTCTTATGAGGAGCAGCTGAGGTAGATGGTGTTGTCCTGTCTGGAGAAAAGGAGGCTCAGAAGAAACCTTATTGCTCTCTACAACTGCCTGAAAGGAGGTAGGAGATAGCAAGGTGGAAGTCTGTCTCTTCTCAAAAGTAATATGTCACAGGACAAGAGGTAATGGCCCCAAAGTGGCCAGGCAAGCTTTAGGTTGGATATTAGGAAAAAATTCTTCACCGAAAGAGCTGTGAAGCATAAAATTTTGCTAATGACACATTCTGTTTGAGCTAGATAAGGAAATACCCTTGATGAAACTCTGTATTTTCACATGTGATTGCATTGCAGAACACTTATTTATAGCTATTGGTGAAAACTCTAACTTAATTATATGTGATTGGTTTCTACTCAGTATCAAGAGGAGGTGATAGTGAAGAATCCATTTGAAAGTTTAGTTATTTTAATAAGTGATACATCTTGTTAACAGTGTGTAGGATTAAAATAACTTTATTTTGTGCATTGGTACTGAAATTTTGTCTTGAAGTTCTAAGAACTGTATTTCATATTCAGGTTTTTGTATGTTTGATTTCCCTCAAGGAATTTCTGAAATGCTCTAACAGAAATTACATCTCTAGTGTAGACCTTTTCCAATGTCTGCACTTCACTGACGAGAGAATCACTAGAAACTCAAACTCAAAATTTGAAAGAGTCTTGCATTGTTTTTCTAATTCCACCAGGTACTGTACAGTGCACTCCTCCATTCCTGAAGGAGCAGTAATATGTGCTTCATCTAAAAATATTGTCATGAACACTTGTTTGAGAGTGTCATCTGTCAGCTCTCAGCTAAGAGTAAATATTGAATGTCCTTTGTTTTCAATCTTAAGTAAATATTGGATTTTCTAAACCTACAGTTTTGACACTTTTAAAAAGCTTCTCTGAACAATGGACTTAATTCTCACAGTTTTCTGTTGTGTTCAAAATATTGATATATTCTTACTTGGTTTTCCCAAGAGTCATTCGAAGAATAACTCAGGCCATGAGAGAGATAGCAGAACAATCTATTGTTTATTTTAGATTTCTAAGGACTCCATTTTGTTACAGCTGGAGACTTTATGAGGGTGTTGGTGCAACCAGAACCCTTGTTGCTTAGACCTTGTTTTCCGCTATCATGGTAACAATCAGAAAGTCCTTTGCTAATCAAAAGTGTACGAAGAGGAGGGGCAAAATGCTCTGTGCAACCTAGCTCAGTTTCTTTTATGGTGATATTTGCTGGTACATCATCCTTCCTATGTATCCTGATGCAATTTTTGGCATCCACCTCTGGGAAACTTTGTAATCTACCTGCTGGAGAAGGCTTTACAGAGCACAAGATGGATTGATCACTCATTGGGAACAGTGTTCTGGCACTGTATTTTCTTTGCTTGATATCTACCAACACTCTCTCTCCCAGAATCAATCATATCATTAAAAAGGACAGGCATAGGAGGCAGACAAGCTGGAGAAAAAAGTTTGCCTGATGTTCTAACCTTGTTTTTCTTCTTCTATCAGATGGACCATGTGTTTTGGAGATTGATTTCAGAAGTAGGGAAGAAACTATTCCTTGGTTGTTCCTCTCTTGTTTGTTTCTGTGTTTGTTATTCTTACACCATCTGGTGGTGTGAAAATATCTGCTGCTCTTCAGCCACAAGTTGTTCTAAAATAAAAAGAAAAAAAAGACAAAAAAACCCCGATGTGTTTCTGTAGCCATTAACTGGCAATTGGCAAGTTCCCAGAATATAATACCATCTTGGCTTCCTAAGCAGGACTGCTGTACTGTGCTCCTTTTGTTGGTAGACATGCTTTTATTTATATATGTATATATTTTTAACCTTTCATCTGTAAATACACAGATATATTTTTACACTTAAAACATAATGATATCTATTCTGGGCTAAACCCAGTAGAGACCTCAGCCACACACAGTCACTTACTCACTCCCCAAAAAACAGAATGGGGGAGAGAACAGGAGTGATACAAGTGAGATAAATACATTTTAATAGGGAAGGTAAAAGTCTTGTACACACGCAAAGGAAAGCAAGAAATTCATTCACCACTCCCCATGGGCAGGCTGTTGTTCAGCCCTCCCCAGGAAAGCAGAGCTCCATTACACAGTGACCTGGGACAGCAAAAGCCACCACTCTAAGTGCTTTTTGTTTCTCCTTCTTCCCCCCACTTTCATCATTGATTGTGATTTCATGTGATGTGGGATATCCCTTGGGTCAGCTGTTCCAGCTGTGTCCCTTCCGAGCTTGTGCACCCCCAGCCTTCTCACTGGTGGTGAGTGAGAAGCGGAAAAGTCCCTGTTGTTGCGCAAGCATTGCTTGACAAGGCTAAAACATCCCTGTGTTATCAGCACTGTTTAGGTCACAAGCCCAAAGCAGCACCATATGAGCTGCTGTGGAGAAAATTATATATTCTAGCCAAGATGGGTAGCAGGTGAGGTGCTGTTGTTATTTGTGTAACCGGATTGAAAGTCCTGAACTGAAAGCGGTGAGACCTACATGATCGTGTAGGATAGGTTCTGTGGCCGCATTCTTTACAGTCTTTCTCTTAGATTTAATTTGCTCTCTGCTCACCATTTCAAGGTTTTGCTTTTACTTCCTCTTGGACATTGGAAAGGTTCCTAATCTTAATGTTTATTAAGCTTGGCTTTTCATACTTCTAGGCATTCATAGTTTTCAGAGGGCTGTAAGGAGTTTGCTCTGTTTTGAAGGTCTAAGATAACATGCTATATCTATCAGAAAGGTTAAAGATCTTGATATGACGAAAGCATTACTTTGCAAGTGTCTGTAAAATGTCTATTTTTCCAGAGTAGAACTACCTTTATAAACACATGTATATCTCTGTGTCTTTGAACTTTACACAAGGGAAATACAAACCAATAATTTAAGTCCTCTGTTTTTAAACAAGGAAGGCTAAATCATCCAAACAAAGTGTGGAAATTACATGTGTGATAAAATGTGTTTAACTTTAGGGAAAGGGAATGAATAAGATTTCACCCTAAAGCAAATAATACATTACTGTAATTTTTAGCTCAACTGGGATGAGAACCAGGACACTGACTCAGAAAATTAATGCACTAGACTGTTTAAAAGCTCTGCCCCAAAGGACCAGTCCACATGTTAACAATACTTTTACAGATCAGTCTTTATTGTGAAATTAAGCAGAGACTTTATTGTCTTTAATTCAGCTAACAGGTGTCCTTTTTCTAGACAAGAGGTTATTATTTACATCTCTAGTTCTAGAAGGAAGAATTACCAAGGCATCAAAGCAAATTATCCCCACACACACTCTTAAAGTTTTGGCTAGGGAACTGAAATGAAGTTTTAGATCAAGGCATTAAGTTGAACTTCATAGGGGTGCCCTAATTCATACTTATCTCTCCTTTTTGATCCACATTTCCCTTTTCCAGCTTAAATTTCCATTTTCCAAACTGTTGTGGGTATTGCTATGGTTGACGATAATAATTTCAGAAATGCAGTTAAAGGTGACAATGAAACTTTTCAGTGGCAGTGAAAATGAGGCAAAGTATCATTGAGGGTCTATTCCAGAAGCTGTTATCTACCAGTTTCGTAATGCCAAAATGCCTGCTTATGGTTAGAGATACACTGGTTATATATTTCTTAAAGGGCCTAAATTCTTGCAGTTCTGGTTTATGTTGTTTTGTTGTTTTTGTTGTTTGTTTTTTTTTTAACAGATATATTGTGCTAATAATGTTATTGCTTTAATAATAAGCTTCAGTAAGGTCAAATTATTACGTTTCATATTTTGAGGTTTTAAACTTAATTCACATTGGAGTGGACAAAACCAGTATTGGTAGGCATGTGAAAAGGAAATTATAAATAAAGAACTGATTGAGGATACTGTTTTCTTTTGTATTTTTTTATTAATATTTTTATTTTAATTTTCATAAGACTCACAAATCCTGTGATTTAAAAACATAGCTACTGTCAAAATTCATTAATAATCTACATTCATTCAATAAATATGCATGCATCTGGTTTCCCATCGTTCTTCATCTTTTAGAACAATGCATTCATTTTCAGTTACAATCGGAATAAATGTGTCTGATAAAATCTTGCATTGTAGTAAACCATACAGAACAAAAAACTAGTATGATGACAATGATTTGCCAAAGATTATGCATAAAGAAAATACTCCTCAAGAAATCTTACTTGGCAAAAATAATCTACCTGTAGTTGAGAAGCCTCCTAAGAAAAACTGAACAAAAACTTTACAAAATTAACACAAGCTACATATCTATTGGCCATCTATGTGAACACACAAGCACAACCTATGTATGAACAAATTTTACACCATTTTTACAATAGTAACAACCAAGATGACATTTGGGGGCTGTTATAATTCAGTTCATATCTGACTAGAAAGGGAGGAAGAAATTTCTTTCAGAAAACACCAAGAAACTTGTGATCTATGTAGGAAATTCAACATTTGCCAGTTGTGTGACACCATTTGTCTTCTCTTCAATATTCAATTTTGCTGCCTTCACACTGTCAGTGCCTGTGTCAATGGGGAATGCAAAGCCTTGTAATAAGTTTAGTCCATTTCCTTTAGCTGGTGTCCATCTTTTCTGAACTTGCTCCAGAGCGTGTTTTCATTTGCCTGCTGACTTTGTCAAGCCCAGGAGCAGCAGCAGAAGCAGTACAAGTAGGCTTTCCCTGGTTTCTAAGACTGAAGATGCGCTCTGATCGAACACAGTAACCAGCAAATTCACCTCATATCTTTTTAACTGCCTTTATGAGTTGCCATCATATTTTAAAATTTAAAATTTAGGAGAGACTATAACTAGACTTCCTGAGACTCTGTGACTGCATTTCCAGGAGAAGATTTTGTTTAATTCTACTTCTTTTTTTACTTATCTTTGCTTACACATACATTCTGTGACTTGATTTGTGAATGATAGTAAGAGTTAGTTGTTTGGTTTGTTTTTTTCCGAGAGTTAGATTAGTCAGCATATGTCAGCCTGGCTGGGGTAGTCTGTCCCTGTCCCTACGTCCTTGCCCCCAGGGAGGTGCCAAGGCCTGGGACTGGGGCTGTTTCAGTGTCCCTGGCTTCGCTGCCCCTGGCTGAGGGTGGGACAGGCTGTGGCTGCCACACCCTGCCATCACCATCCTAGGACCCCTTAGCACCTGGCCCCAGAAGGTGCCAGCCCCTCTGGGGCCCTGACAGTGTTGCAAGTGCTGTTGACAACAAATTCTGTAAGGTGGATGTTTTTCTTCGCATTTTAAAAACTGTTTCCAAAACTCATCCCTCAGTCAAACAAAACTCAAAGCTTTTCAAATTTGCAGCCAGTACATACCCTCTGCAATTTTTAAGCATCAGATAAAGCCCCTGAAAAGTCTATTGCTAGAAGAGGAAGAAGCAGATTTGCGTTCACTACCCATTGCAGAATAGTGCAGCCTAGTCTGCAGTCCATAATTTGGGTCCCTAAGGAAGTCTTCTGTTTTCTTTTCACATAGTTTTGTCTTGTTTTTCTCTTGGTACACTCTTCAGGATTAAAGCATGACATTTTTCCTTATATTTATGATCATGATTCAATGTTAAAGTATTCTAAAGTTGCTGATCCTCTTCCTATTTCCTTACTTGGTCCCTATTTTCTTCCTATTTCCTTAGTTAGTTCTCAATATTTCTGTTACATAGTATTTCTATAGCATGTGTATAATGTTTGCAAGTTCAATTCCATTTGTAACACTAGGGAAGATGCAAGAGTAGAAGCCTGCCTGGAATTTACCTGGAAATGGTAAAGCACTTGCAGTCCCAGAAGCAGATATAGCTATCACAGGAGCTGTCCTAAGGGAAGAGGGTAGATTAAATGAGATTTTGTTCTCTCCCAAACTGTTCTTTCAAGAAATACATTTTAAATCAATAGATTGCACCTAAAAGTGTTCAAACAGAAAATGCAACAATTCAGTATATATCTAACCACCGTGTGAGTTAGACTTCACTTTACTTGAATTGAAGATGAAAATAAAATGAGGGACTTTAGAAGCTAAGGCTGTTTCTTCCTCAGAAATCTCTCCTATGATGAGGTTTTCTCTATTTTCTTTGTCTTCAACATGAAATGACGAGGGCTGGTAACACAATGTAGATCCTTTCCCTGGAATGAATTTCCCAAGTCTAGGCTTTAGTCCAATTGTGATGAGTTCTGATTAAAAGTTAGTGAAATGGATTAAGCATCTGTGAAAACAACTGCATCAATGAAGGAACATACAAGTGTGTTCACTTGTGCAATCCTTTGCATTTGCCTAAATAGAGTATCCTTCTGCGCTTTAGAGAGGAATCCTCCATTTTCAAAGTGGACCTCTTTATGGTAAATATCTGGCTTACTTCGCCTTTTTGAAGAGAATAAAAAAACAATACTTCTTCAAATTAGGAAAATCGAACAAAACTTCTCCTGTTGTTTAACAGAGTTTTGTACCCTATATAATCATGCTTCTGGATTTTTTCTTATACTCCTCTGTTTTAGTAGATTAGATTTGGTTGATGTATGGTACTATCTCCAAAAGATTCTCTATGGTCCTGATAATATATATTAACTATTGCTTTTCTGCTTTAAAAAAAAAAAAAGTAAACTTTTTTTTTTTAAAGTACTCAAATTTTTTTTCTTCTAACCTCAAATTTGTGTAGTGCAGTACATTCTCCAAGAGTTCCAAAATGCTCTGGTAAAACAGCAGTTGCAATGTATGCTGAGATATTAAAAAAAAATACAATGCATTACAAAATGCAAAAACATGTATCTTCAATACAACATTCAAATTACTTTTTAAAATACTTGCCATGGCAAATGATTAATTATAAAGCTATAAATTGCTGATGTAAACACCTCATTTTTGAACTATCATGAGAGAGGGTAAAATAATTGTTAGAAAACCATTTTTTTCTGGTTGTAGTAGATTACTCTCAGACCATACTGTTGTCAAAAATTTTAATATACATTAAAGTACAAAACCCCTCTATTTTGTATTCAACATGCTGATTTATTTATTTTGAGACACCATCTTCTTGTTCAGCTAATGTCCCATTCATTCAGGAAACTAAGAGTGAGTGCCATGTAACATGAAGCACATGTAGTACAAATGAATTTGGCTTGTGTAATAGTCTTTAAAATACTATTTCTTGACATAGGTGAAGTCAGTTTGTCATTCTTGTAAATTCTGTATTTCTGCTTTCCTTGAGGTAGGATCTTCTTTTTCGCTGATAGTTTTTTCATGATGAAGATCCTGCAAGTGGATTTTTTAATCTGGACTGCTGAAAAAAATTAAGCAAATGTGCCTAAAATCAACATCTGCTAATTTTAAAAATTTTTGGACCATCCGTTCCTGCAGCTGCTTCTTTTCAGAGAAGAGCAGATGTAAAAGAAATTTTAAAAAAATGAAAATTTAAATAAAGTTGATTAGCCTGTGACTTTTCAATATGGGGTGAAAAGAGGGTGATACATATTTACCATCCATGTGCTTCTCTCAGGATGTATTGTTCTTTAAAGATATGAAGGGTTATAAATATGTTGTTTCTCACAGGAATGGCCTCCAGGTATAGGAATTTGTTATTGGTTATATGTCAGATACACATTACCACCAAAACAAACACTGAGATACATGGAACTATTTTTCTTGACCAACTAACTATACAAGAGGTGAAAGACCCACAGATATATTTCATTTGAAAGTGGATTAATCTGGCTTCACAGGAATTTTGTCCACCTTTGAAGAGAGACTCCCTGGCAAGATTTTAGGAACACCCTAACCTCCATAAAGCTTTGTTGTGGGTTATCTGCTGTATTCACCAAGCACTGCATTAGGTTGCTTGTCAAAACCTAGTAAGATTTTTTTTTTCTTTTTGATTCATTTTCAATTAATAATACAACTAACAGTTGTTGCCAAATGACAGCCACAAAATTGCTGTATTTTTAGTATTTTCTTCTTTTAATTTTGGAGATCCTTTCTTTCTGGTGAGAGTCCTCAGGGTGAATCTCAAGGCCTCAAAATCAAAAATTGTTCATGTAACTGCTGATGTATTTCTAGGCAGAAGCAGAATAACAAATCAAAACCAAACGTCCTTTACATTTTCTCCTAAGTCAGCCATTTTACTTAAAAGATCATAAATTGTTTGTGAAAATTTCATTTTTAATAGGGCTGTACTACATGGGAAGAATATAAAAAGCAACAGGTAAAACAAGTACCAGTGCTTTTAAATTCATGTTAAGTTTTAGGATTTTTTAATCTACCTCACCCTTTCACTGCATTACTGTCTGTATTTCATCGATTGCTAAGAATTTTGCACCATTTATTTTATGACAAATAACTTCTGCTTGTAGAGCATATGAGTTGAAATACTCATTGGTGCAAATATAGAGAGGAAAATATTTTTTTTTTATTATAGGGTGTAGGACTTTGAAGAACATCCAGACACATGCTTTTTTCAGTACTTGCAGCTTTTGTGGTACTTTTAAAACCCAGCCAATGATGTTGGCCATGCTGCAAGCGACCTGTGGCTCAAAGTAGTATCAGAGCATTGGTCTCCATAGTGCCATAGTTATCTCAATTCACTTTGTATCTGGGGCCTTCTCCAGGGCTCACTCAATTTGCGTATGCATAAGGACAGTCCAGCATATTCTAACCCGTCAGTGTCCCCTGAGCACATCTGTACTTCCTGTCCTCAGGAGCAAGCAGGGTCTGAGCACAGAGATTTGTGAAGGCAGCAGCCAGCCTTTGAACTGGTGTTCCCTGCAGCTGTGGGCTTCTGTGGACATGCTCCGCTTGCAGACCCTGCCTGGTACATAGTGAACAGAAGAACAGAAAAAGGCTTTGATGGCATTTTCCTTTTTGACTAGTCAAAGTGGGAAGAGACAAGTCATGTTCAGGTCACCAATCTTAAAGGTCTTTCCCAACCTACATGAGTCTAGCACTCTATGCTAGCATTTGGTTCTGCTGGCCAGTTTCTTATAACATGGACACGGAAACATCTGTACATCAAATAGCAGGGAGGGTCTGTCTGAGGATCACTGGTCCTCATATCCGTGGTAAAAAGGGTCTCCTCTCTGGTGATAATCATCATAGTGCCTGTGCAACACTGTTATGTCATCTGGTTCCATAGGAAACACTTCTGATCTTCCAGCTCAAATCAGTTTCATATAGATTTAATTGCACAGCAAAATATATATATATATAATGATGATGCTCTTCTGAGAGAATGGTTTAGTAGACCATAGTGTAATCCAAAATATTATATGATGGCATTGCTCCTTTTTCATTGCCCGTTGATGGCCTACTTCAGTGACTTAGCTATAACAGAAGTCAGTGGTAGAAAATCTGATTAAACTCTGTTCGTTTCAAAGAGATTTTCTTTTGCTATTCAGTGAAATTTGTATTAAGCTTCTGAAGTCTAACCTTTCAGTAAAGAATCAGAAATTAATAAGACAAAAATCCGGGATCTAACTGTACTTTATAGTCTTTATGCGTGGTTTGGTTTTGTTTCAATGTCTCCGTTCTGCCATTAGAAATACCACCAAATAGAAAAAAAGGCAAGTCTATTTGAAGAAGAAAGGTGTTTCTAAGAGCCTTCATTTTTAAAATTTTGAATATCTTTTAAAATATCATGCGATAACGTATTTTAAGGGACATTACAGAGTGTTTATTTAAATCCTTATCATTTTAGCTGAAAATAACCGTTTATTGCTGAGGATAATTTGAATAATTATCTTACAAGAAGTGGTGAAAAAATAATTTTTTTCTGAATCAAAATGGATTTGTTAGTGGTATGTTTAGTAGGTATAAATTTACAGTTATGAAATAATTAAATGAAGTTTGTCTGATCCAGCATCGAGGCTCTGATTTGCAAGACTTTCTGTTCAGATTGGCAGTCACAATGTTTTTTAGATAGTTTAGTGTGAGACGTTAAGTGGAAGGGATTCCTGTCTAGTGGAAAACTGAGAAGGAAGAACTTTTTCTGCTTCAATCACCTGTTTCCCTGCCCAGCAAAAAGCACAAAAGCACCCTTGCATATTAAAAAGTGTATTTATCTTTGAAAAACAATTTCTACTGAAAACCTTCAGACAAACTTGTAGTTTGTCTTTTGAATATATTTCTTATGTTACTTGTCAGTTTAGAGAACCCATTCTCATATATATTTTTAGTTTATATTTCATGATTCAGTAACTGCTGATGAAGTAATACGTAATGGTCTAATTTTACTATTCTGCTTGTTGGAAATGTGGGTGTAATACTGAGAACATAACATAAGAAGTAAGATGTTTAAAGTTAGAAATTGCAAGTGGCAGGTGGTAGGTTAGACTGCTGTTAACTCTGAATTAATTGTGTAAGGCAAAAATTCTGCTAACTGGAGAAAAAGATCAGCTTTGAGATGTTTGGGGGTTTTGTTTGATAGCAATACCTATAGTTAAGTAACAGCTCCACTATGAGGCGATAGTCTTTTATACCTATTATTATTTAAGCTGAAATGGTCTAATGTGTAACTGTTATGTCTGGTGATTGTGTTATTTCAGCAAAAGCTCTATAGGCTTGCTATTGAGTAAATCTACAAAACGCTATTCTTGGAGGCCTTTATGGAAAACATGACTGAGAAACTGCAGGAAGTCAGCTCTAGAAATCAGAGAGAAATCTGAAAAATTGATGAACTCTACCCAGTATAAACTTGCTCAAGTTGTAAGATGCTCAAAAGAACTCTTCTGCCACTGTTTAAGGAAAAAAAAAAAAAACAACCAAAAACAACAAAAAACAACAACAAAAAAAACCCAAAAAACAAACAGTTAAGACACTAGTATATGATTATATAATTATAATTGTAATTTATCATTTAGGATCATAGATTTCTTTACGTTGGAAAAGATCTGTAAGGATGTCTGGTCCAACCATTAACATAACACTGCCAAGTCCACCACTAAATCATGTCCCTAAGTGACACATCTACACATCTTTTGGTGACTCAACCACTTCCCTTAGCAGCCTGTTCCTGAGACTGGAAACCCTTGCCATAAAGAAATTTCCTAATATCCAACCTACATGATGATGCAACTTGAGGTCATTTCCTCTTGTTTGTCACTGGTTGCCTGGGAGAAGAGACCAAAACCCATCTGGCTTCAACCTCCTTTCAGGTAGTTGAAGAGGGCAATAAAGTCTCCTCTCAGTCTCCTTTTCTCCAGGCTAACAACCCCAGTTCCCTCAACTGCTCCTCCAGACTCTTCACAAGCTTTGTTGTCCTCTGGACATGCTCTAGTACCTCAGTGTCTTTCTTGCAGTGAGGGGCCCAGAACTGGACACCTGATTCAAGGTGCCAGTTACAGAGGGACAATTGCTGCCCTGGTCCTGCTGGCCACACTATTGCTGACACAAGCCAGGATGCCACTGGCCTTCTTGGCCAGTCAGGCACATGCTGGCTCATATTCAGCTTACTGATCTTTCTTGCAGTCATGGTCCTCCAGCTCAGGGCACTGAGATGCCCTTGGTTGTCATCTGTGTTGAAGACAGAGGCAAAGAATGCATTAGACACCTCTTCCTTGTCCATGTCCCTATTTGTGAGGTGCCCATCCTCATCCTGTAATGGGCAGGTATATTTTCTACACTACAAAATAGAGGGGTTTTGTACTTTAATGTATATTACAATTTTTAACAACAGTATAGTGTAAGAGTAATCTATCACAATCAGAAAAGAATGGTTTTCTAACAATTATTTTTCCCTCTTCCATGATAGTTCAAAAATGCCTTTCACCATTGATGTACTTGAAAAAACTCTTCTTATTGTCCCCCACATTTGTGGCTAGTTTCGTCTCCAGCGGAGCTTTGGCTGCGTAAATTTTCTCCCTTCAGTGACAAGCAGTATCTCCGTATTCTTCCCGTGTCACTTGACCTTGTTTTCACTGGACATACATCTTCCTTTTCTGCCGAGGCGAAATGACAGGACAACACACAGTGATCAATATGATCATGTGAAGCCGCTTATTATTACGGAACATGCATCTATGCAGCATTTTTAGTTCCGTATACGTGATGATTGGAACATCGTGCGGTCAAAAGTAATATAATGATTGGATGCTTGCTACTGTTCGCATGCTGCATCTAAACTTCTGATTGGACACTTGCTGTGACTGCTCTTCACCGTATTTCAGCATCTCACATCCTTTTTCTTCAGCGTAATGTAGCAATGTTTTGGAACTAAGTTATTGTTTCAGCTGTTCCTAAACTATACTTCTTTCATGCTGCTGAACTAACTTATTATTTCAGCAATTCCTAGGCTATATTTTCTTTTGTGCTGTGGTCAATACATCCTTGTTTCATATCCTTGGGTTGTTTCTTTTCTTTCCTCCGTGGTGTTATCAAAGATAGCATATCTTTTACTCAGCTTGATTCAATGCTGGGAAAGCTGGGTTGTGCATTCCCAGTGTCCGTTCTCCTGCAAAAATTCTTCAACACTTTTCCATCTACTTTCCAAGAGAAGATTCCTGTTAAGCCAAGCCGGCCTTCTGCCTCATCTGCCTGACTTCTGACATTTGGAAATTGCCTGATCCTGTGCCCTTAGGAGGTGGTCTTAAAAAGTAACCAGCATTGATGAACCCCAACACCTGCAAAAAAGTTTTCTGAGGGATTTTACTCGCAAGCTCCCTGGTCAGCCAGAAGTCAGCTCTCCTCATGTCCAGAGTTGAACTTTTGCAAGCACTTTTCCTCCTGTCAAAAAAGATTTTAAACTCATTCACTTTGTGATCATTGTGGCCAAGATGGCCACCAACCACCATTTCACTCACGAGAGCCTCTCTTTTGACAAGCAGGAGGTTTAGAAGGGCATCTTTCCAAGTTGGCTCCCCTAGTACCTGTTCCATAAAAGTTGTCATTCAGGTTTTTTTAAGAATCTTCTGGCCTGGGTGGCACCAGCTGTGTGATGCTTCCAGTTGATTTCTGGCAAGCTGAAGTCCCACATAAGGACAAGGGCAATTGACTTGAAGCATCCCTCCGTTCCTCGAAGAATAATTTGTCAGTGCCACCGTCCCAGCTAGGAATTCTGTAGTAGACTCTCACGATGACATCCACATTATTTGTTTGCCTCTTAGTTCTTACCTAGAGGCTCTCAACTGTGCCATTGCCAACAGTGGGCTCCATACCTTCTATCCCTTTCATTACATACAACACTACCACTCTGCTTCTTCTGCCTTGTCTATCTCTCCTAAAGAGCCTGTAACCATCCAGCAAGGCACTCCAGTCACTGGACACATCCCCCAGTTTGATTGTCAGTGACATCATATCTCTGGGATTGGGCCAAAGCTTTGAGCTCATCTTCTTTGTTCCTCATGCTGTGTGCATTAGTGTAGAAATATTTTAGGTGTGGTACTTTGTAGACAACACCTTGTGAAGCAGATTGACAGATCCCATTAGTGCTCATTTCCTCAAGATTTGGCACACCATCCCATTGCTCATCACTGGCAAGCCTGATATTTTCCTTTTCCCCATTCCAAGCTCAGTCAACGAGCTCTGCTATTCCTGTGCTAGAACTCTTTTTCTCTTCTGAGAAAGACACACGCAGCCAGCTGTCAGTAGACCATTGTTGAACAGATCATTCCACGGTCAAAACCCCCCAAATTTTGCTGCCTGCACCAGCCTCAGAGCCACACATTGACCTGATGGATTTGCCTATTCCTAGCAATATTGTTCCTTGTTAAAGGGTACCTGTACTCCTGATTCTTCAACCGATTGTCCCAGGGCCATGACGTCTCTTCTGATTGCCCTTGGACTACTCTGTTATTTTGATGTTCCCAGCTTGAACAGCCAATAATAGATAGTAATCAGAGAGCCTTACTAGAGACTGGAGAGTTTTCTGGTGATGCCCCTTATCCGAGCCCCTGGGAGGCAGCAGACTTCCCTGTGAGTTGGGTCCAGTCTGTGTATCAGGCCATCCGGTCCCCTTAGAAGGGAGTCTCCTGTTATAATTACCCTTCTTTTTCTCTTAACAGAGGTGATTGTGATGCAAGTTACAGACGGTGTTGCTTTAGGAGGCCCTCTGTCCCAGAAAGGGCCACCCCATTAGTTGTCTTGTGTTCAAGTTACAGGGCCTCATACCTGTTGTAAGAGATGCCAGTCCTACTTGTTAAGCTTTTGGAAGGAGAAGGAACCTCCTTCCTGGTATGCTCAGCGATCTGTTTCCAGCCTTCATCTTTAGCAAATCCTAGATTAATTACCTTGCAGGATTTTAAGTCCATCTTCTTCTCTACTGCAATGGAGGTTCAAGATTCCTGAGAATCTTAAGACTGTAGCATCCCTGTAAATACCCAGTCAATCACTTGCTTGTTCGCTGGAATACTACACAGCCTGTTCACTTCCTCCTGTAGCTCCCTCACCTGATGACACAGGTCTCCAGCCACAGCTCACCTTCCAAAGGACTGCTTGTCTGCTCCAGCCTCGTGGAGAAGAATCAGGCACTCCTGGCACTCTGTGACCTGGAGAGCTACATCTGCCACCAGAAGCTGGAGGCCTCTGACACAGCAGGTTCAGTGACTCCCAATAGCTGCAGTGAAATGAGCTCTACGGTGTGTCAGTGCCGTAACTGATGAAGCTTAATCTAGTATGCTAATAGACTGGGGCTGAAAGGGTCTTATAGTGCTCTTCTCCATCAGATACCGAGTCTATCTGCCTCTACTGGCTTCTCCCAAAGATATGCAGCTGGCATTGCATACCAGATAAACAAGTTTCTGCAGTATCTTGATTTAGAAAGTATTTCTACTGTGTGCAAGAATGGATGATTTTTTTTTTGTCCCCAGGTAAATGAAAATAACAGTTACCTGTTTTTATCTGAACTGGAGCTGTATATAGGCATTAAAAAAAATTGCTCTTTTTTTCTCAGTGTTAGAAAGAATGTTGCAATTATGAAGGTATGCAGGATAATCTCACATAAAGATTTAAGAGTCTTTATATTGTGACCTTAAAACTTCTAAATATATTTTGGTTTATAGAAGAAAATTTGCAGTACATATGAAAACTAAATGTTTGAATTTCCAGTATATTATAATATCTTGCATCCCAGTTTCAGCTAACTTTCCTGCTTCTATCTTCAGTCATTCTGTGCAGTAGGATATAATGTGATTATAAGACCTACTATGAAATCTTTACCTGGAACTACTGTCTCAAATGAGATTGTGTGTTAACATTTGTACTCAGCATGACAGAATAAATCAACAAATATCTTAAACAATAGCTCTGATTATCAGTGGTACACAATCATAGTTCATGACTTTCGTAATCCAGACCTATTTGAACTGGTAAACGTAGTTTTTTCTGTTCTGTTATTTCTTGTGTGTATTAATTTCTGCAACTCCAAGATAAAGCCTGATCTTGTAAACAGTCGTATGCGTGTTTAGCTTTAATGCTAGCCTGTGTTTACATTGGCTGATGCCCTAATGTGTATGAAATTTATTAAGATAATGCAAATGGATTTTTTAACTGTTTCAATCTGGAGTGTTACGCATGTGAATTCCTACAGTTCATGCAGTCTTGATAACTTTCTAGCAAAAGGTGAAATATATTTTTTTCATTAGGCTTAGAAATTTCTTCCTTCTTTGCTACATAAAGCATTTTGCATGGGTTTTATAAAATAAAGAGGCCATGAGGTACAAAAGCATGCAAAAGCTCTTTCAAAAGGATGGAATATCAGATACTTCCAGTAACATGATGACCATATTTGAGAATAAAATGGTGTTTGGCAAATAGGAAGATAGGCAAAAACAACTAGTAGTTTTTGAGAAAATTAGACAGCTATTATTTTCAGGATTGCAAGAGCTAAAACTATCTTGAATGAGATGTTGAAGAAAAATAAGAATCATCTTGGAGATAGATATGAACTGTGTGTCTTTCAGGAATGTGCATTAAAAAAATGGGAATTTGTAGAAACTGTGTAAGAAATTACTGTATTAGTCTAGACAAGACAAAATGAAATAATGAATGAAGATCTTAGCTGAAGTAGAATTGAAGTCTATGATTTTTTGGTCTGTGAGGACCTTAGGACTGTAGTTATATAAGCAATACCTTTCTTTGAAATCAATATTCTCTGGTTTTGAAAATGTGTGCCCTCACAAAATTCTCTCCTATCAGAACTAGTACAAAATAAATATCTCACTGATATCAAAAATGTTGTGGTTCCTGTTTCTGGGTTTCCTCACTTAGGGACATAGTGGACTATGAATCATACTAAATGATTGGTATCTTATTTCCTGACATATTTTATCCTCTGATGACAGGAAGTATATTTAATACAGAGCCAAAATCCAGACACCCCACTTTCATTCTTACCATGTGAGAGGATGCTGCTGTATTGGTTGTGTAACACGGGTAGGCCCATGTAAGCATGCATTATTTCATTGCAGACGTTTACCTTATGCATTACTGTTGACAATCCCAGTCCTTTTTTTTTTTTTTTTTTTGTTAAGTAAGTTATATAAATGCTCCCCTTTTCTGTGTTAATAATTCAAATGTTATATCTGCAGAACTGGACTTAGTTGGAGATGACATTCTTCTCTTTGATGATGAACAACTGCCTGCTTTTTTGCATCTTAGAAGGTCAGGAAAAGTTTCAGTATGGTTGGAACATACAGTAGATTACATCAATTATACCCAGGTAGTGATTTTGTCTGACACTGATTATTGACTTCTTGGAAAACATGTTAGCACATCATCATTCTCACTTACTACCTATTATATGAGGCTTTTTTGTGTCAAGTACAAAATGGTCTAATTATTTTTGCATTAAGAAGAGTTGATTTATTTCCATTTTCACATGGACAAATAAGAAAAAAGCTCACAATACTAATAAAGCCAATAGAGTCATGTTAAAATATCCCAAGCATGATCTGACTATTCTGATTTTACAATATTTGCTCTTAATTATTCATGATACGTATGCTCCAGTAAAACCTTGTGCCAGCCATCATATTTATGATTCATATTTTATGTTAATAGTTGGTGATTTCACCTTGTGACTCTTCTTAATGAGGCTGGTGAATGACTGGTAGTCTTGAAAATCTAATGAGACCATTGCAAAACAATAGCTTGGATTTCTTGGTCAGGAACTGTAGTGATAGGACAAGGTGTAATGGGTACAAATTGAAAGAGGGGAAATTTAGCTTAGATATTAGGAAGAAAATTTGTTACTGTAAGGGTGGTGAGACACTGGAACAGGTTACCCAGGAAGGCTGTGGATGCCCCATCCCTGGCAGCATTCAAAGCCAGGCTGTATAAGGCCTTGAGCAACCTTGCGTAGTGGGAGGTGTCCCAGCTCAGGCCAGGGGGGTTGGGACTATATGGTCTTTAAGGTCCTTTCCAACCCCTTAATACCCTGTGATTCTGTGATTCAGGGGGTTTTAGAGTTCAGTATCAAGATATATTTACCTTTAGCTTGCCACTTTGTTAATTCTTATTTCACTGATGTAAAGATAATAAATGTTGTTGTGTTTGCGCTTTTGACAAATTATCTAATAGAGAACACGTTTGGAATTGATACCTCTGACACAATGAAAGTCTTCTGCTCTTATGGAGCAGTGATTTTGGCTGCTATCACTGCATGTTGATGAAGAAACCCCTTTATTTTGGGATGTGCATCTCAGGGAATAGGAATGGGATGTCATACTGACAAAATTCTAGTTTATGTGTTAAATGGCAAGTATTACAGCAGTACGAGCTGGAACTGAATCAAACCTTTTGTCTCAGCTATGGAATCATGACTTTGTGCTGTGATAGTTGTTGGCTTGACTGCTTTGTCAATAACAATGAAGTATTATTTGTTCTCTCTTTCATTTAGCTACACTTTTGCTTAATTTTGAAAAATATCTTCTTCAATTAATTCTAAAAGAAGATATTAAGTAATTTTTGCACTTAAATAGATCATGTGTCTCTGTTTAGCCCCTCCAGATTATATCTGCAGTGGGCGTAGCCATCAGTGAAACTGCAGGACATTGCAGATGAGCCTGAAAAAGATTAGTCCTTCCAATGTTGATAATTTAGCATTAAGGGAATTATTTGTTTATTTTGTTTGACTGCAGGATTGGTTGAGAAAAGGATGGAAGAAATTAATGTCAAACTGATTTTTTTCAATAGAATTCTCCAGTGGGAAAAAAAAGAAATTGTTCAGTCATTTGTTCAGAACCTGTGACACCAAATATATAATTAGTTTTGGTGCATTCATGATAAAGTTGAGAAATTGAGGACTAGAATTACAAAGCTGCCAATAGAAAGATGATGATTTCATTCTCCATTTTATCTAGTAGGCAATTATGTGTGAGAGGGAGTTTCGTATTTTCTTTTGCATGGGGTTTTCGAGCCTTTACTTTGCACATGAAGAATATTAAAATGGCCAGAATGTTATTGTTTAGCTGCACTTTCAGGTTAAAAAAATGGAAGTGGCAATGATTTTTTTTTGCCAGAAATGAAGAAAAAATTTTCTATAGTGAAATATTATTGTTTTGATATCTTTAAATAGAAAATTTTAAACTCAATTTTGAAATTAGTTTATCTGAAAGCTTTTTTACTAAAGTTTATTTGCTATTTAAATTGATTTACCAGTTTCCCATACAGACTAGAACAGTTTTAACAGTAACAAATACTCTGTAATTGGTGACTGAAATAAACCCATGAGACGGAAGTCCCAACTCAGATTCCCTTATTACTTTCTATTCATGAAATATTTTATATCAAAGGGTAGAGGTGGGGTTGTTTTCTTCCTCTGTTAATAAGCTCTTCTCTGAAAAGGACATTTGTGGCATTATAAGCAACTGTCCTGATTCTAGAACCTTTTGTTATTATTACAGTGGGAATGTGCCATATTTTCTATATTCAGAGAGAGTAGCCAAACATCTAATATTAATTAAATTGATAATATTTCCATTTAAAATGACCTTTTTAATAGAAATGTTTTAAATTACTGAAACAACACTGAAATGAATGGTATTAAGTTATTAATCATTTATTTGACACAAATATAATCAGACAGCAAACTGGAAAACATCTTTTTAAATGCAAGTTTAAAAAAAGGTATTGTGACAAGGAACTGCAAATTTATTTTTTTAAAGCCTTCCCTCAGGAAAAGATCTGGTCTTTATTTGGTGGCTGCATTTGCTTCGTGTACTTAATGATATTGTTTCCCAGTGAGTAACACCTGTAAAATTTCTGAGTACAGTTCCTCGAAAATATATTTCTAGAGGAAACCCTTCTTCTGAAAAGTCACACTTCTCAGGCATTTGTGGAAGTAGGGTCATGAAAGATACTGAAGGAAAAATAGAATGGGCAGTCAAAGGAAGGAGAGAGGGGCACAGCAAGTGTGGGAACAGTGACTGTCCATTTGTGGACACTGGAATTGTAAGGGATCAGCTGCATCAAATGAATGTTCACAAGTCCATGTGTCCATAGTAAGCCTTTTGATACCGTCCTTTACAGCATCCTTCTGGAGAAGCTGACCAGCTGTGGGATGAGTGAGTTCACAGTGCACTGAGAGAAGAACAGGCTGAAGGACAGAACTCGAAGGGTTGTGGTGAATGGGATTACATCTGGCTGGTGACTGGTCACCAGTGATGTTCCTCAGGTGCAAATCTAGGGCCAATGTTCAATCTGTTTATCAATGATCTGGAGAAAGGAGTTGAATACACCTTTAGCAGGTTTTCTGATGATGGCAAAGTGAGAGGTGCTGTTGACTTTCTTGAGGAGCAGGAGGCTTTACAGCTACATCTAGATACATTGGTGCATTTGGCTGTGATTAATGGGATGAATTTTGACAAGTCTAAATGTCAGATTCTGCATCTAGGATGGAGTCATGTTGGACAAAGGCATAAATGGGGAGAGGATTTTCTGGAGAACAGTCCTGCAGAAAGGGATCTGGGCGTGCTGGTCAGTAGCAGCTCAATATGAGTCAGCAGTGTGTGTCCCGGTAGTCCAGAGGTTACTGATCCCGCATTCTGGGGTACATCAGAAAGGGCATCCCCAGCCAGCCAAAAGAGGTGGTTACCCCACAGTATTCAGTGTTGGTGTGGCCTCACCTTGAGTTCTGTGTGAACTTCTGGATCCCACCATTAAAGAAGAATGTGAAGGTCTTTCAGTGTGCCCAGAGGAAGGCAACAGAGTTGGTAAAAGAGCTGGAAAGAATGTCCTGTGAGGAGCAGCTGAGGCGTTTGATCATGTCTAGATTGCAGAGGAGGCTGAGGGGTGACCCCATTGCTCTCTACAGCTTGTGGATAGAAGGTGAGAGAACAATTTGTTTGTATTTTGAATTCAGTATTCCTTCACGCTCTGATTTTCACCTCTAGCGAAATTAATTTCTTTCTGATTAAACTGGTGCTGTCTTTTGCATTGATTATTGACAGAGTGAAGGCTTAAATACATGTGAACTAAATAAGCAAATCCATTCAACAAAATAATAGCTGTTTGCTGTGTTTAAGTCCTATATAACAACTCCGCTATGTTTATTGCAACTTTGTGCTGCATTTTTATTCTCAACTGCTTCTGTACCACCTTCTGCTGCTTCTGGAAAATAAAATTGCTGGGTTATCATTTCACAAGTAGTAGCTACCCAAGGGAAACAGATCAAATTATCTATACAGTTTGTTCTCTTTTTCTAGTATTCCAGAACTCTAGTGTTCTTTATTTTCCCATTTGTGACATTTAAACCTTCAGTTATTGTCTCTTTTTGTGCATGTGTGCATTCCTTTATCTTGTAACTTGTTAGTATTTTTTACATTACTATAAAACATCACAGAGTTTTTGATTCCTGAGTGAATGGAATTGAAAATATATGTAAGTCTTGCCTTTGGCATGAGTTGCCATAATCTCTTAGAACTGAATTTACCTCTCAGAACTAAGCCTACATTTTATTAGATAAATTTTATTTGATTTTACTTGAACCACAAATATATGAATAATACGGTCTCTACTGAGAAGATGGAAAATAGAAAAAACATTGAACAAAGCAATCTTAAGTAATCAATCAAGATATTATGAAACTGTTCTGTGTTTGTGGTCCATCTAGCCCAGTATCCTGCCTCTGACAGTGTCAGTAGGGATGCCAGTGTCAGTAGAGTAACTTGGGCACCTTCTGCTCCCGTGCTTTCCCAGCATCCAGAATGGTTGGATTAGGGTTGTAAGGGTTTGTCACCTTGCCTAGTTTTTATACTATCCTTTAATGAATCTATTGTCTGTAGCTTTGGCCATTCCTGAACTTCCTAGTACTTTTCTGTGGTTTTAAGTTCCAAAAGTCCACTACCTGCATTTTAAAGAAGTAATTTCTACCTCTTTCAAACCAGCCTCTCTCAGGAGTTTCATTTGTTGTCTTCAATTATACTGGTTTTGAATTTGCTGAACAACAGTTTAGTGTTTATTTTATCTTACATTTTATTACCCAGAAGAACTTACTGTTATCTTCTGACTTTGAGATTTCACCGAATACTCCTTTGTCTTTGATAGAAATACTGAAAAAGAGTACAATAAAAAAAGCAAACAAAACCATGTAACAATCCCAGCTTTCTTGCAACGAAATGCATCAGCTTCCTCATTCATAAACCTTGAGAGTATCTTTCTGCAGTTCTCAGTCAATAGATCAAAGAATGTGAGCCTCTCTAGTTCCTCCTCGTACAGTACTTATGCTGAACAATCAACCTACTGGTTCGTTTCTGTTCCTGACTTAACTCTGCATGGACTGTAAGATGCGTGTTTTTATACTTGAAGGCCAGAACTTCTCAGTACTCAAGCTGTGGACCTATTAGGATTTAATAAGTGGCACAATGTCATCGTCTCTTCTATCCTTAATACATATCCAAATGTGTTGAACATTTCATTATTTTTTTCAGTGACCTAAAACTGCCAGTATTAACTGAAACCTTTGTCTTCCTTATTTTTAACCACCAGTATGTATAGGCAGAGTTTAGGTAATTTTTCTCTAGTGTATCACTGTACCTTTCTCTATACTAAAGCTCATCTTTCACCTTTCTGACCATTTTTTTTTTAAGGTTTTTATAGAATTTCTTGCAGGTGTTGGTGTTCTGTAAACTTTTTAGTTTCCAGTGCCAGCAGCTTGGCTCCATTACTATTAAAGTATAGCCTAACGGGTCTGTCCAGGTTTCTCTGGTCTCAAAAGGTTCCCTGGTTCCTGTTTGCAAAATTCTTCCTCTCTACACTGCACTATCATCCACATAGTGAGACCATAAGTCCGTACCTGCATCTCAGGTTTTATATATCAACCTGGCAGTTTTCCACGGAGACCCTGGAGATGAGTTTCCTTGCCTTGAAACCATGAGCAATCTACTAGAGCATCCCTCTTGCACTTTTCTACATCCCTGACAGCAACATGAAGTATGCTTACTGGGACCTCCCATCTCTCTTGACATTTTAGGAGACCAGTGTAGCATTTACACGTAGCATTACACCTACACAGTCAATTTGTGACCTCTCAGATGTCACAAATGTAATTACCTATGTATACAATAGTTAAATCTTTCCACTGCCACGGTGTACCTCTTTTTAGTTCTCTGAAGTGTTTCTCTATGGAGGGAATGACCTGCAAGAAAGAAAAGAAAATCAGTTTCAGTGTCAAGGCAGGTCTTGACCACTGGTTTAATCCCTTTTTCTCAGCTAGGTACCCTCAGTTGCTGAGACTCCTGTGATAAGAACACACATTCCTGTGATAAGTACTCTGTGATAAAAAAATCGGTCCGCTGCTGCTGTAGACGAGAAATTGTTCTACCATATTCCTGCAAACCTCAGCTATTGACCTTTCAGGTTTTCTTAGCTGTTCCAGGGAGGTAAAATAGCAACAGATGTTTTCAAGTAACCATGGTTAGGATGTTGGGTCTTTATATGATCCTCTCGCAGTACATTAGCAAAAACTTACCAGTGGATTGAAGAAATTATGTAATGACCACTGAATACTGTTTAATATTGACAGAGTGGAAAATGACAGAGAGAATGGACCCTGACAGAGTGATCTGGAACACTTGAGAAATTGACGTAAGCTAAAATACCACTGAAAGTAAATACTGTTCAAATAGACCTTCCTTTGTCTGAGCTAGTCGGCGTCAAATCCTTTTATATTTTGAGGAAATGGGAATTTCTGTGAGTTCTCATTTCATTGAAACATCTAAAGGATCCTAGAACTATCTAGTTATCTTAGTTGGATAGAAAATCTAGACAACCAGCTCAAGCTTAGTCATCACAGGTATTTAAAGTTAAATCAAATGAGTGCACAAATGCACAGTTAAAACGGAGAGGAGAATTATGATAGTCTTTAGCATGCAATGGTCCATACCTTGTTTTGGTAACAGGTGTATTTTCATTTAAATGACTGAAGTATAATATTTTTCACTTCAAAATTTGCTGAAGAAATTCAAACCCTATGTATGAAAAATGCGCTGGAGATATACCTTGGAACAGCCCACAGTCTTTATCCTTTAACAGTCTTTAAAGAGTTCTTTAACAAAAAAAAAAAAAAAATTAGTTCCTTGTAGATTACATTTTACTGGATCTCAAGGAATGAATGAGTAACATGGATCTCCAGCCTGCTCTTTTTTAGCAAATGAAGCTCATAGTTTTTCCTTTTCCATGGCTTTTCTAGAACTTTACCACTCATCTTTCTACACTTCTAGATATTTTAATATGACCTAGATGATAACCAAATTAAATAATTTGATGTAATAATTTCGCTATGAGAACTGCTTGCCTCTTCCAGATTTACTTGTTTTATGTAGAAGAATGTACGCTTTTGAAAGGCTTTAAAAAATGCCTATTAGCGATGCCAAAGCTTTAAAAGCTTAAAATTTTTCTCTTTCATGCCCAAGCTGATGAATCTGTGGAACATTCAAATACTCAAAAACATAAATCTTCCAGCATATCTTCATTTTTTACTTTGAATCCCTTTTTCCTTCTCTTACAGAAAGTTTTTATTCTGAAATTGTTATTTATGTATGTTCATCTCAGTTAATGTATCGTTCTGTGTCTTTGTGATTTGGTCTTGACACCCTTTGTGGTTAGTTGAGGGAAATGGGTACTTCTGTCACTTTTTGTCCCATTGGAAAGTCTACAGCATCCCAGATGCATGTAGCTCGCTTCATCAGTTGAGAAGATATTTCATTGGTTAGGAGATGGCATGATTACATATCTGAATGAGAAAATAGAAGTTACCTCTTGTCACACCTGTATAAATTTCTTCCAAGATGCTACATTTTAGTAATAAAGTTCTAAGCTGAAATTCACTGTTTGAAACAAAAACCACATAATCAGTACTGTGTATAATACAGAGGTGACAAAACATTCACTTAGTACAAACTTAGAATATAATGGTTACTAAAGGATATATAGTGCACTGTTGCCTGTGATACATAGTAACACTTCCCCTACCAAAATCTTTCATTGAATGGCTATAAGACACATTATAATAATCTTTCTACTTTGTTTGACCTTGGTGTATACTCAGCTTGCATCTTGTACCAGGTTCTTGGTACCCAAAAATTGATGGAGTGTAGAAGGGTCCACCAAAGCTACCAAGTATGACAAAGACTTCAGGGAAAATTTGCTGAAAAGACATATTGAGAGCCGTGTTCTTGTTTGCTAAGAAGGAAGTGACTTGGAAAATAAATCATAAGAGTCCTCAAATATCCAAAAAAAGACTGTAGCAAAAGGAAAATTGCTTTCTGTGTCTGTTGCATATGGAAGTGTTAATTAATGTGGATTGCCAGATTTCATATTATGTCATCCTTTATTTAGATTAGCTATAAGGAAGCCTTTTTTTTTTTTTTTTTTTTTTTTTTTTTTACAGTGAGGTTGGTAGAACACAGACACAGGTTGCACAGACAGGTGCTGGATGCCCTGTCCCTGGAAACATTCAAGATTGGACAGGATCTGGATGAAGATGACCCTGCTCATTGCATGGTGTTTGGACTAGATGGTCTTTAAAAGGTCCCTTCCAACTCAAGCTGTTCTATGGTTCTATGAGTTTAAAATAGGCAAAAACCACAAACAAACAGACAAACAAACACAAGAAAAAGAAAAAAAAAATCAGATAAGCAAAAATCCAAAACCAACCCCTGTAACACATTAGGTTTTACAGAGAAGAGAAAATCCTCTCAGCCAAACAGTACCCAGGTTATCCATGTTATTCAAAAGGGTTTGGAACCTTTTACCACTGAAGTTTCTATGATCAGGTCGAATAACATCTGGTAAGAATACTTGATGTGAGGTTCTTGAATTTTCATGTGGGGACATGGGACCTTACAGATATGTGGTGGTGAGGGCTGCAGTGTGATGCTGTAATTGAGAGGATTGAACTCCCTGTGTCTGGGCTGCTTCCAGCATGGAAGACAAACCTTCACCTGCTCTGTTAGTCCAAGCTGTCATGGTTTCACCCCAACTGGCAACCAAGCAATGCTCAGCTGCTTCAAGACATAACCCCATGTTAGTTACTGCGAAGAAAATCTACTGTGCCCCAGAGCAAACCCTCACACAAGCTCAAAGTAATGCTATTGGAGGAACTGCAGAGCAAGCTACCTAGCTGGACTTGTTTCTCTTTCCCAGAGAAAAGCAAGCTGAGGGGAGACCATGTCACTCTCTACAACTTCCTGAAAGAAAGTTGTAGCAAGGTGTGAGTCAGTGTCTTCTTCCAAGTAACAAAAAATAGAACAAAAGGAAATTCAAGCTGCACGAGGGGAGGTTTCGTTTGGATATTAAGAAAAATTTCTCCACTGAAAGGGCCACCAAGCATTAAGTCACCATCCCTGGATGTATTTTAAAAACATGTAGGTATGGCTCTTAGGGACATGGTTTAGTGGTGGACTTGGCAGTGCTGGCTTACTGGTCGAACTCGATGTTCTTAGAGGTCTTTTCCAACCAAAATGATTCCATGAATTTAGTACTTGCAGAATAAGTGAGTACCTAAGAGGCATTCTGCTACAAATGTTAGAAAACCCAGTAGTTTCAATGGGGAAACCATGAAGAACTTTACATATTTGTATATATGTCTTGTACTGAAAGTGGCATGCTCTTTACAGAAGTATTTTCAACTGACATTTAGATAAACTTTTTAAAATTTATCAATAAATATGACAGCAATTTCAGCATTAATAGGGAAAAAAGAACAACATTCATGAACAAATTTGAGGACAACATATTTAAATTCTAAAAAAGTTACAGAGAATAGAATAGAAAGTACATTAGTAAATTAAATTAATTCAACAATACATTACTTGTATGCCGTTTACATAGCTTGATAGTAGGGGTGCTATTTGCAATGATGAAGCATAATGAAATGGGAGCATTAAAAAAGAGAAAAAGGCTTCTCACATGTGTCATGCCACAAAGTGTACCATAGTTCCTCCAAGCTTATCTGAGCTGTCATAAAGAATACAGGAAAAATTTACTTGGAATAAATATTTCAACTGCACACAGTATGAGTGGTGTCTCTATACTGAGGGTTTTCTTACAGAAGCCCAGTTTTGCTACTGAACAGGCTCTGAAGCCCACCAGCCTACAGTGTTACCCACCCTGCCATATACCAGTAAAAGCAGGATAGGAAGAGAAATTTAAGACATTCTGTGTCTCTATTGATTGTATTTTTGTTTCAATTCTATGGTATGGCTACATAAATAATTTAATAGACAGCTTCTAAGAAAAACCGGTGTATTCTGTCAATAGGCTTCTTAAAAATAGTTCATAAATCCATGTCTGTTTCTGTTTTATCAGTGATGCTGTGTGTTCACAATAATAAAGTAATTTTTCCATCCATATGGTGGAAAAATGAAAGATCCATCAAGTAGTTTTACACCATGAGATTATCAATTTTCTGATTATTTACTAGAGAACAAACCTCCACTGGCAAAAGGAATAAGACCAGTAAGCTGTACTGTCCTCTTTAGCTAATCTATCCAGGATGTATGTGTTTACCAGTAATAACAATACAAAAGTAAAAAACCCAGTGTTTTAATACTGGGTTGTTTCTCCTTTACATCAAGGGAGAGCATTTGGATTTATTGCCTGATTTTTCAAGTATACATCCCTGCATGTAAAGAATTTATTCCTGGCCGTGAATGTGTCAAGTAGCCAGTTCTCAAAAAGATGGAGCCTCATCTGACTAGGAAAAGTGTTTTCTTAAGATAAATATTCCCACTGTGTCAATTCATACCTTGTCACAGCTTAGAAAATTAGAGGAAAAGAAATAAACAAATGGAAACAACAACAGCAAAAATCAAACAATGAACAGCAAACAAATTGAGGGGCATTAGGTCTCTGTAAACAAGAAGATCAGCGCAGCGCAGTGTTTGTCTACCCAGGAAACAGCCTGACATAAATGTGGCTTGCAAGCTATTTGTACTAAGAATAAATTTACTGCCAACTGTTGATGTAGGTGGCACCCACTTCATAGTTAAGCAATCAGTCACACAGCCTTTTCATATAACTTGTTTTTGCATACCTGCAGATGTTCACATAGAAAACACAAAGATGTAAGGATTTTAATCCTATTATAGTTTTTCACAGCTACCATTTCACGCTTCCATACTTAGGTAAAGGTTTATAGAGGGTACTTCTTAAAAATATCAAAAGGAAGGAAAAGAAGTATGTTGAGATTGGGGTGTGTGTATGTATATATATATATATATATATATATATGTACAGGTAAAGAGTAGATACAATGGCTCTAAATAGAATGGAATGTAATTACAGAAATTTCATGCAGGAATGATTGGAACTGAAGTGAGTGAACAGAGCTTGTGTATAAATAAAAATTCATTACTTGTTTTACTGATTCATTCAGATTAGTGAACATCATTTCTGACAGAATATAAAAAATCTTATGAAAAAAAAGGCACAGCAGTATTTCCCTCCTTGTTCCACTGCAGCAACCCTCCTTTGAATATATAAATATTCACCACTGCAGAAAAATCAAATCTATCCTTGGAGCTTGGGAATACTCTGTGTCATTCAGAAGAATCCTTTTCTGGCAGACACCTGAAGTTGTGTCAAAGCCCTTTTATCTAGGACGGTGGTCACAGTAATATGGGCCCTCTGGGATAGAAGGAGAATGAAGCGGGAATTACAGAGCTCCATAAACCATTGCTTATTTTTGAAGTAAGCCAAAAATGATACATTTACACTTCCTTTGGATACTGTCTTCTTTTTTCTCCCCTGTGACATTTTTCAAGACTATCTAACATTTTCAGAATTTTTAAGTTGTTTTGGTTCTGCTGATATTCCATTACTGGGATAGTAATATACCATTTTCACAAGGGGAAACTACATCAAATGCACAAATAACATATTTAAAATTATTATACAAAGGTTTCTGAAATCTGCTGTCATTTCTGTGTTTTTCTGCCTGCTAAATCTGTAGCTATTTGGATGTATTTTTGAACTGTATCAGGATATTTAACATATTTATTATATTAGAAATAATTTTATTGCTCATAGTTTAGATAATCCAAGTGAGGTAGCTGTCCTTTTAAAAATAGTCAGCCGAAGGTGGATTGGTTTACTTCCTTATTTAACAATGAATTTAAACATATACAGCACGAGTGGATCATATAGTAAAGCTATCCCCAACTGTGGCACTTAAGGACCCAGGAGAAGAAATTAATCCATATACTATCCCTTGCCCTGCCTACCAAGATAAGTAATGGAGTAGTGGTATTTCCTTCTGTCTGTTTAAGAAAGGGTGAAGACTGAAGAACATCAGTCATGAAACCTGTCAATGACAATCTCATAAGTGTTATTATACAGAAGTGACTGCAAGAAAATGGCTTCTGGCAAGAAGTAAAGGTGTAGGCCCTGTTTGGAAGAAAGGAAGGCAGAGCAGTCAGTGCTCAAATATTTCCTCTTTTGCACAACAGAATATTGGTCTTCACAGTGTAAATGAGAAATCAGTGTCTTAGATAAGTTAACACACAAGGAAAGTTTATGTAAAGAGGCTTTGCAGCATTTTATATGCATCAGCAAAGCTACACTTGGTTCATGTAGCTTTCAGTCAAGGATCTCCTACTGAAAATTACTAGTTCTAAACTCCATATGTTCATTCAAATTAACAAATGCTATCTTAGATAATTCAGCAAACTGAAATGATGAATGGAAACAGGTATTCTTTAAGATGGGCTGCACATTTGTTGTGAGGGGTTATGGCTAAAAATTACTTGCTTCAGTTCCATTCAGAAACAAGCGAGAAGCAAAAACCTTCCAACAAAATTGAAACTTAAATAGAAGTACAATCTTGTTCAAAATTTGGAGCTAACTATCTAACACAAACCTCCATTGAGAGTCCAGTAAAGTTATTTTCCTGGCTTTTAGGCAGTTTTCTTTCAAGGCATAATAACAATCTGCTTCTGCTTATTCTAAAAACAACTATATTTCCTAACTAAAGGAGGAAAGGGGCAAGGGTTTATCCATACAATATGGTTTTTCACTGTGAAGCTGATACCCTGTCAGGTGAATTTTGGCAAAGTGGTATGAAAAAGGAAATAGAAATCTACTTGAGGCGAATACGGTTGCTCACATCTGCAAAGCCAAAGCAGAAAAAAAAAAAAACAAAACCACCAGAGATACTGAGTATGGTAAAGAAATATTTGTGAAGATTTGTTTACTTGAAAAGACATTGTGTGGGTTGACTTTTTCTTTAAATCCATTTAGATGCAAGGTCAATTCCACTGCTTAAGTTATATGAAGAAATAATGCATCTAGGGAAAGTTACTTTACATAGAAATTACACCTCAGTTAAATATTCCTTTGTGGGTTCCTGAACCAGAATTTCAATTACACCTTGGTTTGTCCTAGCATGCCATTCAAAATCCTTTTGAAAAGCTTGCAGAAGAAAACTGACCTCCTTCCTTATGGTGTGAACATGTAGAGAAAGGGTCAATTTACCTACATTCTAATCCTAAATGGAAGAAATTACTTCCATTGAAATCTAGTGTAATTTGTTGCAGGCTGCCCGTTAGATAGCACTTTCTGAAGATGATAGAAGACATTAATTGATTTTGTAGTTCAGTGACACTAGGATAAGTGATTTTCTCAATCACACAGCTTTGCTTTGAGACTTGTTTTCATTTTTCTTCTTCTTGATTTGAAAGGTTTTTATCAAATATGTGGGAGGCACTTGATGTGAGAAACATAGCATGCAACATATAATTTGTATGATGAATGTATCTGCCAGTGTCTGCCTTTGGTTAACTTACTGGATTTTAGAGTAAAGGCATTAGTGGCTTAGGAGGAAAAGCAGAGTATAGATGAGAGAGAAGGAAAAGAGTAAATAAAAATATTCTTCAGCGCTAAGGGTTAGTTGGAAACTATCACTAAGGTATTAGAAAATGAAAACCAATTTTTTTGTGAGCGAAGTTAGTGTCAACACTGTTCAGTAACTGGTAGCTGATATTGCGTATTATAAAAATTACGGTCATATCTGTTTAAGATGTTATGTATTCTGTAAACAAATACCAAATTTTTCTTGTTCAAAAACTCAGTTCCAGCACCTTGTAGTCTAGTGGAGAATGAGTAAATACATCAGTCCCTCATTAATCCCTTTTCACGTCTTTTCTCTGACAAACATGCAATAGCTGTACCGTACAGAGCAGAGTTCTGTGACCTGATCTTGCAGGTTTAAGAGATCATCTTCTCTTGCTGTGTGTTGTGATAGTTATCCAATACCTATAGTTTCTTCATCCCTGCCCATATGATGAATGAAAAAGAAAACATTCTGCAGATGCAGTTTTCATAGTTGGGGTTGTGTACGTGGTGGGGGAGGGGTGGGCTGAAGAACAGCACATTCATTTTCCTTCTTCCAGATTCTAATAAATAACATGGGAGAATTGTTAATAACAGAAAAAGAAAAAACAATCTTGACAGTTCTTACTAAGTATACATATATCACCAAGGAAAGTTAAAATAAAGCCAAATGTTGCTGAAATTAAACTTATATAATGGAATAAACAAGATAAAATGGCTTTGCCAGTCTGTTCCCTCCCACTTGAAACCTGTACATGGTTTAATTTCCACAGACTGTATTTAAGTTGATCAGACAAATGTCTTTTTTTTTGCATTTGTAAAGCACTTCATGTCCAGTTCTGCAGTAAGCAGTAAGCTTATGCAGACCTTGAATTTTCATTTTGTTTCATTTTTTCCAGACTTACATAGCTGCACCTCTGTGCACTTATGCTGAATTTATTCCTGATAGAGTCACTTTGAAGAATATTGCACAAACCTTGGTTTTAACTGTGTCTTGGACCTCTGGCTTTGAAGTGTATTTGTTATCAGAGACAGTAATAGGATCTAGCTGCAAAGCTAAGTTCTGGTTATAAGTTTATACTTCTCCAATATTGCATATTCCAGTGCAACTTCCATTATATCTCACCTCTAGTAAGAAAAATATTTTGTACTGACACCTTATCCCTAACTGGGGGTGCTGGTGGATGAAAAGCTGGACATGAGCGGACAATGTGCCCTTTCAGCCCAAAAAGCCGACCATCCTTGTCCAGCAGGTGAAGGGAGGCGACAGTGCTCCTCTGCTCTCCTCTGGTGAGGCTCCAGCTGCTGTACTGCATCCAGCTCTGGCATCCCCAGCACAGGAAGGATATGGGCCTGTTAGGATGAGTCCAAAGGAGGACCATCAAGATGATCAGAAGGCTGAAGCAACTCTCCTATGAGGAAAGGGTGAGATAGGGCTGTTCAACTTGGAAAAGAGAAGGCTTTAAGGCAACCTTCTAGCAGCCTTCCAGTACTTAAACAAAGCTGATAGGAAAGAGAGAGAGAAACTTCTTAGCAAAGATGATTGCAATACGACAAGTGGCAATGATTTTAAACTGAAAGAGGGTAGATACAGGCTCCATATAAGGAAGAAATTTTGTACAATGAGAGTGGTGAAACACTGGAAAAGGCTGCCCAGAGAAGTGGCAGATGCTTTATCTCTGGAAATATTCATGGTCCGTTTGGACAGGGCTCTGAACAGTCTGATCTATTTTAAAATCTCCTGCTCATTGCAAAGAGGTTGGACTATATGATTTTGAAAGGCCTCTTCCAACCCAAATGTTTTGATGATTTTACTGTTTTAACAAACCGTTTAAAAGCTAAGCAAAACTGGCAATTAAGACACTTCAGTGTCAGAGATGGCTTATTATAACATACTGTGATTGGTAATGAAAATTATTATAATTATAATATGGGGAAGGGTGAGTGGAAGTGGAACTGATAGGAGTGACAAATCTAAGCAAATGTGTCAGCACAGATAAAATCACCTGTTGTTATACAGTAGGAGATTCACCTACGATCTGCAAAGAGCAAGTTTATATAAGCACAGTTACTTCTCAGGACACGACTCAAGAAGGAAGTATGACAGATTGCTAGGGGCTATGCTATCAAAGGCTTTTAACAAAAAATAACTTGAACAATATAAAGTTATCCTACCACATTCTAGGCAGTCAGCCTGAGAGACAGGCATGATGTTTGAACAGTATTTCAAGGCAGAATGCTATATTCTGTACTAGCTATAAAAAAACCTGTACAGCTTCCAGCAGGAACCTCTGACAGGAAATTGCAATACTCAAGCATTTTAGTTACACACATGCATGGGTTTTTTTTCCCACAAAGTCATCAAGACATAAAAATAAGAATTTTGTGAAGGAAAAAAATCCCCTTCAAGCTTTTGGATACATACAATTTTCCATCACAGCCGACAATGATTATGTTAGAAGATATGTATTTTTTTGAAAAGCTTGGATAACTGGAATTGAAACACTTCATACAGTTACAGAATCACAACATTAACTATGTTTGAAAAAACCTTTGAGATGATGGAGTCCAACTTATGACCTAAAAACTTGTCCACTAGACCATGGCACAAAGTGCCATATCCAGTCTTTTCTTAAACACCTTCAGGAACAGTGACTCCACCACATCCCTGGGCAGACCATTCCAATGCCCAATCTTTCTGTGAAGAAGTTGTTTTTGTTTGTTTTTTTTTTTTAAGGTCCTTGAAATATTTTATTTATGCGTTCATAAGTGGGATTTCAATTTAAAAAAAAAAAATAGGACTTAAAATTTACATCTTCAATATTAGTCTTTTTAACATCTTCTTTAGTCATTTTTTATCTCATGAAGAACCATGAAGCTGTTTTACTTTGATCCTGATTGTGAATGGGGAAGTATTTTGCTGTTTCAAACTTTGAAAGACATTAAAAAAAAATTTTAAAATATACTTGATACATACCTGACAGAACATCAAGAGTCTTAGCCAGACACTTTTTTCCCATGTTTCTTCAATGTCCACAAAGGAATACTTGTCAGTAGCTGAAGTACAGATAACTAATATTTTCACAACTTCTGACATATGTAGCTAATGGCATAATGCAAACATACTTGCATAGCTGAGAACTAATGTAAAGGTTTTACGAGGAAGGAAGACTGAAAGTCCTACAAATCTGTGAGCAAACTTTTTTTTTTTCCAACTGGGCAGAAAATGATTGAATTGAATAGAAGGCAGCTTCATTTGTATTTTGCAATTATAGTTTAAGAAACAACCACCTTTCAGGTAGTTGTAGCTAGAGATGAGTTCTCATCTGAGACCCCTTTTCTCCAGGCTGAACAGACCCAGCTCCCTCAGTTTTCCTCATATGATTCACTCTCCAGACCCTTTACCAGCTCCGCTGTCCTTCTCTGAACATGTTCCAAGAAGAAGCCTTCTTGCAGAGAGGTGTCCAGAAGTGAACACAGGATTTCAAGTGTGAACTCACCAGTACCAAGTACAGGAGGATGATCACTGGCTTGGTCCTGCTGGCCGCACTATTGCTGATACAGAACAGGATGCCATTGGCCTTCTTGGCCACCTGGGCACACAGTAGCTTGTGTTGAGCCGTCTGTCAGTCAGCACCCCCAGGTCCTTTTCCCCCAGGCAGCGAAAACCATAGTATGAAACAAGGGAGTAAAGGCTACAGTCATTAAAAACTTCTTTTTTCCTTTTTAACTTTTAAAGAATTGTTTTAGGCATCATAAATTACAGTTTCTGCCTAACATTTTCAGTGTTTCAACTGCTGTGATATCTCTTGCAAAAAAATAATTAGAATGTTTTGCACATGCATTATGAAGTCTTCAGAAATGTGGAGGAATCTGTAATTCCCCTAGTGCTAAAGCAGCTTAAGTAGGTGTTCTCTCTGAGAAAGCTTCAGAGGAGTTATACCTTTGGGGATTTCTTACTGCTCACCATTTTAGACACACACAAAGTTGAGTGTTACTGCTTTGTTTCTTCATAGTGTACATGTCAAGACATTTCACTTCCTTTTCATGTTTTAAATCACTGCAGAGATGAGTGGAGATAGTAGCACAAAACCATGTTACATACACATAATTGTGCATGTAACAAATGATTGCCATTTCTAGTTGAGTTTCTTACTTATTTATATGTGCGAAATAGCCATATGGTTACTACCTCTTGCAATGAGGGCATAGAAATGTAGCGGAAACTAAAACCCTTTGCATTTCAATGGGTTCTCAGGGATCAGATGGGCTGTGTGCAGCAGAGCTTAGTTTCTGATCATAGCCAATCTAGCACTGTAAGTCTTCTGTCAGTAAGAGCTTTCACAAGCACAGATTCACAAATACTGCAGTTTTGTCACTATAGGTATGGTTATACACAGTAAGAACTTGTGCAATCGCTGGTTCACAAATAGTTCAGTTTGCCAATCTAATACCATAGGTCTGTCCAAGCTCAATGAGAACTTAAGACAATGCAGGTTCACAAATAGTGCAAATTATTGAAGGAACAGAATGGCAGGTTGAGGATCGCTGGTGATAAATTCACTAACTACAAAGTGTTATATGTGTTGAGACAGAAATTAAGATCTATTAGCACTACATATATATATATGTGTGTGTGTGTGTGTATATATATATACATATATACACACATGTATGCAACAAGTATTCCCGTGTCTATTCCAAAGCAGTTGGATGGGCAAAGCTCACCTAAAGTTGTCCCTTTAGGAGATGGGGAGAGATGGAATCCATCAACTGAGCCAGCAGAGATACAATTTTTCCCCCTCTCTGTCTTTTTACCCCAAAAAAAAGATTTTATATTATACTTTTTGACCCTTCCCAAAAGGATGGAACAATCTCATTTGTGGGGTTTTGGTGACTGTGGCTTATATATGTAAGGCATGTTCTCTTTTCTCTCCATTTGCATTCTTAGGGGTGTGAAAGCTAATATATAAATAGGGCTTAATGAGGGTCTTGGTTATTTTCAGTCAGAATTTATAGTTCATACAAAGGTAAAATAAACACACTGGTCTTCCTCTACCTGCTGAGGCAGCAGTAAAGGCTGTCTGCCCTTCTCCAAAGTGTCCTTGTGAGCATTCTTCTCTCCTTGAAGGACCAGATTTACAAGCCCTGTTATGCCCAGTGAGGGGGAGTGAGGCTGATACCTGGTACAGATATATGGGTGCCCTTCCTTGCCTCACCGAGAGGCTGTGAGGCCTCCTCTTCACTCCAGACATCCTTCTGACATTAGGCCTGGTCCAAGCCTGGTGCAATATCACCGAGGGGCCCAGCTCATGTTTTTCTCAAGAGGCCTCCTGAGTTCTTCAGTGACTTAAAGCAATTCCGTAGCAAGTCTGACGATTTACCACAAAAGCAGAGAAAACATATCATTTAGACTTGAAAACTGTGATGACTCGTCCTTCACTTCCTTTCATAATTCCTTCTGAAGTAATTTTATTTAAACAGAATTTAGTTCCATTCTTTAGGTTTTGCAAATACTCTATTGTTGTCGGGCAACATTACGCCAGCTGATCAGGAAATATATGTACCAAACACAAACATAGCACTGAAGTAGAGGATTATAAGTGATGACTGAAAACCCATTTTCCTTCCGGTATTTTGCCATTTGACGGGTTTGCAGCTGTGTGCACTTGTTTGAATTATTTCTGCATTACTATAAGCATTTCAGTCTTTTAAGTGGGGAATGCACCTAATGGTCTGGAAAATTATTTCAATGTTGCTCAAAAGCTGTTTGTGACACTGTAGTGTATGGTGCCATAAACTCCTGTCAGTTAACACCACCATGAAAAGGGTGAAATATAGTTATAGATAGTGCACTGTAAAATAAGATATAACAGTAGCTTTTCTTCTCATTAAGTAATTTTTTTAAAAAGAGGGTAATGCTATCCAATGCTAGTATGTTTATACATAGATTTTTTAGTAAGGTATTTATCTTAAACTTGGTCCCTGCTTATAATGATCTGTCTGAATCTCTGTTTAAATAGAAATGAAAATAAATAATTAAACAAACAACCCCACAAAATATATTTATAGTCAGTGACATGTAATTTAACCCATCTGTACCTCACCCAGTTTCAGTTTCAAGGAAAATACAACAAGAAACAATGTACCTGTAGTGTAACTAGACAGGTTAAGGCTAGTCATAAGGAAAAATTATAATGAGATTTTTAAAGCACTAGAATGCATTGCCTGACAATAAGAAATGCCAATTTTTTTAAAAAAAGATATCTTTAAAACATGTTAGATCATCATGTGTCAATAATTCTTCAAACAAAATTGATCCTTCCTTAGGAGAGGAAGTTCTGATTCTCCGTGATGCTTTTACTTCATGCTTGGGCAGATGCATTTACAGCAGTAAGGTTTAGTGCTTTAAACTGATATCCTTGTAGATTGTATTCACATAGAAATTGAAGAATTATTCAGGCTGGTAAATGTGTTGGAGAGGATGTGTTAGAGATTATAGTATTTTCATTGCTGCCAGAGTGATTTTCATGATGCAATGCTCATTTCTCATCTCAGCGGAGAAGTGAAACTAATTTTGTTTGGGTTTTTTCTGGAAAAATATAACTGTTTCATTAAAAAAGGTGAAATTCAAACTTTTCTATTTTTTTTTTTTTAATGTCTATAACATAACAGACAAAAATCAGCCAAGAGCTATTGAGGTGACTAACGGGTATTCTCTCAAAATGCGAGATTAGCCTAGCCTGGAATGAAGATACTTGCTCCTGAGCCATCTTTGAATGAATGGGCTGAATGGATTTCTGGGCAAAGTAGGTGAAGAGCAAAACATAGAAATACTAGGAGACAGTAAACACAGAGCTCACTTGATGGAGGAAGGAGTCTCCTGTTTCTATCTGGTACTTTCAGATTATATTAGACACTTACATATACAAACTGCAGTTGCTTTGTGCACTGTTAGTAAGCTCTTTACTTTCAGGGTGCACCAAAACATAGACCATCTAAAGATTCAACCTACAGTGGAAGATCGCTTTACTCCCTGGATGCATGACTCAGGTTGTTTAGGTACTTATAATCTGTTTAGTACCTCAGTAGTAAATCCAAACTGAGATGTATTTCACTGGGAGCATCAGTTAGTTAGATTTGCTGTGTATAGGGAAAATGCACAGAATTCTTAAAGACTGTGAGAATGAAGTTTTGGACAGGGTATACAGAACATACCTTGGGAAAAAACCCAGGATGGATAGAAACACTGGGTAGAAATTGGTTCTGTGTTTTGGGGGGTTTTTTTGTTTATGTTTTTAGTGTAGTTTTACATCATTGTTTAGAGTGCAAGATTCTAATATATGTAAATTTGAACATTGGAGGCCAGATTGTCGCATGAAAAATGTATCCATTTCATAACCTTTGTTTGCCCAGTTCAAAACGATGGGGGAAGATATTGCAGATACACGCATACACAGGAAGGAATTGAACATACACACATACACACACATGCTTATACATCATGAAGGGAGCATGGAATATCCTTTTATTTTCTTTCCCCCTTCCTTTTTTATTTCAGTCCTTGTTGGACAGGTTATTCATAGCTCTTGCATTTCTATGCTATAGTCAATATTCTTTTCGATCATAAAAGTTTATTGTATTAAACTCATTTTATTGTCCGTAAATGGAGAAGTGGGAACATCACCCTTCCGCCAACTAAGACAGGTAGACACAGAAGAAAACAAACAAGAAGAAAAAGTGGTACTTTTAACAATGCAGAAATACTCGCAGTTGTTGATGTAGTACAGTGTTTAAATAATCTTAATAAGAGTTCTTATGGGAAAAAAAATCTATACTAAAGTGTTTAGAATATTTCAGAGGATTTCTTTACATGCGGTGTGTTCCTGAACAAGCTCATCTCAAGTGGCACTCGAGAATTGTTCAGTGTAAAGCTGAAGGACATTCAAAATTGGTGGAAATTCATCGGCATTTTCATAAGCGCTCTTAGAATATCAGACATCATAATTTTGTTTGTATTGATCATTAAAATATATGGATAGTATGTTGATGAATTTGTTTCTTGTCCATTTTCGGACAAGAAATTTAATGCACCATTAAAAAGATTAAACACTTTTTGCAGAGAAAGTGTAGCCTTAATAATGAAGCTCAAATACAAAAAAAACATTGTGACTTCAGACTTCATAATTACAGGGCTGGCAGTTTAAAAAAAAATTAAACACTTTTTGAAGTATGAGAGAAGGTTAAGTTCTACATGTATTTTCTCATTGTTTACTCAATATGTCCCTTTGAATATACTGTTCACTGAATTCAGTAAACAGATATATAATTACCAAGCTGTCCATTGTGCCATTATAGAATGTGAATTTAATTCATAAATCTCAGGTGCTGAAAATTTGGGCTTTTTATGTCTTTTTAATAACAACAGTCTTTAAAAAAGAAAATATAAAATTTCATTTTGACAGATTTATGAGAATTTATGGTGTTTATGCAGGGCTGTCAAACACAGACATGTCTTCAGTCCTTTCCTAGAAATAGCTTTCAAAAATGTCTCTAAAAACACTTATGTGGAATTGGGATGACTTCAAAAAAGGTTCCCTATGTGCTGGGTTTGTAAAGCTCAGATAAATGGTAAGAACTTGTAAAATGCACAGAGCCTCAACTGTAGATACTGTGTGTCTCTGGACTCTACGGTACAGCATTTTTCCTGAAATCACAATGTAATGGCAATATGTGTAGGAATTGCATACATACATTATGCAGCAATCACACTCTGAGCAGCACCTTTCTAGAACTTGAAAATACGAAGGAATAGCTATGGGTCAAAGAGGCTGCTCTGGAGCCAGCTGGCCTGGGATGCTTTCTAATAATCCCTAAATATTTTCTATGTATCATGATATGTATTGCACATTAAAATCAGAAGGAGCTCTGGGTCAGAAGCGTGTGCGCAGGTAGTCAGTTCATCTACGGGTCTGTGAAGCACTGGGTTTGTCTCGGACATGCATTCATTTCCCAGGAACTGGGAGTTCCTGTTCATGATTCTCACCTGGGGAAGATGAACTGACTGACAAATGATAGACCAACACTGGGCTGTTTGGACTTTGGTCCTAAATGTTCTGCCATTTGGTCAATATCACTTATGCAGTCGTAAATTTTCAATAGTTAATAAGAAGTAGTATTATCCAGGACATAACGATTGATCAAACCCCTCTTTCTTCTTCCTGTGATCACTGTCCCCTGCTTTACACAGAAAGACTGAATCCTTTTTATTCTTCTGCAAATCAGTTTTATAGATACAAGAAACTAAGGGTGAAGACAGTGATATTTGATTTCATTACCCAGGGTTAGGGATGATTTCTCAGAGACAAGCGGGCACACTTAATTGCAGGCCATGTTTTTAAATTACTGTTTTAAGGCATTTCCAGCTGAAAATTGCATATTTCATCTACATTGTCTTGATATTATGTAATGAAATATTTTTTGCTAGGGCTTTAATTTTTTCAGAGTTAAAACAAAAATAGAAGATATAATGCTTTGAGATAACTTTTAGAAACTTTTAGTATCTTGCTCTTAAAAAGAGAATTTGGTACAAGCAGAGCAATACAGCCTTGTTCTTTGAAAACTATGCATGTATAGGCCATTAAATTATCTTAAGATTCTGAGGATATGTGTGTCATTTTCCTTTGACAAGTGAAATCTTTTTAAAAGGGTACTAAAAGTCTGTTCTCCAATCTTTCTGTAAATAACTTCTGTAACAAATTTCATAAAAAACACTTAGTGATATTGTATTACTGCTGCAGATCATCATGTGAAAGTTTTGTGCATGTCAAAACATATTTTTAAAGTTAACTTTTTCGTCTCCTGACAATCAGAATACAACATTTTGTTACGTCTTTGAAAGTATTTAAAAGAATTTATTAGGAGAGTATATCCTCTGAGTTCAAGCTGTAGATTTTCCCATACACAGGAGAATGTTCATCATTAAGAAAGAATTTTACGAGTCTAAGAGTTTCTAATCAAAATTAAGAAACGATTGTTAACACAAATGGGCAACCTCTACTGATTCTAAAGTGGCTACTGTGCACCACTGCCACTTCATGGATGATTATATATTAGAAGTTTTCTTACAGAAACAGCAGAGCTACTCAATTACAGCAGAAAAATAGCCTTAGCATCTGTGCAAATGTGCCATTCCTTAAAATACTCATGCTTCATTTTAATTCTCACTTTCTTGAGAGTTACCACAACTAATTGCTAGCAAATACCTGTCCTAGATCCAGGAAATACATAGTACTTTGTAGCTGTCTCTTGACTTAGATCTATTTAATTTTCAATATTTGATTTAATTTACAATAGCTGAGTTTTAGGAAGTCAGAATTTTATTTCTCACTCACACTGTTGGTTTACTTAAGTCTTGTCTCATAAGATGCTGTTCTAAATTTCTCCAGGAGAGTTTAAGTGGTGGAAATATACCACTCACAAAGCTTCTTTCTTTACTTATTGCATATTGTGTATTGGAGCATCATTGTGACCCTGTAGCAGATAATGGGCTTCACTTTTATGCCAAACTTTCTTCAGTAAGACAAGATGGTAAAAGACTCTGGACAGTCTAAAATGTAGGATGGGAAGTAGAGGTAGAGAGATTTTAATTTAATTGCATATTCCTAAGAGGAAGCAAATGGCCCAACTAGATATGCTCTCTGTGTACTCCTGACCTCAAAACACTGATTCAAATATATATTTTGCTCTTCACCTGTGATTTTAATAACATTTTGGTATAAAAAAAATGTAATTATTGTCCAGATTCTAAGGAGCTGTAGCAGCAACCTTGCTCATATAAGACACTCTTCTCTGATATCAGCTCCCATCACCAGTAGCACCTGCGGAGAGAAAAGCTCATCAACTAGATTACTAGATTGACAACTTAGTCTTAATCGTACTAAGAAGCTTTTTGCCTAAAAATAACAGATAAGATTCTTTACTTGTGTCAATCAGCATAACTTCATTACCTTTATATGAAGTATCAGGATTTATGTGGTATCGAGATTGACAATATGAGGTCCTGCTCACTCTCATCATGTATATACTTTAAGAAGGTCTTAGGGAGGGTGGACAAGAAAAACATTTGACAGTTCTAAGCATGGCAGGTGATGATAGCTGGAATACTTGTGCTAGAAGAACTCCTGTCCACCCTGTTTGCAACTCCCCATTCATCCTGGTACCATCGATTTTCATATGTTCTTTCCTGGTACATGAGATAATTTTTTGTAATTACATATCAGATATGTAGATACGTGTTAATTTCTTTAGGTATGCTGTTTCATATTACTTCAGATCACTCTAGAGATTTAGAAAAGGGAGCAACACATTCAGATAAATGCTTTTTATAGTAGAATAAATTTAGAGGATAGACTTCCTATACAGATATATGTAAAGAAAACTGAGTAGAGAAGTTTCTGTGTTTCGTTCGATTTAAGAAGAATGCTGAAAAGAATTCAGAATGAAAACATGTATACTGCTCTGAACTGCTGTGTCATTTTGTCATTATAATTAGAAACAGAGTATTTTTATATAGCCTGTAATGTGGTGGTCAGGAAGAATTAGACCAAGAATAATAATTTAGCCTGACAATAGGTAGCTAAACAAAGTGAGTGATTGGATCTTAAATAAACAGCCTTCTTCCTTATGAACTTTCAAAACCATTCTTAATCCTCCTAAATGTTAGTAGAGTAGAGAATCTGTTGTATTTTGTTTGTCATTTATATACAAAAATTACGGTAACAGTATAATTTAAGGTCAGCCATGTTAAGGAAGACAGCTTTGCTCGTTGTTATTCCTAATGATTGGTTTACAAGTACATTTTAATAAGTTTCAATGAATCTTCATGTCATTATTTAGAATATGCACTTAGAAAAATCATTGGCACTTTGTACCAAACTGTAAATCAAGGTAGGCCTATTATCTTTTGTCTGTATTGCCTTACTGTGAATTTTTTATATGAAATGGAGAAGTTAAAAATAATTTCAGGAAATTTTATGATCTTTAGAAAGGACAGACCAAGGATATTGAGGTCCACTTTTTTAAGTCATTCTGGGTCCACAGAAGGTAAGAATTTGCACAAGATAGAACCCCAGAGAAGGAAAAAACCTCTCTGATGCTGCTATTGATCTGTTTTCTTGCACTTCTTTTATTAAGCTTATTGATGACTGAGCAAGTAAGTTGAGTCTTAAGTTGGTAGGTTTTGTTATTTTCTCATATTGAAATTGAAATTGAAACCTGAAGGTACAAAACAAAGACTTGCATTTTTGAGTAATTTTAAATGAGAATGGTAAGTAGGAAGAAGAAGAAGAAAAGGAAAGAGAGCTTTTTTTCCTTTCCTTTTTTTCTTGCAGAATCCAGCATGGAAGTTTGTAATGAATGGTACTTGAAATTATGATACTTGTGATTTGATTCATAAAGTTGTATGACTTCCCTCACTGTAGGTGACTAAGTTACAACTTTTCCAGGACAAATAACAAAATGTACGCAGAATTATTCCTGAGAAAGTCTTGCTCCAGTAAGAGTTCTTAAGAGTCAGAGCTAGTATTTTCAAATTTGTGATTTGTCTAAATTCAGAATAATTTCAAATTCAGACAATGCTTGTTTCATGTCAAGAGGTGTTCAATGCTAATATGTACAACAGAAGTTGAGCACTTTGTTGACTAATGTATTCACTCAAATTAGAAAGAGAAACAGCCTTACAAAATTTAGTCATGTCATCTTTTATGTTCTGTGTGACCTTATTGTGAAGTTTTTTTTAATTTATTGTAGTGAGAGTGCCTCTTTTCAACAAGTTAACCCAGGAATTCAGTAATCCAGTAATCATTTTCTTGATAGCAGTGTAGTGTAAGAAATGAACAACAGAGACTTCTGTTTTCAGCCAGCTGTAAGATGTATTGTACTTCCAGGCAGAGATTTATCTTTTCTCTGACTAAATCGGTATCTGACTCTCAGGTCAATAATTCCTGATTGAATCTCAACAGAAGTCAAGAGCAACCTATTATGTCACCTAATACACAAAGATTTTGTGCATGTTGGGTCTAAGAAGGAAAATAACATTTGTAAACATGTATCAGATTCTTTATAATAAGATTTGTTTGCATTTTATTTATATATCACCATCATTTTTGTGTGCATCAGAAAATTTTGAAAATTGTGGTTCACCTAAAGCTACCACAGACACATTTTCAGCGTTCAAAAATATCTGTTATCTGCCATGGTTCCTTGGTCAGCCTTCTGTCTATCCAGACTACAGTTCTCAGATGTTTTTCCTCTGATGCAAAGTTTGAACTAATATTTTTTACCGTGTGAATAGATTAGGATTTTTATGTAAGTACTGAGGTTTCAAAGAATTTATGAATTTTTTGTTTATTAATTTTACTCTTTCAGAAAACATTATGATAATGTTTTGTTTCTAGAATTTTTCTCTCAAGGACTTCTAAGGAAACCAATTACTCCTATTTTTAAGGTATTTGTTATATCATATGTACATATATATGTATTTACACTCTGATATGCTAAATCTAGCACTAAAGCACTTGCCACAGTTAAGAAATTTTTGCTGGTTGTATTCTGTGCATTCTTGAATTTAATAGCTTTTCTTTAAACAGATATTAGCTTGTATGGCCACTGCCATAGCACATCAAGCAGAATTGTTTTCATTGTAATCCATGTACCTGGGATACATGGAAAAAATGATTCACTTTCTGTATTGACACCAGTCTCAATGTATTTCACTCACACTTTGCAAATAAGCATACTGAAGTGCTCAGTAAGGTTGCACTCTAACTGACTTATAAAAATTATATTTTATGCTATACCACTACAACATCCTTAACATGTTATTCAGGGGTCAATGAAGCATCACAGTTCAGTAGAATGCTTGTGGGTATGTAAGGAGAAAGTATCACAGGGAGAAAAGAACACAACCACGTGTAAATGCTTGGTATGACAGCTAAGTTTTCTTACTAATAGATGATCTGAGTTATGTGTCTTGACCTTGTCAGTCAGCTGTAATTAAACTATTCAGCACATGGAGATTTGTCCAGATGTGGAATCTTTTCAAGACTGTATGTTGAATTCAGTTTTTTTTTATTAGTTGGACACCATTTTGAACCTTTAGAAAGGGGAGACTTATGCCTATAGTCATTGTCTCTCTTCTTGACTTCTTATCAAGATGATCTACTTCGGCAAGAAACCAAAATATTATTCAGCATGACGGGCTACTATGTTAATTATTTCCCATTATTTAGATACATTATTATGTACTTATTAAAGGCAAAAAGCTTAATTCACATAAAAGCCTGATTTACTAATAGTAGATGGGAAATATGAAGTAAAGTCTGTGGCTCCATCTTTATTTTCTTTCACTATGAAGAAAGTAGTAAGGAGCTTTGGATTATGACTGGAATATTAGCAGCTTTAATCTTCAACTGCCTCTTCTTTTGTCATTTTCATTCAAGCTATAGATTAAATGTATTTTTGTGTCGGCCAGAACGTATGCGACATTACAAGAAGAAATGTTCAATACTAGCAGTCTATTCTATTTTAAGAGAGCAGGATTTCCAGGCTTGTGAATATAAGTAGTTAATTTTCAGATAGTTTTAAGCTCTTTCCTGTCAAATGTGATTTCCTTTGAGAAGACTCATATACTTAATTCCCATCTGCTGTGTTCAGAGGTTACTGAACGCATCCCCTTTTTACTTAATTGTTTTGTACGTCACGTGTCATTAGGTTGTTCCTTCTCACCAAGGATTAAATACGCCTGTAAGAAGTTTATATCTGAAGAAATTGCACTTAATGAGTAATTTAATCTCCTCCAGCATTCTTTGCCCTTGCCTCCAAAGCGACATAATTTCCTTCCATCCTCTGCTTGCATATCTGACAAGTAAATTGTTGTGGATAAGCCCTCAATATCTAAATGGCATTAAGATACACGTTAGTCATGTATATCTGTATCTAAGTATGTTCCACAGCTATCTTGGCCTAACATTTGATTTCATTATACAACCAGCAGTCACTTGTTACCATCTTTGAGTGAACAATTATTCTGTTCCTCCTCCCTTGGGGTACAGATTCTTCTTTGGTTCTTAAATACATTTTTAATTTAATTCTCAAAAAATATGTTTTTAACAGAGCAGTAGCATCATACTTCTGCAGGCTCTATCTGACACACACGCCTGCTGCATTAAGAGGAATATGTCAGAGTTTGGTCACTGTATTGGTCAAGGTGGAGGATCTGACCATTTATTCCTTTTTGCTCCTAGCCACATGCTTCTTCAGAACTATAGAAATGCCATTAATTTGGATTCCAATCCCAAAGAATTCATGAGTATGTGGAAAAGCACCAAGATATTTTCTATCAAAATTGAATTATTTCATCACGTACAATTATGCAGAGAATTAATATATAGTGGCATGTTGCCACGACACAGGAATGTTTTTATTCTAAGTCTGTCACTAAGGCTTACTTCTACTTCTCCATACCACATCTCCAAAAATTTTGTGCGGAAAAAGTGTGTGCTCAGAAATGAAAAAAACAGTTTTATAAGATATCAAAACCACTCAGGTAGGAGATTTGCTTGAAAGGATACTTAACCATATTTTTATGTCTGAAAAATCATAGGAACTTATGTGCAATTTGTATGCAAAAGAAGCTATTTGCACATTTTCAGGACTTGACATATCGATAAATAGTTTCTGTGGAATTAACCTTTTTTTGAAGTATTTTCAGAATCTGTATATGAAAAAAAAAGACAGAATTTCCACTTTTCTTCACCCTGAATTGTTGACTCTTTTGGGAACAGAATTAGATTGATGAAGAACTATAAATGTTGTCCAGTCCCAAGTCAAGGAAGGGTGGTAGATCCTCTCTGAATAAGGTAGACAAGCAAGTTTGCAGAATGTAAATGTGTGTCAGTTTTCTGTGAGGCCAAACAAAACAAATGTGCAACGTGAGGCTGGCGAATTTAGGCAAAGAGTTAAAAAAAAAAAGGAAAATAGAGGATCTAGAAAGAATTTAGCCAATTAAAAAATAAGAATAGCAATAATGCCTTTTCATGTGTTTTTTCGGGAAAACAGGCCATGCTAAACAAACTTGATTTCTTTTTTTAATAAAATGGCAGGTTGTATTAAAAAAGATAATTGCCATGCTACATGCAATTCTAGCCAAATAGATAGCAATTAATAGCAGCAAAAAAAAGCACATATTAAATGGCTATGAACTGGCTACCTGGAAGGTAGGAAAAAGTTGTCATCAAGACAGACTTATCATGAAAGGAAGAGATTATGCCAGGGGTCTGTAGGGATCAGTGTTAGACCAACTCTGTTCAACTTCTTTCTGCGTGGATTAAAGTAAACTCAACACTATCATTGGTAAAATTTTTGGATTACTATTTCTATAGTAGATTTCCCTTTGCTCACAGCACTTGCATATTGCACATTACAGTTTATTGTCTTCTTTCTGGGAAGTGTCATGGCAGCAAATTTTTAATTTAATTAATTTGATTGTGCCTTGCATTATGAAAACAGGGGGACGTGCTGTGATTACATTTGGTATCCATGCAATTGCCACATAAATTGGTGTATTTTCCACTCAGTTAGTGAAGCTTTATTCAGATTCCTTAATTTAGGAGGCATCAGCATAAGACATTTTTTCATTTTTTAATTTCAGTCTGTTACTTATAGAGATTTTAGAGAAGGCTGTATTTACTAATATTAACTTAAAGAGAATTTTTTTTCTCCAATGAAGGTATTCATTGTAGTACAATCAGTCTGATTAATCTGCCCCTTGTTTTGATACAAACTGAATGCTATTCTAGCCTATTTCTTTAAAACATTTACTATTTTCCTTTTATGTTTTCAGTATTTTTTTTTAGCAGTTGTCCTTAAATGCTGGATTCATGTATTTCATTTCAATGCTAATTTTCTTTAAGGAAGGATATACTGTCTTTCATTACTATAAGCAGGACCAGAGAAGAAAATTGACCACTAATTGTCATTTCTATAGTGCTATGACTTTCATCCATGAAGTATCCAGGGATGTCCCTGTAAAGGAATGAAATTTTAGTTGTATAAAGCAGATCTGATTCAAAGGCCTAGATGAAAAACATCTTTATTATGAAGGTATTCAGAATGTGGAGTATGACCATCAGCTTTATATTGCAGATTTCTGTTTATGGTTATATTTTGAACTGAATCACAGATCTAAGTCAAAGTCTATTGAGAGTTCTAAATTTGAACTTTATTTTGAAATTTTAAGGAAAAAAAAAAAATCTGCTGACTTGTTCAGTATCTGTCTTAAAATGGAAAAATTGTGTTTCTCTTTCAAGGTAGAATAATACTAGAATTTGAAATGTGTTATAATATATATAATATCTTCAGAATATTAAGTTACAGTAAAACAAGCTAAATTCATACCCTAGAAAAAGCAGCGATAAAAATAATGCTTTGATTCCAAAAGAAAGAATATTAATGAAATTACCATCAGTTCAAATCCCTTGGTAAATCGTAAAACCCCACATTTAGTCAGCTATTAAATAGATAATTTTAAATTACATTTGAATCATTATTGGCTGTAATCATAGCAAGACAGATATATAAGAAGCTAGAATATGAAGGATCTAACTGGCCCTTCGTCAAATCTCTAGTGACCATGCTCATGTTCCAACAACACAATGGAAATATTCCAATCAATAAAGTACTTATTTCCCCATGACAAACTAGTTTCCCATTAAAGTGTAGTTGTGTGATTGTTTTCTTTTTGTTTTCCCCACTAGGTAGAAAACCTTTGAGCTCAAAATATTAAAATACATCCTGTTTTATCTAGGGCAATTCAGACAGCATGGAGGAGTAGGCTGTAAAATAAAGATGACTAAAATTCTTCAGTTTACTGAATCTAAATGAGTTCTTATTTTGTGTACATAATGAGATAAATTCATTAAAGTATACCAGACTAATAGGTAAGTACACAGTTAAATACCTCAGTAAATGCATAGCTATGCACCTGGCGGTGGCAGACATTTTCTTAGTATTTGTCTGTACTTGAATTAAAAAGTCTTGCTTTTTACAGTCTCAGTTACAGTAGATCCTTCTGTTGTAGCTTTTCTTTGATGTAAGTTAAATGGTTCTTCACAGAATGCTAAAAAAGACAACATAATACATTGCCAGAAGCTGCAGAGCATGGAAGGATCTTCAAGAAAACTTGGTAAAAAGAAGGTATTGACTGCAATTCAGTAACAGGGATGAATTCAGAGAAGTTGAGTAGAGAGGGAAGTAAAACTTGCCAAAAATAAAGTTATTTTCAGGGCTTTTTCAAATCCAGAGATGTTGGGAAAAGGAAAGAAAAGGAGCTATCCATGATAGTAGATATATCAATCTTTCATCTCAGTGTTGTTTTTTCTCAGTTTTATCTGATTCTTTGAGGATAAATGCAGGACCCTCATGAAGAAGCTTCTTGATTGCAAAAAGTTGTGAAGAACTGTCAGTACAGAGAAAGAAGCTTATGTGGTTATGGGCAAGAGCAAGAAGAGCAGAATCTAATTTAGTAGTGTTATGTAGTAAAATTACTTATAAGACACATTATTTAGTTTTAGTTAGTCCTGTGAGTAGCAGAGAGTAGGACTTGATCCTTCTTGGTCCTATTCATGTTAAGACAGTCTGTGGTTCTACAGGAATTCTGGTCTCATGAATTTGGAAATGTCACTGGAGGAAAATGTCCTGTATTTATTAGTTAACTACAGATGAATCATCAGTGTCATGTATTCTGTATAAAAAATAAAATGTAGCAATTAAAAAAGGTGGTCTTATAGTCTTAATTGACAACTAAGTCGGTTTCTCATCATACATGGTCAAGAACGATAAATTCAATTTGGAAAATGTGCTTTCCAAAACTGTAGAAACTGTCACGCACATACCAAAACAAAACAAAATAAACAAAACAAAACAAAACAAACAAAAAACAAACAAAGCAAACACAAAAACCAAAACAAAAAAAAAATCCACCAACCAACCAACCAAGCAAAAAACCCCCCAAACCCTACTGAAACCGGTGTGCTTTAGAGGTGAATAAACTTAGCAAAGAAGTTAGAAGAAAGTTTGTGTTTTGGGAGAGCCTTTCATGTGGGAAAAAAACATCTCTCATAATTTTAAGATGGAAATAGGTATGACTATTTGTGAGGCCAGAGGTCCAAAGCTGTGCGCTCTGCTGAGCTCCATTCTAACAGATTTATCCTTCCATATGTTGTATTTGATTTTTGACACAGCAGTCGAATTTCTGTAAAAATTCATTACTTAATACCAGAAGAAGGGTGGGATATCCCAGTAATGACGTCTACATCTTGCTTTTTTAATTTTCTTGTTTTCCTTTCCTACTAAAGATGAATAAATACTGAAGGCATAGCTGAAAAGTACTTGGTTAACAGGGTCACAGTGCTTCCCAACAAATACGAGGCAAAATCAGGGCTGTGTTTAAATTTAAAAAACCTGTGACAACTTTCTTTTTCAGTATTTTTTTGTAACTGTTTTAGTCAGGGAAATATCTTTCTTAAGATTAACTTCCTGTCTTCCTGTGGGATGTATAGGAACCCCTGCCAAGCATACCGAAGATACTCAGGGGCAATTCCTACTTTAAAAGAAACTGCTGGAGCATTTAATATTATCTTAGTGAAAAAGGTAACTAAGTTCTCCTTACACATTTTGGGTTTATTAGTGAAACCTGAGATTATGCACAATTTTAGTGCTATACTGCCAGAACAGTTGGTGGAGCTGCCCATGACAAGTGATGCCTTGACGGGGCTACCTGAAAAGAGAGGCTAGACAAAATTAAGAGAATAAGAGCAGTTATATTTATTGAAGGGTCTTCAAGGTATGCTTCGGTCAGTCAGAGCCCTAGGGCTAAACTGAAAATGGGCAACCGGATCACGAGTTTCCATACTTTTAAAAGTTTTGTCTATTTGCATATTGGGGTTAATTCTCCAGTTACAATTTCAGGTAAGGAAGTCATTTACCCATGGTTTGTTCCCCCTTCATCCACTTTGTTTACATATTTCGGGCCTTGAGACAGTAAGGTGTCCTTGAAGTTCAGGCCTAGAGAGGATTTGTTTTGTCTGACCAGAATAGGAGAACAGTAGCTAACAGGCTACATGGAGTTTTAGAAGCAAACACTAAAGAATTACAGAAAAGCTAAAATCCTAAGGCACCACAAGGACAGTGTTACGGTCCTCACAGTAGTTACATATCTCATATTGATGATATGATTTCAGGATGTATAAACATTTATGCAACCCAGGAAAGAGAGAGAACTAAATCTTCCCTCACCTCCTGCCTTTAGCCCATCAAAACTTTAAAGCTAGTTTTCTTATTCTAAACTTTGCATATAAGGTTTTGAAATTAAGAACCTGCCCAGTTTAATTGTCTCAGTTTTCAGAAAAGAGGGATCTGCTGTAAGTGGGAGAGACAAAATGATTAGTCATGACTAGCCATCCACAAATCCTTATTAACTAGAAGCATTGATTCAGTATCATAGCCCTTGAAGCAAGCGAAGAGGAAAGTCATCATAATTCAGAGGAATTTCTGTTTGTTTCAATTACTTCAAAAATGCAAGTGGCTAGTTCTAGTGAGGATAGTATAGAAGATGTGTTCTACTATGTAACATTTGGTCTGTTACAAATTGAAATGGAAGGTTCTTTTAAAAAATCCCGCACTTCTTACATGCATATGCATAAGCATGATACATTTGGTTTCAATGGAAAAACTAAAGCAATTCATTTGAAAAGTCAAAGCAGGACATTCTCAATTCTAATACTTTCAAATATTCCTATTTATCAGTAAAATGAATTTTCAGAATAGTAGTGCCAGGATTTGTGAACCATAATTATTTCAATGAAAATGCAGATTTAAATTATACCAGTTCCTTTTATCTAAATGACTCTGTAAATTTCTGTTTCTAAATTTAAATTGTGTATCAGTTGTCCTTATTTTCAAAATATCATGCAGCAATTTCTGAAAAAAAAATCTGAAAAAGATTTCTGAAAAAAAATATGAAAAAACTTTTTTCATTTTAAGGACAAGAGTACTGATGAACTAAACCAGACTGGTATACTATTTTCAGCCAGTTGTCCAAAATCTACACTTCTGATAGAAAGTAACTTTGCAAAACTGTGTTAAAATAACTCTAAAACTGCATGGATACTTAAAAAAAATATTCTTTGTGGATAGATTTCCTTATCTATGTGTGATTTGCTTTCAGAACAAAATAGAAACAATGGTATAAGCTACATGAAAATTGCCATTTCCTGTGTAATAATGGCTGAATGGTTTTATTGAAGAAATGCAAAGAAAGTAATTTTAAAATACAAGAAAAATAATGCTCTGGAAAACATTTTTTACATCATCTGAAACTGTGGGAATCAAAAAGCTTGAAAATCATTCTGTACAGCAAGTTGTCCAGAAGAGCAAGGCTCTACTTCTCAAGATTCTTTGAGTTAGTAACTATTATATGATTAAAATTAACCCAGAAGCAACATCTGATCATGCTATGGTATATTTTCTTGCTGGTTATAGCAATAACTCACTTTCAGAGTCCAATAGAAGTTAAGCTAAAATTTAAGATCTTTAAAAATGTAATGTTAATAAATTTGGCATTTTACATATTCTCTGTATTTATTTCTATGAAACTCACTCCAGTCTATCAATGTCTTTTATGTACTGATGTGCTCAAAACTGGACCCAGCACTCCAGATTTGGTGAGCAGAGGGGAAGGATCCCCTCCCTCGACCTGCTGGCAATGAATTTCTTAATGCAGCCTGGGAAGATGTTGGCCTTGTTTGCTGCAAGGACATATTGTTGGCTCATGTACAACTTGAGGACCACACCAGAGTCTTTTCTTTAAAGCTCTTTCCCTGCTAGTCTGTCCACAGCATGTATTGGTTCCCTAGCACTGCACTTGACATTTCTCTTTACAGAATTCCGTGATTTTTCTGTCAGTCTGTGATCAAAGAAATTATCAGGGCTTGATTTTACAGGTATCATCGTAGGTGAAAAATATCCCCTAACTGAAACTGTGCCCACAGAGTTGTCTGCCTCTACTTTTATTTTAATCTTTGCTTCTACATGTATAGGTAACTAAATGTGAAAAATTTTGATGGTGATGGATAAAAATTAATAGAATTTTAGGATCATTCAATTTTGTTTTTCTCTCTCTAGTGTAGTAATAACGATTAAAGGTTTATCTTTTACTTTACAGACAATTATTGATTTAGTCAAACTTATAAACATAAATCTATATGATTGACACGTACCAAACACAAAAATATTTATTTTTAAATTTGCCAAATAGGAAAACCTAGCTTTTGGGTTAGTTTTAAGAGGTATGTGATATATTAATTAAGAAATTACCTTTTTTTAATAAACAACTTTTGTCTTATTCAGTGGCGTAAGAGTTCCAGTTCATTAGTTTTTCTATTAAGTAGCTATTTAAAGAGTTGTATGAGAAAACACTGTTACTTTTGGTGATCTACCTTATATAACAGGAATGTTATATAAGTTAGATTAATTCTTTAATACTATAATAATTGATTTAATAAATACTGTTTTAATTTCTTCATATTATCAAGCAGGTTGATTGTCTAGCAGCATCTGGCATTGTGTTTTATACATATATCTCTGACACAAACAACTGAAAACAAATTAGCTCCACCTTCCCTTAAAAGAAAGGTTGTGCCCAGCCTTTGCTCTTGCTTGGACAAGCTAATCCTGATCTTCTGTTTGTTTGTTTGTTTTCTTTCCTTCACAGGAGTCATCAGGACTGCCTTGCACAACATGGACAGGGAAGCCAGAGAGCATTATTCCGTTGTCATTCAAGCCAAAGATATGGCTGGGCAGGTCGGAGGGCTGTCAGGGTCAACAACTGTAAATATCACACTCACAGATGTCAACGACAATCCACCCAGGTTTCCTCAGAGTATGTACAATTTCGACATATAATTGATTTGAAAATCACTTTGATTTTCAGTGAAGTATGAAGCTATCAGTGAAATCCAGTTAGCAGTCAAATCCATGGGGAAAAGGCAGCTTGAAAGCATTTGGATTCACCAATATTTTTTAATTTTCCAGTATTTGTACATAAAGCACAGAGATGGCATAGCTAAAATACTGAAACTAGTAAAGATTTCTTTCAGTTAACTAATGAATAATATTGAAATGGGTTACAAAGGTATACTGTTCTCATATGGGGGTTATTCTCCAGTCCTTGTTAAATGCATATTTCAATGACTGTGTGATTTTGATCCCATGAGGGAATTGTAATGTTCCTATGGTAGATAAAAGCAAAAGGGAATGCATTAAAGTATTTAATCCAGCATGCCTTTGGCTGCTTTCATATGCATCTATCAATTTTTTTTTAATTCTGTTTCTTTCTCTATACCCAACTAAACTTTTAAGATGAATTATTGTATTTCCAATGGTCAAAATCTAAGATGCTTCTCACTACTGCTGAGCAGTGGTGGAGTCTGACTTTATCACACATAAATGAATTGTTGACGTCGGTTTTAAGCAATATCATCGCATTCATATATGAAGAGTAAATACCAGAATAGAATATCTTAATGTGACCACCAATAGGAAGTTAATTTCTATCCAGCTCATTGGGTGCACATTGATCTGACACAGTAGCTGGGATCTTGTAGGAATTCTGAATTCAGCTGACAACAGATTTAAAAATCTTATGGAATGTAAATGCATTTTCTCTGCATATTGACTCAAGGCCAACAAGAATGCTGTAATCTGGCCTCAGACATTGCGTGAGCTGCTGTAGAACATAAGGGATGGTAGCTATAGGCACATCCACCAGGAAATGCATTAAGCTGTTTGAATGAGAAGATTTATAAACAATAGCAGAGATCACAAGGCTCCAGGGAAAGACAAAGCTCCCAGGCAACACACATTATATAAAATCTGGCCAAACAATAAGTGGGCTTACTAAGAGTGTTGTAGAAATGAGTATTTTTTCTGTGCCTCACAAACACGTGATAACCTAAAGCTTTTGAAACACACTCTTAAATAAAATATATTTGGTTTTATGTTCCACAAAATTTTCATTGCATTCATCATTCTATTTAATACTTTCTAACTATTGGAAAGGGAAAAGGTAAGGCCTATCTTTAAATAAGACCTAAATTAGAAGGAAAGAATGTCCTGCGTTTTCTGTAAACTCGATGGATCCCTACCTATCAGGTTTCAGGAATTGGCCTCTTTTATTTTGAATGGAAGGAATTAGATATCAAACTGACTGGCAGGCAGAAAAGTACATTGGCATATGTATTTCTTTATCTGTGTTAAAGTTTTTTGGAAATCAGAGAAATATAAAATATTCATTTTGTAATTTATGCATTTCAAGCGATTATATTAACATTGAAAATGACAAAACATTTCACCTTTATTGAAAGCTTATTAAGGCAAAATAAAATTGTATTTTAATATTGATTCTTTACAACATAAAATGTTATTTCTGAAACAAGTCTTGTAGAATACAAACGTTTGCTTTCTTTCCTTACAGAAGATTCCTATACCACAGTTATCACTGACATGTTTCTTTACTCCTTCTCAAAACTATATTTTGCAAAAGAGCAGTAGCTACATGTTAGTAATAGAGAATGAAAATACAGTTGATCTAAAAATGGCCGTTTTACTATCATGAACTATATACACAAGTCTTGCACTAAAAGAAATAACTTCTTTGTTTATTTTTCTTCTGTTTCCTTTGTGTGCCATGATTTTCAGTTAAATTTCTCTTCAATTTCCTTATTAGACGGAATGCTAAATGAGACTTACTGAGGCTTGTCACATTCAGAATTGAATTGAAGGGAAGTGCTAACCAAAACTGCCTATATCGAGTGTATAACCCTCGGGACAGGCTGAGCCTCAGCTAAACCACAGACTTTCTTTTGGTTAGTTTCCTTTTCTCCGTTACCATACTTGTGAGTTTTGAATCTGATTCTAACTGTATGAGTACTTTACCTGAGAACATACTGGGAAGTACATCTGATTGATGCTGGTTTATTTGTTTCATTTATACTTTGTTATATATATTTAAAAGATGGTACCTGTCTGGCTTTAGTAGATCAGTGTTCATTAGACATACAAGATGTGGTAAGATATGCAGGATTTTTCCCCTTAAAGAAACACTTTAAACCCTGATTAAAAACAGAAATAAAGGTTGTAAATATATCTGCTAAAAAGGGTTTATTTTGTTTTTCTCTGTTCTCATTGTAAATAGAGCTGACTTTCTTTCCAAGAAATTCCTAAAAGAGCTACAGTTTTCCAATATATAAAAAACCCTAGGAGGAATAATATGAAAGAGGACTGCATAATTTTATCAGTCTGATTTCTGGTATAGGAAACAGAGCTGATAAGTTCTGATTGCAAAACAGTAGTATGTCTCAGAAGTAGGAAAAGGGTTGTGAATTCAGCAGGAGAATAGTCTGAAACCTCAAATACTTTTTGCTTATCTGTTACTTCAGTGCATCTTGTATAAAACTGATTTCTTTTTCTTTATCATCATAAATTTCCTTTCTTTAGACAGACAAGTAATACATGAACTATCAAGTTAATGTAAGCTGACAGTGCTCTGCATGGGAAGATTTTTGCATCCCTCAGTTCTTGTTAGTTTTACTACTGATGAATCCATGTTCTTGATGACCAAGGGCCCTAATTTTGTAGTCATAAATTTATTTCATAATTTGGTAGAAGATATTCCATCTTCTGATGACACTGTAATCAGCCTTGAGTTATACCAGAATGTTCTGTATATTTTTCTTTCATTAATTCTCTCTGGTATTGCTTAAGATGAATTCTCGGCATTTTGCTTTGTTTAGCATGAAAAAATTCTAACAGCATCAAGATCATCACACTAGGCAGAGGCTTCCACTGACATGCTTTGTACATCAAGTTCTAATGGTTACATTCTGGCTAGCATGTAGAAGATATGCAGTTGTTGTGTCTAGACTCTAATTCATAGTATTTGTTTGATACATCTGGCTGATCTAGCTCACCTAGTTCTTTAGGGTAAAGCAGAATTTAAATACAAGTTGTGGCTTAAAAAAATCCTTATAAACCTTGATTGCTGAGGCTTAGTAGTTTCATGGCAGTAAGTAAATACAATGTGAAATTATTTATACGCATAATTAGTTTGGCCTCTCTTTTTTACAATATCATTATATGAAAAGTACATAGCCATGTTTAAATAGGAATGTTGTATGAAGATGCTTCTGTTAGCTCTGAAAAAGTAAACTCACATCCCAGAAGCAGACATTAACTCTGTTCAATGCTAGTAAGGTATCCACTATCTGGCTACTTATTTTCTTTTGAAATTCGTACTCCAGTGTGGTCCTTTCTGAGTCCCCAGTTCCATGTAGTACATCCAGTTCTCACGATTTCCCCGCATAACTGTCAGCACCCTCTCACTTCCCACTGCCATGTGCTGCAGACTGCCCTGTCCTACCTGAGGACTAGTCTAGAGCTATCTGCCTTCTCTTTTACCACTTGGCTCCTCCTAAATGTGATGAGGAAAGCGAAATTTTCTCTGATATTTTTAGCAGGCCTTTCTCCTTTTTTCACCCAGTAATTTCTGAGAGGCTTGTAGAATTGTAACATGGTTTAGGTCTCCATCCTTGTGTTAGATTTGCCTGACATTGGACAAGGGTTAAAAGTTATTGGAGACTATTGAGTTAAAAGGATTACAGAAGTTTTTTGTCCTCAGGAAATGCAGATTTTAAATAAAACAAGATCAGGACATGATAACTGGTTTATCCTAAGATTGCTGGCATCTGATCAACTGTACCTTTTTTAATTAGATATTTTGCATATCTAGTATAATCTAGATCCTGTTCATTGTGCCACTTACTGGCTTGAGAAGTGGGACCAGATGAACCTAATGTAGTTTAAGAAGTCCAAGTGCAAGGTCTGTGCCTGGATCAGGGAAATCTCAGGAATGAAAACAGGAAGAGAAGGTTCTACAGGGACTACATTGCAGCATTTCAGTACTTAAAAAGGACTTATAAAAAAGACTGAGAACAATTTTTACATAGGCAGGTAATGATTTCAGAAGGGGAAACATTTTAAATTGAAAGAGAGTAGGTTTAGACTAGATATCAGGAGGAAATTGTTTACTGGTAAGGCTGGTGAGGCACTGGCACAGGTTGCCCAGAGAAGCTTTGGATGCCCTATCCCTGGAAGTGTTCAAGGCCAGGTTGGATGGGGCTCTGAGCACCCTGGTGTAGTGAAAGGTGTCCCTTCCCATGGTAGGGGAGCTAAGACCAGATTATCTTTAATGTGCCTTCCAACTGAAGCCGTTCTATGAGTCTATGATTCTACATGTTGATGAGTCCAGAAATGATCCAGTATCCAGGGAGTATTAGGAAGCAATTCATTCCAGAAATTATTCTACAGTTAAAGGTTGCTTATTTATTACGATTTTTTTTTCATTATAATTACACTAACATCTTTTCCAGATTTCTCGCCCATCACTTCCTTTCTTCATGACTATTACATTTTCATGTAATAGTTGCACAACATAATTCTGGTGCTAAAAAGTATTTTGCTTCTCATATGTTCCTAAAGGTAGATATATGTTGAATTGATTAAGGTTTTAAGGTGTGTGCTCAGGTTTCAAAGTCAGTGCTCAGCTTTTGAAGTGGACGACCAGTGAGTGACACTTCCTTTGTGAGTACAGTTGGTGTTCAGTATACTGATTTTCTGCCTTTACAGAGAATTATCACAAGGCCCCTGACTTTTTTTGTTTTTTGGAAATTGGCTAAAGTGTCACATCAGAAACTGAATGAGGGGCAGGTATCAAGTTTCTATTTCAGTCAGTTTTCAGAAACTTCCTCCTCACTGTGACAGCCAGGAGCAAAGGTAAAGAGGAAAAGCTGCTATTGTGTGCCTGTATTATCTGGTGAGAATGTTAGTTTTAAACATAAGATAAGTATGTTGGGGCTTGATTCTCCAGAAGTATTTAGAATCACCTGCTTAGCAAGGCTGCTGCACAAGGACAAAAAGGTGTTTTAGAGAGTGGTAAAAGAGACAAACCTTGCTGATCTGTGTGATTTTCTAAAATTTCTTTCATAATGTATCTTTGTAATGTGCTAGAATCAATCACTTATCCATGGGATGCCTTAGACGTATGAGAAACACATTACTTGAGAGACATATGTTCATTAAGTTCAAAAGGGAATTAAAACATGCAATAAAAGTATATGCACATTTGAGTGTATCCTTCCATAGACTGGAAAATGTTATCTAAAGTGATTTGATTGTCTTTTTCCCTTTTTTTTTTTTTTTTTTTTTTTTTTTTTTGGTGAGAAGAATGGTATGTTCAAGTATTTCCACAATATTTGAAGTTAAAGCTACCAAATTTTTTCATTTATCACTGAATTCTGACGTGAGTTATTTAGTGGCATTTCATCACATAGGAAATCTTGTGATGTTCTGTTTCCTAAGCAGAATAAGTGTGATTTCCGTAATCAGTTTTTACTGTAAAATCTAATTAACTAAATATAATACTTTCAAGAGTATTCAGTATCTTCTTTAAAAACTCTCCTTTAATGAGAATTCATGACAATAAAATTTGGTGACAGAATTGTTTATGGAATTCAAGTTTTACAGGAAGTTTGATGGGGGAAAAGTATATGTCAAAGTCAGATTAAATATTTGTAATAAATATGTGGTCTACATACTGAGTTTTAGCACCAGCTATGTGCATCAACTTTATTCATAACAGTACCATGGAGTCATATTTTACTTTATTGAGTATTGTCCATAAGGATTTTTGTGTACCAGATCCATTATTAATTATGTATAGCATACATATCAAAATAACTTTGAAACACACTAGACAGAAAAATGTGCAGGTTTTTGTTGGTTTGTTTGTTTGTTTGTTCGTTTTTCTATGGGTTTTTGAATGAGACTGTAATGGTTTTGGGAATGAGGGAATGTTGTTTGGTTTTTTTGTCTGAGTGGAGAATTGGGAGCAGGACCACTCCATTCTGAGGAGTGTTCTTTGGAAAGCTTTTATCTTCATGTCCTTTATGAAGCTAAACCCCAATGTGATCACAATCCTAGCTGTGCTAGTGCCAGGGAAAAGCAAGCAAGCAAGCAAACAAACAAACAACTAAACAAACACAGTCCAAACGGAGTTTAACCCTTTTACAGGTGTTGCTATTGCTCTCTGCTTTACCCAAGGTGCCTGAAGTAGACATGGTTCCCCTTTAAATGGCATAAAATATGCTTAACACAGCACAGCCTCTAGAGACTGCTACAGATCACGCCCAACAATTAAGTTCCTCATTAGTGATTATTATGGAGTGCATATGTTGCTTTTCCCATTTGCATAGAAAATATTTATTTAGGGCTTCAATACCTACAGGAAAGCACTGAATCTGAAAATCCTGGAAACCCAGTTTTCTTTATGTTTCTTCTTTTACCTATGAGTGGCATAAACATCACACTTTTTACAAGAAGCCATAGTACTCTTGTTCTCCAAGGTTGAAAGTTCAGCATTCTGAGGTCAGAAAATTTTCAAGAACTTTTAGTTGCTGTCTCTAAAGGCAAAGTGTCGTGGGACATAAACTCATCACTGATTGAAATCGTAATCGTAATCATATCTCTTGTTTTACTCAGAGATGTAAAAAGTAGGGACATGATGTACAAGTCTTGTTTCCACCAAAAGCATCTATTGCATAAAAGAATGTTTGGGGTTTTTTTCTATATGGCCTGAGATTGTTATTTTCTTCACACTTTCAAGGCAAGCAAAAGTTTGAAGGGTTTGAGTTTTTTTTATTGTCATATTTGCAAATAAGAAGTAATTTCACTTATAATTCAAATACATTTAGAAAGTGTAATAGCATTGGGATTTTTGTCAGGAAAGAAGAGTAAGCCAAACATACCTCTTAAAAAGTTCTTGGTTTAGTTTTGTTTAGTTTTAGGAAAGAGACGTTGGCATCAAAAAGAATATTCAGATCAAAAATAGTAGATATAAAATTGACTGAACTTCCGCAATTATAAAAGTTGCTGTATTCCCTTAAAATTTGGTTTATTATATTAAAAATAAGCATAATAAAGGAACATGTGACATATGCCCAAGACATACTGTGACAAATAGGCTTCTAAAAAGACTGTGGTCTCAAAAGAGAAATCCAGAATAATGTATTACACATAATGAAAACAAGCAGCTCTGTGAATGAAGAATAGCTTTCTCAAAGAAAGCCACCAAGAAGACTGAGCACAGTCCACAGTTGAAGCTCCACTTCGGTTTTATCAAAGATGGCAGGCAGTAAAACATGGGTTATCTGACCCAAAGCCCTGCTTAAAGCAGGTTCAGTTGGATCAAGTTGCTAAGAGCCTCGTCTAGTAAAGCCTTGAAAGGTCCTTTTCAGGTCCGTTTCTGCAAAACTGCTTTATAACTGGCTGGCCCCAGCATGTACTGATGAATGATGAATTCCTTCCCTGGTTCTATCATTGAATGTCGTGAGGTTTGTGTTAGAACGTTTCTCCAGCACGTCCAGGTCCCTTTGAGCAGCAGCCCTGCCCCACAGTGTACTAAACACTTTTTCCCAAGTTGGTGTTCAGTATTATGTCTCTTCTCCCTTCCACTGTTACATAAGACAGTGTCTACTCTTCAAGAAGACATCATAACCTATAAAAGTAAGTCAAAATTATCAACAGAATAAATTGATAAATACAATAATTTTAATATTATGCTTACTGATTTTCATTAAATACTGTTATACTTTTTTTGAGAGATGTTTAGACAGAAATTAGTTTTCTGAGAGTAAGACACAGCATTGAAGGTTGCCTGTAGGCTAATTGAAATGAAAGTATATTGCTCTAAAGAGAAATAAATTGTTTCTATACTGTTAAGACAGATAAGCCATAAAGTTTATTGAAAGGTGAAGATCATATACATGAATTTGGAAAATGTTTCAATTAGCATAGATTAAAGTCCTGCAAGGTGATATCCTATACAGTACATTATCTGCAAAAGAGTATTGATTTCTTCCTATCATGAGCGAAGTGAATGCATCTGAGCAAATGTGATGAAAGTTGAGAACTGAATCAACCAAGATTCTTGATCTGTAAGAAACAGGCCAGGTTCTCTAGAAAAAAAATCAACCATCCCCAAAAGATTTCTGCTTCACAATAGCTCCGGGAAGTCTGCAGTGCTGGAAGCATAGGAACAATCTGTTCAACATGGGCAGATTTGGTGAAAAAGTTTTGCTATGGACTGATGACACCTGATCCTCAGGGCTCCTATGTTCCCAATCAATTGTTTTAGAGGGTTGAGACAGATTCACAGCCTGCAAAACAGGATTGTGAATTTGCAGTATACTCATCCCATATTTTACAGTGTCCTATCAAACTTTCTTTATTCAATGCCCAAGGAAATATTTGTAAAATCAGAATCACAGACTGCACTGAGTTTAAAGGGACCCATCTGAGTCATTAAGTCCCAATGGAGAACACCCAAGGAGCCACAGAATGCACCTGCGAGCATTGTCCGAATCCATTTTGGACTCAGACAGGCTTGGTGCTGTGACCTCTTCTCTGGGGAGGCTGTTCCAGTTGAGCCTTTAGTCAATTCCTCTTACATAAATAAAGTTCACAGCAATTCAAACATTTCCAGTTTCCACCACTAGCCTAAAAAAAGTCTATAATATAGTTTATCTAATCTTCATGTTGCTGAATTTTATCTTCTTGTGTGTTTGGGTTTTTTTTAGATAGTATTTTTTTTATTTATCTATTTGGCTCATATCTGTATGAGGTATCGTCAGGCTGTCTCTATGAAGCTGTGGTTAAATACTTGTAGGGAGGCATTTCTGACCTTATAACCTAAGAAGTCTTATTTTTTCATCAGTTTTATTTCTATCTTTTTTTAAAAACATTTCAGTTCTACAAAAACTGACAGATAATTCATGAGTCATTTCAAATATTTGTTTTGCTTGAAGATTTAGTATTTAAGAGTCTTTGATGCTGGTATCAGTAAAACAATTTTCTGAAACAGATGGCTAACACTTGGGGTGTGATTATAAAGCAGAGTGTAGTGTCATGTGGATAGATATATTTGAACAAGCTCAACTATTTGGCAGTCTCCAATTAGTTCACCCTATCATATGAGTTTATGCACGTCCAGCTCCTGAAGTGGCTTGATTATATAACATATTCTTAATGGCCTTAACCTTTTCCTTTTTGGAAGAGCAAAAGAGTCAAAAGCACATATTTTGCATTTATTTTAACAATAAGTAAATTTCAAAATTAATTGCATCCCATTACTATAATTTTATGTATGAAATAAAGCAATCAGCAATACTAAAGTGTCTGTTGACATCATCTGTGAGCACAAAACATTGCAGGGCATTTTTTTGGAAATTTGTGTAGGTGGCTTTTACGTGCGTAAAAAGAATTGCATTGAAGTATTAACTATGAGTTTTAATTGAATTAAGTGATTGTCCTGTTACATCGGTGTTGGTATTTTATCTTTTACATGATAAATTGTACATTTTCCTCTTGTTCTGCTGGACATTTCATATTTTCCTTAAGATTTACGAAATTAATAATAACGTCTTTTTTGTTTTCCTAGGAAATATCTCTTTCCCTTTACACTAACAAAGTTTAGCACACTTGTCCATCCTTATCACACCACTAGTTGTGTAGTAGTACTGGGGGCTAGTAATAAAAAATTAATTCAAAACTACAAATAGGTTTTGGAACTGTTGTGTGAGATATTTAATAGATTTATAATGAAATCTTCTGTTTTCTAGCAGATGTCTGTAAAGGTAGCTATATTTCAGTGATGATATCTATTCCCTTTTCAATTGCAGCTTCTGTAGGTTGAGAATTTCTTCAATCCATCCAGCCAGTAGTGGGTTTCTGCCACACCTCAGGTTAATCTCTGAATTCAATGTAAATTTTGCCTTTCTCTTGCTACATGCTTACCAAGGGCTCCTCTGCAGTCATGCTACCTGGCTTAAACCCAGAGAACCATAACAACACGTTAGCTTTCATATGTCCACTCTCAAATCTGCTGATCCACCATCCTGCCACTCCGTTTTGCACCGTTGCACTCACTGTCACAGAATGCCTACAAGGAACATAAAAAAAATCTAGTAGAATTTCAGAAGATATGTAATGACAAGTTATTTTGCTCTCTTTTCTGTGTTGGTGGTTGGACTGTGATGTAAACTCTGCAGACTTTTAGGGAGATATTTTGATTTGGATTGTTTAGATGGAAAATGAGGATGTTGTTGATATGCGCACACCTTCTATTGGATGTGAATTATGCTTTTCAGTTCAGGTAGATTTCAGCATCCCTGCTGTGTTACAATGGTAGCATTACTGGAGAAAACTCTAAGCTGTTTTTCTGGCCTATTTTCAGATGGAGATTGAGGTTTATGTACAGACATTATGTCCATTTGCCATTTTTATTTCCTTGTGGCACCTTCTTGTCCACCAGAAAACTTAGTACCTTTTAGGAGCTATCATACAAAATCATAGAGACAGTTAAGAAAATTAGCTTTTACAAAAATATTTCACTTTCTAATTATTAACCTAACAGGTTACAGAAACACTGAAAGGAGGCTATAGTTGTAAAGGAAGATTTTTCTGGGCACAAATGTGTAATACGTCCATGTACCCATTATGTTAATCACCGTTTACTGTGGATGCCAGTTAAAATTTTTGTGCAAAGGGTAAAACATTAAGATTTACTACATTTTTATTTAGAAAAAAAATTATGCGTTGAAAATGTTGATGCAATGTTGCAAAAATTATTGGATTTTGGAAAAAAAAAGGTAACAGATTTTTCAATGCAAAAGTACTCACTTGACCATGCATTTAATTGTAAGTTGGTGAAATATATATTTTGGTTATGGAGAATATAAACTTGGAAAAATACTGGTATGAAGTAATTTCTGTGTTATGTGGTGTACAGCAATAGCTGTGAAAACTGAAATCCTACATTAGGTAATTTGGATTTGGAATAGGGAATGAAGGCATCCCAAGTTAAAATACTATTCAGTTTTGAATTTTTTCAGGGATTGAAATAAATTCATAGGTTTATTTGTCACCTTTGTATATTAAATACTCTTCCATTCATTCAGACATGTATCAAGCAGGTAATGGTTCTCTAATTTAGTTTGACTAGAAAATGTCCAAGCTATTATGTTGTTTTTTTTCCCCCCTCAGAACATTATCAGCTGTATGTTCCTGAGTCAGCTCAAGTTGGATCAGCAGTTGGCAAAATCAAAGCAAATGATGCAGACACTGGTTCAAACGCAGACATGAAGTACACAATTATAAATGGCGATGGCTCTGGGGTATTCTCCATATCTACTGACAAAGAAACAAGGGAAGGAATTCTCTCTCTGAAGAAGGTAAGCCATAGAAGATGCAAAATTTGGGTGAAAATTCTACTTTTGTTCCCAAACTACTTGAATCTTGACATAGAAAGTTTATCGCTGCCAATGAATGTGTAATTCAGTTTTCATAGACTTTTATTCTTTGATTTACTTTCCAGCTGGTATCTAAATAAGCCAGTATTGTGCTAAAGACTTAAAATGTTACTGGTCAAGCTATCACAGAGTTATCATTTATATGAATTATCTATATTTGTCCCAGTCAGTTGAGAGTTCTCATGTCGGTTTGTTGTTATTGAATCTTGTAGATATCAATTATATATATATCCATAGACCCTAATAATTACAAGTGAGTGTATATTCAAAATTGCTTATAACTTTTCTGGTCTTGATTAATGGTTGGAGTTATGAAATCCTGAGAAAATGTGAAAGAAGAGAATAAATAAAAAACTATCATAAAGCATGTTTTTTTTTTTCTTCTGAATCAATATATATGTATTTAAGATATTAAAAATAGTTTCTAACTCAAGAAAATATTATTTTTATAATTCATAAAGATTTTAAAAGATCTCTTCCAATATCTTAAAAAGCTCTGACTCAGTGTCTTTTGTAAAGGTTATGTAATACCTTACCCACCTCTTTCAACCACGTAAAAAAAAACTGTCTTTTTTATACCACTGATTTTATTTCCTGATGGCCTTGTTGTAGCTAAAACCATAATCTGTTATTTCTGCTTCAAAATGAGCATTATGCTCTCACCATGGCTACAGTTCATTAACTACAACATTTATGCATATTCAAAACATGAAGCAGAAAGGAAGAATTTGCAACAAAATGAAATACACATAAAAATCTGTGAAATCACATTTCTTACTAGTTTTGAAAGACAAAGTAGCTTCAAAAAATATTTCAAAAATCTTTAGAATATGACAAAAGCATGTGTTTCCTGTTCTTGTACATACACATGACAATGATTTCAGTCACTTTTACATCAAAACAAAAAGAGGTATATTTTGCTTAGGTAATGTTATATTCCACGTGCACAGAAATTCGGCACTTAAAGTTACATAAACTTGTATGTAATACCTCCATTATTTCCTCAGATAACTTTTTTAAATTCAGGTAAGAATTTACAGTAGGTACATCAGAAAAACCAGAAGTAAATATATTATTTTGTCTAATGAAATGAAATCCTCATCAAAATATTAAAACTTCACTTACGTGAGATTCTGATGCAAAATTCAGTGTCTCAATGTAGTCTTTTCAACAGGTATGCAAAGGCTTTGAGCATTAGACTGAATCTTTTCTAGTCTCATTCTGGGCTGACCTGAAACATCCAGTACTTTCATTATCTTTTCTATTGACAAAGCTGTGGAGCCATTCTTCAGTCTCAAAAATCCTTCCACAAAGGGTTGATTGCAAACTGTCATTAAGTATTTCTACTTTGCCTCATGCATTTCCTTGTTTGAATGGGAAAGTGGAGGAAACCCAAACAAAGCAACCCAGTAAAAGCCATTATGCTCTGTATTCTTCAGACAAAGAATGGTCATCATGCTCCCCCTTTGTTATGATTTTCAGAAAAATATGCTAGAACTTTCCTGACCTCAAGTCAGCAAGCATTGTGCAGGCTTCCCAGAAAAAGTGTCTAACAGCCCATGTCTCTTCCATTTTGTATAATGAGACTGGAAGTGTTCAAGAAATATATAGTTATTTCTCATAAAATTCTGTAACTCCTTTTGGGAGTCTCATATTAGAAACACAAACCGCAGTATAATATACAGCGGCATTTTCCACTTAGCCCTGTAACTGTTCTCTTGAGCTACACTTGGCATTTTCAGTTTGGCCTGAAAATCATAGTAGCCCGTGAATACATGCTGAAGTTATGTTGGTAGTTGTCGTGGAAAGACATTATTCTTTGGGAAAATAAGAAACATGAAAAAAAAATTGTTTAATTCTTCTAAAATGTAAATGTTTTGCTTTCTTTCTAGGGAAGACTTAATGACCATCAGTGTTGGGACAATTTTAAGTAAATATAGAAATTATATGCTTATCTAGAGACACAAGACATGTCTTCCTCTCACCTTATAGGTACAGCTAGTGATTGAGATGTTATAGGAAGGAAAAAAAGCAAATGAAAGCAAAAAACTACTTTGGCTATGTATGAAATGTCAGCTGTTTCTGATTGTCTGAATAGATTGTTCCTGTAAAAAAAAAAAAAAAAGTGTTATTATTGTCTGATTGAATAGCTACATAAAAGAAAGAGTCTATGTTACTACAGGACTTTGTCATTCCACATGTGTTTTCTGAGAGAAGTTAACCTTCTTGTAGAAAATAATCCAGTCATTGCCACTGAAAACTCAGTTTTCTAAAAAGAAGTCAAAGTTAGAAGTTGCAACTATTTTAAACTTGTTTATTCTTAGAATATACATGCTGCAGAGAAATGTTGCTCATTAAAAAAAATCATAAATTAATGAACATCTGAGTTAGAATTTATTAAACTTATATTTCTTTAAGAATTGATTTAATTGAGTAGCATACTTAGCTCTCTTTTTATAGATAGCATAAAAGTATTTATCAAGCTATTTCCACGCCTTTAAAACTTTTTATTTTTACATTAAGGAAAGGGAAACAGAGAATGTGAGGGTCCCAAAAGTCTTATAGTGTTAGAGTTCAGAGAATGAATTAATTGTCCTTAAGTACACAGAGGAGAAATCAAAGAAATATATACAGCGTATATAAATCCTGACCAATTTTTCTTATACATCACCAGTCAAATTTATTGCAGATTTTATCTATGAAACACACACTGACAGTGACAAATCATATATTGAGTTCCTCATATGTCTTCCCTAACGCACTACTTTTCCACCCTTTGGGGTGACAGGAAATACTAGTTTAAACTCGGATGAGGAGTTTTTGTTAGACAGGCTGTCAGGTCCAAACAGAATCATACTGGTACCTGTAGAATTCTGCCATGTCATAAAGTCAATAAAAATTTTTATTCCAAAACAAACAAACAAACAAAAAATCCATGCATATGCAACTTCTTTTAATGATATGACTGTGTTTTGAGACTGTTGGAAACAGATGGACTACATCTGCAGCCTTTCCCTCATTCACTAAAGGGGTCACCTGGTCTTAAAAGATCCTGTCTTACAGCAAATGAGTGTTTTCCTGCAATAAGTTGTTTTTTTTCAGTTGAGGATTTAAGAGATGCCCAAAATAATTTTAATATCTCTGTTACTGTCTATAAAACTTTTTAATTAAAAATGTGACATTAATTTCAGGATACATCAGCCTCTACCTTTTTCAGGATTTAGGATTTATTGATTAAAACCAAAAGGTGACAAAAAAACATTATCATGAAAGCAGAATCTGAGGCTCATTCTAAACCCTGGCTTATTTTCAAAACTGGTACCTTTTCAATATTCTGTTGCAGAGGAAAACTGAGTCCATCCTGCTTCATGTATATCCATCTATATACAAGTTACAGCAGTGGCTGCCAAAATATCAAAAATACCATCCCTTTCCTGTAACACGAAGAAATGTTTAAGTTAAACAGAANCATACAAGTTATGGCAGTGGCTGCCAAAATATCAACAATACCTTTCCTGTATTTCCTTTCCCTGTATATCCCTTTCCTGTAACACAAAGAAATGTTTAAGTTAAACAGAAAAGATGTTGTTAAATTGCTACCAGGATAAGCTGGAGAACAGAATGGCTCTGAGAATTATTTTTTTTCTGCCAACAGCCACTCAACTATGAAAAAAAGAAATCATACACACTTAACATAGAAGGAGCAAATACTCACCTTGATTTTCGCTTTTCACACCTGGGACCATTCAAAGATGTAACCATGTTGAAGGTCATTGTTGGTGATGTGGACGAACCTCCGCTCTTCACTATGCCTTCTTATGTCATGGAAGTTTATGAAAATGCAAAGATTGGGACTCCTGTTGGCACAGTAACGGCGCATGATCCTGATGCTGCAAACAGTTTAGTGAGGTATAGTAAATCCAAATTATATGGATTAATTTTTCAAACATGGGATTGAATTTCACAAGCTTAAGGGTTAATGAGATCCAGAATGTATGAAGACTATTTATTTTAGTACATAAAGGGAAAGATTTGTCATGATCAGAAGAGTGTCATGATCAGTCTATATGGAATAGATTTTGTAATATAACCTTCATCCTTTTTTTGGTTTGCTCTATAATTATGTACGTAAAATTCCCGTCACTGGTCTGAGCAAAGGTCTGATCTGCCAGTGCTATTCTGCCACCAGTAGTGAATCTGTTAAGGATTATAGCACCGTTTTTTCCCATCTGTCAGTATTGTGCTGGCCCTCTGCACACTTGCTGCATTGTAGTTGTCCCAGGTGTTTGTGCAAGACAGCAACTCATTTAGATAGGTCTTTCTTTTAGAGACAAGCAGGATCATTTTTGCAAAATTTTGGTTGAGGACAAACCCAATATTTTGCAATATGCTTCAGCTTTAGTGGAGTATCAAAAGAATCAAATAGGTGTAATAACGAATTTTTTGGCATAATACATGAACTTTACGTGTCAAATGTAGTAGTAGATCTTAAAAGTTTCCAAAAAAATATCCACGAAAACATTTTTGATGCTATTCCTTTTTATGACATAAAATAACAGCCTTTGTAGAAATCATATTATTATATCCTTGGAAAGCAGTTTTTCCCAAGCTAATTGGGCATATTTAGTCTCCTGACTGACCTGGAATCTGCTGGGTATGTGCAATAGTCTTGGTACGATGAAACAATTTTTTCAGAACAATGAAAATATCAGGTTTTTATGGTTCTCTTGTGCTAATAGTCTGAGATTCAAAATGTTTTGTGTCAGAGAATCAATATACGCAATTTCTTAGTGCCAAGTTTTTGCCTTTGAAAAGTTACCATTATAGTATTTGTGCCTAAACCATAACATAAATAATAAAATTTTGCTAAAAATAGCTGCCAAATGCTGGTAGCTTTAATACTGTAATTCTGAAGCTACTGTCGCAAACAGACCGATTACCATCATGGAAGTTTGGAGTAGGAAGGGCAAGTGCAGATTTGACTAGTTGGTCCATAATTCAACTGTCTGTTGTCCATAACAGTTTTGTCCAGAAAGAGATAACTGGCAAAAAGGAAGCAGCAGCATTTTGTACAAAGCTGGGACGGCCAGAAGTAGGTTTTCTGCATGAAACAGGCAGTAATTTGGAGATAGAGGGATCAGAAGGAAAGGTATTTCCAAATATTGAGCTTTTTGTATTTGTCCTTTTTTTTTTGCCCAACCTGTATTTGTAACCAGTGATTGAGGACAGAATATTAATATTATTAATATAATTGAAGGAAAAAATTGTCCTTATTTTTGTCTGTCCTGTTTTCCCCTTCATTGACATATATTTTTGAGTTGTTCCTTCCATCTCTCTCTGTCTCAATGGGAAAAAATATGTAGTGTTACCATAACATATTCAAACCATGAAAATCTGAAGGGAGCTAGCTCTCACTCAGTTACATGTTGGTGGGGTTTGGCAAGGGCAGCGGCAGCTCAGATATCTTTGGCATTATATTGTGACAAGGTCCACCCTCTAGCCAGGCTTTTTCTATCTTAGTGGAACTGACAGTGAATACCATTTGTGAGGGTGTGGGCTTTTTATGAAGATGCTGATTCTCTAAGGCCTGAACTAACATGTTGCTGTACGGGACTCTAGACAGGCACCAGCCTGGGTTGGTGTGCCCTCAAGTTTTCCTTGAGCTTCCTCCTGCAGGAGCAGAAAGGTCAGTCTGAGAATGGACAGCTTTAATCCCCTTTCCCTTACCCCAGCTTCACACAGAAACACTGATGTGGTGCAGAAGGGCTTTGTATTGTTTCAAGACCTGGCTGCAGCTTGGGAAACTATGGGTTGGAAGAGTTGTGGTCTGAGAAATGGGACAGACTGCATGGGCTGCTCCAATTGGAGGCAGGGCCCCCCATCATGCTCCACTCACAGCAACAAGCAAAGGAGTAGCTCAGAGGCAGCTGTGCTTCTCAGATGCATCCATACAGTGCCCTTATGGCCTTCTGCACTGCTTTGCAGGAAATGCCTCCTGCAAAGGTTTGTCTGAAGCCGTGGTGAGTCTGAAAGATAGTCAGAGGGTAATGAGATCATGCCTCTTTGTTTCCCCACAATTCCTAGTCCATTGAAAATGTAAATGGTGATAATAAAAATGTAACCAGGAAGATTCAATGTAACCTTCTTAGAAAGCAGAGAGCACAATCTCCAGGGAAGACAGGTACAGATAGGACTTGCCCTGCTGGTCTCCCTGCAGCAGGGGAGTAACAGAATAGCGCTTCTTATCCAAATGGCTCAGATACATCTCTAAATACTGTGAGGCTACAGGAAAAGATACAGAGCAGAGATTTGCTTATCAGTCCTTCCTAATCCACTTGCGCATCCTTTCTACTTTATGAGGACACTCTCTGCTGTGTATGAGATTGATGAAGCATTTAGGCCCACACAGTTGAAACCATATCACTTTGCTGTTCAGCTGCTAAAAGAGATACAGGACTGTGATTGTTCACTGACCAATTAAGTAACAGTTTATTTTGATGGCAGGAACAATTTTCATATACAGAATAATCATTGGAAGTGTAGTTAAGGTAATTAACAGTGCTGAAATCTTAAGAAGCTATTTGAACTGAAGACAAAAATGGATAGCAACATCTATTGCTCTCAGTAGAGGGAGACAAAGTGGGTTTTGTTCTTATTTCCTAACTGCAATTTCATCATAGGGATTTCATCTTGTTCCTGAGCTGAGCAGTCTTCAGAGGACGCTGACTTTTTGCCAGTGCTTGTACTAGTGTTTTAATCTTTAAACCTCAGCAAAACAACCTCTGTAATAACAAATGTAGCTAATAGCAGTGGGGTCTTTTTATTCAGTACTTATCAGATTGGCAATTTGGACTGTTCTAAGGAATTTTTCTTTTTAACTTGATTTTTTTTTTTATTTGAATAGATAGAAATGCATTTTCAGGGAAAATTTTTAAAGTGCTCTGTTTTAGAATAAGATTATTATTCTACTGAAATACAAAAAGCAAGATATAACAGAAAGCATAAGAAAGAAATACATTACAACTTCATCATGTATTAATTTTAAATATAAAGGGTTTCTGAAGAGTTTGAAAATCACTTAAAATTTACTTTAAAAATTGTTTTCTAAATCAACAGAAACCATCCTTATTTGTAATTCATTCACAGGTATTAATGACTTGTTGGAGCAATTATGAGAAACTAATCCCCTTTCATTGCTTTGTGTCAAGTATTCTGCTTCCATACTCATATCTTTTGTTGCTTGAAAAGGTCAGGATTAAGTCACATGTTATATTATTATCTGATGTGCAAGTGGGCCTTGAAAGGTCTCTTCCCACACAATATGGAAGAAGAGATGACTATTAAATGCTCTAATAACAATTTTTTTCTTAGTCTATTATTAATTTTAAATCTCTCTCTATATAGTTAGAATTTTTTTTCCCCTAAAATTATACACAGAAGACTTGCATGGAGATTAGGGGTGAAAACAGCTTTTATTTAATTGGCAAGGCACTTATGTGCATTGAGAGCAGCCCTCGGCTGTTAGCGCTGCCTCAGGGCTGCAGCAGCGCCTCTTGAAACCCTGACATCTTCCTGTAGGTGGTGATCCTTGGGTGGTGAGTCCACCCAGCCACAGCGCATACTCCAGATGATCCTTGGAGCTTTCCGACTGCATCTGGTCTGTTTCCAGGGGAATGATTTTCAGAAGCATAATGCTGCAGCTGTTTCCCAAGCTGCCTCCAAGTTAGTGATTCCGAAGAGTGCAAAGACTTAGTTTTAAGATCATTACAATTTCTGTAACTCTGATCTAATAGTGAAAGTAGTTCCATGACATAGACCACTTCCCCCAGAATAACCTCCCAGTTTGATAATGTACTATGAAGATCGGAAAGCTTTTATTAACATTATACTCTTGAAACAGTAGTGTTTGAGAAATAAGACTTCCAGTTATAGAAATACTGTAACATCAGATCACTCCTTTGAGTGCTGCTTTGTCCTTCGGTGATACAGAAGGTAAATCACTGTTTTGAGCACTAGTGATAGGACCTCTGCCCCCTCTAGTCATTTTTTTACACCCAGTTATTATGTTTCACTTAGGTTGTTTGCATTTCTCGGAGGAATTGTTCTTTTCCTGGTATCTAACAGAAATCTTCTGGTGAACAGGATACAGGTCCTGATCAGGAATCTGCCTGTGACAGTACTGTCAAATAATTAGAAGGATAAGTATCTTCCCTTTTCAGAAGGCCTACAATTGCTTGGTTAAAAACAACTTTGTATTTTTTTGGTCCTTGGAAGATTGATTTGTTATAATAATACATTGGAATTCAAGTAAATTTTGTGTTGGACCTTAATCAGGCTGTAATATATCTTACTAAAATGTATTTTATTCACAAGAATTGATCAGCTATAGGAAACAGAAGTCAGAAAAAACCCATTGTTTTGGTTTTGGTTTGAGTTTGATTTTTTTTTTAATTTTGTGCTAAAAAGTAATTTTAAAATACTTGCGATTTATTTTGTCCTAAAAGTTTACTGTTAATTCTGTGCTAAGATGGTGAAGAATTAAAGTACAACCTCAGCTCTGATCCTGGCTTCTCACTTTTTTAATGGTCCTCTGGTGTTGCTTTAAAATGGATGGATATCATAATGATTATAATACAGCTGTATACTAATGAGTACAAAAAATTGATTTCCAACACCACACCTGGTACATAGAAGCTCTAATAAATACACAGTTCTCTTGTACTACTTTGATTTAAATCAACAACCTTCTCTTTCCTTCTTTCAGAAAGAATGCTGAAAAAATTAATTAATTACAGATGCCTTTAGAAAGTAATCTTAATTTTCAGTAAATGGTATTCAAGGAGGCACGCTCATATGTAGATGAAAGAACATACCCAGGAAGTTCTATGTATTCCTGTTATTATTTCTCAAAGTCTTAAATACATAAATTATTGTAAAAAGTTCAGGTTTTAGACTTTTTTTCTAATGTAGTTTAAATTTGCTACAGGTAGAATAAAACCCCAACTTGTGATTCAAACTGAAGAGAGGTACAAGACAACTGCATGAGAGGATCAAAGGGAGGGGCTGAAAATTAAAATTGTATTTTTAACTTTTTTTTTCCTCCTTTCTCTGAGATCAGTTCAGTTTCTATGCCACTCATCCATACTGTCAGTAAGGAAAAGGGATAAGACTGATCCCTTGCTGGAAAATACAGGAGTCCTTTCACCTAGTTATATTCATGTGTCATACTTGCCCTTCGAATGTTAGATAAGAGGAATAAAATCAGTTTGTTTCCTGCTATCCTGTGCACAGCCAGCACAGCTTCACTGAGAGCAAGTCCTGCCTGACCAGCCTAGTGGCCTTGGTGGAGTGACTGTGTCAGTGGACAAAGGAAGGGTTACAGATGTCATTTATCTGCACTTCCATAAAGCCTTTGACACAGTCCCCCACAGCACCATTTTCTCTAAACTGGGAAGAGATGGATTGGATGAGCGGACTGTTAGACTGGGGTGACCTAATTGCAACTTTCTAGTACCTGAAGGGAGCCTACAAGAAAGATGGAGAGGGACTATTTTCAAGAGCATGTAGTGACAGGACAAGAGGGAATGGCTCCAGACTGAAAGAGAGTTTGTTTAGCTTAAATGTTAGGAAAAAGTTCTCTGCTGTGAGGGTGGTTAGATGCTGGAAAAGGTTGCCCAGAGAAGCTGTGGATGCCGTATACCTGGAAATGTTTAAGGCTTGGTTGGATAGAGCTCTGAGCAATATGGCCTAGAGGAAGGTCTCACTACCCATGTCAGGGAGGTTGGAACTTGATATCTAAGTTATCATAGCCTTATATCATAAGGCTATGATTAAAGGAGTCTATGACTCTTTGTTGGCTGTACATAGGGCAGCTTGCTGAGATCAGTGCCATCAGGTAGAGTGACCATCCCTCCCTCATATGCCCATGGGGGAATGCGTGAGATGCTCCAGATTAGGCTAGCCTTGTGCTTGTGAAGGCAAAGGCAGACATATGTCCTCTTCAAAGGAGACCTCAAAACACAACACTACCAAAACCCTCCAGTATTCTCTCTAAGACTGTCAGTAAATCAAGACAGAAAAAGAACACCCTATTTTGAATGGCTGTAGAGAGATGGGAATTTTTCTTCAATTTCTTCTCTGAAGACATAGGGAGACTTCCATGATGGTAATCGGTCTGTTTGCGACAGTAGCTTCAGAATTACAGTATTATCTGACTTCATAGGGAGAAAACATTTTAAAAACTTATTTTATGGTGTTGAGGTGGGAGGTCTGTTGCTGTTTTGTTACCTGAGACCTCAAATTAGTTTTGATTCTTGTCAAACTATGTGTCCTAAATCTTCCAGTGACAAAAATGTCCATCTCCTTGAGCAGGAACTGGTAAGGTGTTCTGACAGCTCTTGCGACTAGGAAGAATCCAGCTCAGGATAGTGGTCAGAATCTCAAATCAACCAGAACCACCTCCCATCCCTCCTTTAGAGCTAAGAGAGAAAACACTGACAGATCATATTTTTGACCATGAAAGACTGATTTTTCCTGCCAGAACATCATCTTTATGTTTCTATCATTTCTACTGAAACCATTCTTTTATGGTTTTAGAGTAAGCCTTTGTATCTGAACATCTCTAGAGTGTAGTTATTTGATAGGGTCATTCAAGCCCAATAAATAGGCATAAATCTATCAATCTTGGTTTTATCTGATTTAGTCTATAAAATGTAGAGAAAAAAAAAAAAGATGGTATGTAAGTAGAGTACCATTCTTTAGCTGGTAGGTGGAAAAGTAGCTGTAGCTGTACAGAAGTAGCTGTAGCTAGCTTGTAGGGAAAAATGAAAGTGTTTCTCATGTAACACTTACTGCACCTTATTTCTTATGAGCATTGATATCTGAATGTTAATCTCTTTGAATAACAAGCAAATAGCAAATAACAAGCTTAGATATAGTAAGATAGATATAGTTCTGCCACAGCACATTTACCTGAAATTCATTTGGACAGTCATAATCCCCTGAAGAAATTCATAGTCATGAAAAGAAGACAAACCTTTATCTTGCTTTGAATTCTGAATTATTGAAGGTGTGGCCTGTTCTTAGCCTATATTTACCGGTAGAATTAGCTAAAAAAATGATCACTGCTTGACACATGCAGACAGAAACTGCCAGCTAGAAATGAGTGTCTAGAAATGGCTTATTTCCTTCAAATGAACAGCATTCCAGATTTCCTGTGTTCAAAGTGAGCAGCGTGCTAGCAAAGCATAGAGGATGGGAATGAGAATGGGATCAGGAAGCTGACTTCTGCATAAAATTCAAACCAGTAGTGGCTGCCTCTCAGGGGTTTTTCTGGGAGACAATGGTTCGCTGCAGTCAACTCCCCCGTGTCTCCTGGGATCTGCCAACTCACAGGCCTAAGAGACAGAAAGCTGCTACTCCTGCTGAGCTGAGATTTCAGTATGAGAGGTGAGCCAGGCGTCCTGTACAGAAACAACAAGGTACTTCTGATCAGCTGATGGATGTGAGCTGGCAGCCAGCAGCAGTGTTAACACAGCGAGAACAGCGTATTGAATCAACTTCCTTTAAATGCTCTGAGAGGAACAGTATTTTTCTCAAAGTTATGCTATGTCTGTTTGAAAAGAAAGCAAAGGAACAGTAAACAGAGGGATTACCTTGTCAAAGCTATCTTCAAATGTATTTAATTTTCACACCTGGAAAGCACAGTTGAAGGCTGTAGTTCTCAATAGCAGTCTTCTGCCAAGGAGCTCTGGAACATCGAATGCCTCCTTAATGCACCAGACATGCTGAAGGGAGAAAATTGGTTACCTGCTGATTGGCATGACTTCTGACTCATACTTCACAATTGCTTTTCTCTCCTGGCTGAGTTTGTTTGAACTATGGTGAAATAGACTGGCCCTGGAATGGAGGTAGTGTAGGGCAAGACAGTCACGGCAGCAGAATGTCTCCCCACCACCTCATTTAGCTCCAAGGGTTTCCTGCTTGTTCCCAGGCTCAAGAGTGCTGCTGTCAGGAGGCAGAGAGAAGATAAAAGGCATGCACTCGATTTATGTTCCAGCATGGGCCATTTCTTGTTTTTCTCCATCTGGTCAAGCACAGAGAGTGGCAGCTGGTCAATTCTCTTACTCTTTGTCATTTTATAACTTCTTTATGCAGTTGCTTACTCTTCCTTTTCTAAGATATTTTATAAAATGAAATAAAAATTCTGTACTTTGAATCGCTCTCTTTCTTTGAAAGCTTCTTGCTTAAATCTTTTACTGAGCAGGTTTCCTTATAAAGACATTTGATTTCTAACTGATAAGTGTTTAGAAGATATAATTGGTTGGACAAGATTCTGTTCCCTTGCCATGGACTTTTTTTTTTAGTGATTCTTTGTAACCAGTTTCCCTTGTTATTTCAGAACTGGCTATTTGCTTATGTCTCAAAACAAAAGTCCAAAGAAGTACTGTGATCTTTGAATTCACATCTGGCTGAAATCTGTGTTTGGAAGTTTATTATCAGTATGAGGTTTGTAGTCAGGTTAGAAATATATGAGTTCATTTTTGCAGTTAATACATAGGGTAATAAATTAAAAGTAACACAATGAAAAGATAAGTTAAAGATATGATTAAAAACAGAAAGAGACAGCTTAAAATCTCAAAACTATTATAAAAGTTCGAACTCAAGGTTTTTCCTTAAAGCACAGTATCTGGAGAGAGCCATACCAGAATAGTAACAGCCTATGCCAGTTGCCTATCCAGTGATAAACTGATGTTAATACTGAGACTGAATAATTTAGGTAGAGAGATTCTGAAAATGCTTATGTCTTTCAGCTTGAGAAGCCCTCCTAAAAGACTTGGAGTTCATTAATATTCCTAAACTATTTTAGCATCTTTTAAAAGTTTCTCAATTTTAAGCAGTCTTTGCATTATTAGAGTCTGACAGGTTTAATACTGAAAGCAGATTTATGTGTTCTATAGTGACCTTCTGCCCAAGGGCCATCATTCATATATATTTCTCTCTATTTCCTAATTGATGCAAATGCTTTTAGCTTTTCGGTAAAAATGGGGGGAATATCTGTCACCACTGACCCACTGCTTCACTAAAAGGCAGGAAGTGAGGAACAAAGCCAGAGGGGCCAGTGGCTTGCTTTGGTCAGAAGAAGGGATAAGGATATGGATGAAGCTGGGAATGCCCTTCCATTCACTGACACTGCCTAATAAAAAGGTGGCACATGTTGCATTTCCCAGCACTAGCAGGATTCAGTTTTGGTATTTAATTTCCTTCAGATTATCTTCAGATAGTATGACTAATAAGTTTTCTATATGCATGATCCTTTTTGATGAAGTTTCCTTCAGGTTGGTTTCTGTTGCTGGTTTCCATGTAAACAGTTTATGGAGAGCTGTTTATCTAGGCATGCTTTGTTATTAAGTCTCTTTATTAACATGTGCCATGAAACTCAGATATGCTGATTTCATGTGTAGTGCTTATAAGTATTCTAACTCACACGGCATTGTCATGATTAAATGTCTATAAATAAATATCTCAAATGGATATTGTAAATTAATTTTTGAATTAATGCATTCTAAGTGAGCAGAAATCGTCAACTGAGTTAAAGTGAAAAATCTCTTTTGAAATGACCCTTTGAAATTCAAAATTTGCACTATATCTTTTTATGGTCTAGAAAAAGCATCAAAAAGCAGATCAGTAGATGTGGAGGGAAGGGTAGGAGTGGAAGGGAATGATTGTATCTTCTGCCACTATTATCCAAATGAAAGTAATTTTTTAAAATCAGATTAAGTAAATTCTGAAGCTTAAGTAAAGCATCATTGTCTCTAGAATGTGCTCCATTTATGGATATATCTGGTCTCTATCCTCAACATGAAGATAAACGAGTGATTAGTATTTATAAAGGTTTAAATTGTTCAGCATTTTGTAAATACAATGGAACTTGTTCTAAATGCCCTCTAACATGACAAAAATGAGTTGCTCTACCAAGAGAGTTCCAGTACAAAATATTTTTAAAGCACTTGGAAGAAGAACTAGCATTCCTAGGTTTTCTACTGTGTGGGAATATCTTCTGTAACTTGTTTAACTGACACGTCCACAAAGGTTGGGAAACAGAGCAGTGCAAATGACTGCTTTAGAAATGACACAATACAGTTTTAAGGAAGAATCTGGAGTAATGGAGGAGAACTGGATATTTTTAAAATGCAAAAGCCTAAGAAAGTACCACTCTCTTATTTATTCATTGATGAAGAAAATAATTGTCAATCTGTGAATACTTTGATATGTCTTTAACTGTATGCAAAAGTTAGCACATGAAAGGGAAGGGCTACTGTGGATAAATCAGAAAAAAATTTCATTATTCTAGTATCATTGAAAGTAAAAGTGTTAGTACAATAAGTTACCACAGAATCATTTTGTTTCCGTTAATTATGCAGAAAATACAATTGAAGTTATAAATCCAATCTTAAATTCTTTAAACAGAGATTTGATCTTCTGTGGAACACTTTTAAACAACTGATTTAGGAAAAGGTATTCGTATTTAAAAAAAAAAATAGACCATCTTTTACAATATTTTTATGAAAATGAACTGTTAGATGATCACAATTCATCAGAAAATCAAACATTAGTTTTTCTAGGCAAGCTTCATTTTTGGGGCAGATATTTTTTTCTTTTCTTCTGCTGTACTTTACTCACAGTAAGAGGTAATGTTTTGTTATAAGTCATACACACAAAATGTAGCTGTTTTTTTTCTTATTGAAGCCCAATATGAAATTCTGTCTATTTTTAAGCTACTGTCTACAAATAATAAATAGCCCTATTTTTATGGTCCTGTAGTCAGCACAATAGTGACTCATGGAATAGTCACTGTGCCTGATGTTGATAATAAGCAAACAGTGTCCAGAGTATTTAATGTTTGCAGGGACAAGATTCTTGTATTATGAATTGATTTGGATTTGCAGTACATATTCCATAAGAACAGGTCAGGAAAGAATATTTGATTTCTTTTTTTCAGCAAATAATTATTTTTGGTATCAGGAGACTCCTAAAGTCAAGAAAAACAAAGCTATACTAGGAAAGAATTAATTAAATTTTATCGTTGCATAATTGATTGTAAGCTCTACCAGTAAAAGGTCTCCAAGAAAACTGAAGGACAACTCTGCTTTCCACGCTGTCTCTCTTAACCTTCTGGTTCATCATGCAAAAGATGTTTCTGTATCTCTGTATGTATCTTGCCCAACACAGTCAAACATTCATTATTTCTGTGTTAATAATATTATAGTCAAAATATTCCAACTCTTTTTCCTAGCTCAGTTTTCCTGCACTGCCAAGCATAAGGTGTAAGGCATCGGGGCATTTCACCACCTAAAGCATATGTCTTCTGGAAAAAGTTCAGATGTCAACATGACTCTGTAGCAAATATGGCAGCTTTATGGATTTTTAAAGGTTGATACTACTCTGTCTCCAGGCTTTTGTAAATAGTAAAAGGTAATGCTATCTGTGGACGTGGAGGTACAAGTTCTCCGCTGAGACTGGCACAGCCTTAAAGAGGTGATTACAGCTTGGACAAATAAGGCCACATAAAATAATGGCAAGAGGATAATTGTGTGGTCCATTTTTGGTCTTTTTTGTGGTGTGTCCTCAGAGGATTCCAATATTCCTCAAAGCAAAATAAATTTGTTTGGATGTCTGCACCATCCAGCATATCACGATCAGTGACTGATGAATGTTCATCGGGAGTTTTCTATTAATTCCTCTCCTGAGTTTACAGAGCATGGAGAACCACACCAACTTTCAGAAGAGTGTCTGCAATGGCTGCTGCGATCCAGCAATTATAAATTCAGTAACTTTTTTGTTCTTTTTCTGACAACAACACTTGTTTAGTTTTCGTTTTTTCATCCAGTTAGAGATACACTGAATAATGTCCTCTGAAAAAAAGTTCCCTGACTTAAACTCTTAAAAATTGCCCCATCCGCTATGTAATTAAGATCTTGTCAGTCCACTTGTTTGAAGCAACTTGAGCTGCCATCTTGCACATCCAAAGTGTCATTATTGAGTACTTCTGGTGTTTTTTGAAATGAGGTATTCTCAGCTGTTGGTAATTAATGAACTGCACAATAGGTTGTGACTTAGTCTAGATGAGAAACAACAAGGAAAATCCTTACTCCAGAGAAACATAAAATGGGTGGGAGGTCTGCTGTCTCTCCAACAACTCCCACAGTCATATGGCAGGGCTTTCACTCTTCACGCTGGTGAAAAGAAAGATGGAGAACAGGCAAAAAGAAAGATATTCTAGCCTAGCTTTGGCTGCTTTGATTTCCAGTGACTGAACTATGCTCCTTTAGCTGCTGAAAATACTTGAAACGTTAAGAAAATCTGGAGTCCCACAAGGCAAGATAGCATATTGTAAGGGAGATGTAAATCCTTCTTGCAGGTGGGAGAGGTGGGTTCAGGTTCTCTCCAGTAAGGAAGATCTAACCTAAGCCACCAAATCCTATCTGGCTTTTCCACTGAGTGTCCAATCCTTTGACCAGTTAAGGTGACTCACTCAGATTGCTGTCTTCCCCTCTAAGTGCTTTCTTTCTTTTGCTTTTTCACATCATTCTGGAGTTTAATATGTCATTCAATTAAATGCTTGTTTGTTTGATTTGTTGCTTTTCCTTTTCACAACTAGTATAAATAAATACATTGTGAGAGAAATAAAAGTTTTTTAAAATTATTTTGAGTGTGGCAGCTTTTATGTGTGCCACTCTTTTTATTAGCTGGGAATTACACATATGGTGATGTAAAAATAAGAGCAATTAGATGGGACAAATAAATCATTTTGACCTTTATATACCTTCCATGTATTAAATATATATGGAATTTCACACAATGAAAGCAGGGATGACCAATTATCAGGAAAATAGTTAACGTACATAAAATAATACTTTTCCTTTTTTTTTTTTTTCTGGAGTTAGTTAAGAAGGTTTGAAAGGGTCCTGTAAATGCTTCATTTGTTAAAAGCCATTGTAAATTATTCCAGCTTTGGGAAAAAATGACTTGTCAATCTCTTCCTTTGTGTTCTTTCCCTCTGCTTCCATTACCCACTTCAAGGCTTTTACTTTCCCTGCTAGGCAAAGTGCCCAGAAACCATGGGACTAAAGCAGGGATGCTTAGTTCTGCTTCTAGGGTAGTGTCAATGGCTGCTCTGGGAACCAGACATTTCTGATACTCTGTAATGATTATGTTCCAAATGGCTTATGTGTCATCATGTCATCGACTTCATGTCAGAGAGGCACGCTTCAAAACAGGAACCGAGGCTGAGCACACCATTTTGCAGTGACAGGCAAATAAGCAGAAAAATAATATCTTAGTATCTGCTTTCTTTTCTGCTTTTCCATTTCATGATTTTCAGTCAAAATACATGTGTATCTTACCTTTGACAGGATTGTGTACTGCTGTGCAAAATACCACCTGTTAGCAATTTATACCTTTGTGACTCACAGTGGAAATATTGTTATGTGTGAAAAGAAATAAAACATTATGAAAGAAATGAAATATGGAATTACTTTGGGTTTTTTTCAAATTACAGATTTTTTTTAGGTTGGTTTTGAAAATGTCTATGATTTTAAAAGCTTGATTTTAATAAGTAGTATTCTTATATAGATTTCTGTTTCTTTGGATTATATATACTACAATGAATATATATTTATTGTTATATTTCTTCATAGATATTTCATTGATCATAACACAGAAGAAGACAGGTATTTCACCATTGATGCTAGTACTGGGACCATTGAGACTGCCAAGATCTTTGACAGAGAGGAGACACCTTGGTTCAACATCACAGTGGCTGCTTCTGAGATAGGTAAATAATTTATTTGGCATATAGTATGAAAAATAAAAATTAGAAAGGAAAATGATAGCTTTCAGATTTTAAGAAAAACTACCTTAATATGTTATGTTCTTTCAACACCAGTGGGTTTTTAGCTAGTTTGGATAAAGGAAAGTTTCCTGTGTGTGTGCGAATACCCTAACTCCACAGAACAATTAAACAAAATGCCACATGCCTACGTGATTCCACCTGTGTAAATTTGCCACATTTCTCTGCGTGGGGCAGAAGGCCACTAATTTACCCAGCAACATTTCTAAGAATTCAGTGTCCTAAAATCAACAGCTTGTCCCGTTTGTGTTTCATACTTCATACGTCTTAGAAGTTAAGACTGTATAGCATTGCCTGAGAAATTCATCTTTGCTTCTTGTATCTACTGTCAACTATTTTAACAAACTGGATACTCAACTTATGGCCATCTTAGTTTATACTTCACAGATTCCTAGTAGTTTCTGATTATGTCTCTGGCCTGTTAATAGGCAAATTGCCAAATTAAGACACAGTAAATACTTACCTGTGCATTTGAAACTCCTCTAATTTTGATGTATTTGCATTGCCTCAGATAAGCCCTGCAATAATCAAAAAACATCTGGCTGAGTAGTCTGAGACAAATATTTCTACTTGAGGCAAGGACAGTTTGAAGAACTTTTCAGTTAACCTTTTTATTACAGGATCTTTATTTTCCACAGTCAAAGTTTTCAGTTTAAAAAACTCAACAAGGCAAATGAAGAAACAAAAAATCACATCTTGGACTGACGGATTCAGTCCTCCTAAGCACTATTCATGATGCCATCTTTCAGTGGCAGTGATTTTGATCAAAAATGTGAAATACTTTTAGGTATATTCATTTTACTTTTTTTTTGTTGTTTCTTTTTTCATGACAAAACATAGGTTTTACCTCTAAAAGGTGCCACTGACATAACTGAGCCTCATCTGCTTTCATCTGTTTCATCTCTAGGTTAAAATTTAATCTGTTCTGCCACTGCATCTCTAGAACAAGCTACTGAATAAACAGTATGAACATATTTCATAAGTACAGCAAATTTTATCTTATTATTGTACCTACATTCACAACTAAATTGACATTTTGAGCTAAGTACTCTTCTATAGTAAATAATAGGATCTAGAATTTTATGATTAGCTTTTTGAAAAAGTAAACACTAACACTTCTGTGTGCTTGACAGTGTTTTCATATATAGAATGTGCTATTTCAATGCAGCATGAAATAAAATATAATTAAAGCCTAATCATAAGCAGGTGCATAGTGTTAATTCAAAAGAAGATTTAAAAGCTACATTGAGACACTGAAAAAAGGAGTAATCATGAGTCCTTTTTTGGAAACCATTGAAATGTAATTATTTTCCAGAAAGAAATCTCAATAGTGTTTAACATAATCAAAAGAGTTCTGGTACATGTATCATGCTGAGAATAGCATGGAGAAGGAGGGTCATGTTTATAACTAAAACAGAATGGAAAGAATAATAATTTTTTTTTTTTTTTTTTAGACCCTTTGCTTAGAATTTTCTGTTTCAGGTCCAATTTGTTGCAGGAAAACAG
>VZRR01007718.1:159392-201112 GCA_013398015.1 Oreocharis arfaki
CAAATATATTATATCTTCACGCTCCAGCCTTATTCTTTCTGAACCTTTCATAAGACATTTACTTTCACTTTTTCTCTCAGCATGTGATACAGACACTCTGCATTGCTCAAATGTCCTCTCTGAAATCAGAAGAAGTCCAACAACTTTGTTCTGTGGAAGTAAAAATCAGTGGGGTTTTTCTGTTTATGCTGTTACTTCTTAAAGCACACCATTACTATAAGAATGGATGGTCAGTCCTTTTCTTTCTTCAACATTCATTGCTCTTAAACAGCATCATACAATGAGGAGGAGTGGATTTTTTGTGTCCAGAAGCATCTACTTTAATTGTTTCAGTGCTAGTGCTTCCTGAAATCTCTTTGTGGTATATGGGAACAAGATGATAAAGTAATACTATAGTTTATGTTCAAGAATCTACTGGCTAAATCTGGGCCAGGGGGAAGGAATAGTAGTAGTAATAGTGGTAGTAAGATTTTAAGATACAGTTTCACATAGAATTATTAGCATTTGACTTCTTAGAATTCTTTGAAAAAATTTACAAAAGCGTATTTGAAAGAGAGAGAAGATAGAATTTGCTTGGCTCTAGTAAAGGTTTTTGAACAAGTCTTTGGCAAGTAATTAGAATAGGAAAATACAGAGCAAGTGCACAGTGTTTTATAACAGATGAAAGACTGCTTTAGAGGAATGAAATACAGTCATAGTAATACAGAAAATACAATCTGTCCCTTTGGAAGTGGGAAGAGTTAAGGCTGAGCTATTTTAAGGAGTAGTGTAGACTCTGTCAATTAGAATTTATTCTACTGATAGCACTCAATGATAGGAAGTGATTTAAATTCCAAAATTACCTCTCTAGGTTGTAAGAATTAAGGAAGATTGAGAGAGATTCATGTAAGAACAAGACACATAGAAGAACAGTCTAGATAAATGAAGGGTGAAGTGGATTGAAAATTGTCTGAAATGGCAGGTTCAAAGGGCTGTAACCAGCACCCAAAAGTGCAGCCGGAGTCCAGTGGCTAGGAAGTACTCCTGGTTGTTGATACAGGACACAATACTCTTTAATCTCTTCATTAACGACTTGGTTGGTGGAACAGAGTGCACTCTCAGCCAGTTTGCAAATGACACAAAACTGGAGTAATGGCTGACACATCAGGCTCTCATGTTGACAACCAGAAGGATCTCAACAGGCTGAAGAAGTGGGTGAACAGGAAATCTTGTGAAGAAAGATTTAATAACAGGAAATGCAAAGTCCAGCACTTGGAGAGCAGTAATCCTATGTACCAGTTCACATGGAGGGCCAACTGGCAGGTGGGCAGCTTTTCAAAGAAGGATGTGGAAATCCCAGTGGATGAAAGCTGAACATGAGCCAGTGATGTACCCTTGTGGCAAAGGAGGCCAATGCCATTCTGCACTGCGTGAGAAAGCGTGTTGTCAGCAGGATGAGAGAGGTGATCCTTCTTCTCTGTGCAGCCCTGGTGATGCCACACAAGGAATGCTGCCAGATCTGGGCTCCCCAGTACAAAAGAGACATGGACATACTGGACCTAGTCCAATGCAGGGGCATGAAACCATTAAGTACTGGAGTATCTCTCATATGAGGAGAGGCTGAAAAATCTGGGATTGTTCAGCCTGGAGATGTGAAGACTTAGAAAGAGCTTATCAGTGTGTTTAAATAGCTGTTAGGGGGAGTCTAAAAGTTAACTAAAGATGACCAACATGAGGAAAGACTCATCTGAGTAATATCCAATAAAATGACAGGAGGCAATGCGTACAAATTAAAATAGAGAAACTTCCATTTAAACCAAATAGGAAAAATGGTTTTACTATGGGATTGATCAAAAATTGGGACAGGTCACATCGAGAGGTTGTGGATTCTCTGTCTTGGAGATATTCAAAACCCAACTGGACATGGCCCAGACTAATGTACTCCAGTAGATCCAGCTTCAAGCAGAGGAGCTGGGCTTGCAGATCTATGGAGTCACCTTCAAAATCAATGCTTCTGTGAGTTTTTGGTACTGAGAACTGTGTTTTGAGTGTGGAGAAGAAAATAAAAGAAGAAAACAGACCAAATCATCTTCTAGATATGTTTTTCAGATGGTATTAACACCAAAAGATTACTGAAGTTTGTAATGGATGGATAATAACAGTGCTTCTAATTAGAAGTGTGATTTTTGGAAAGCAAGATAAACACCTATATTTCATAGATTTTAAAGGTACTTCCTACTGGGAAGTTTTCGCATATTTCTCTTACCCACCTGGTTATCATATCAGTGTGTAAAATGAATTGCTGGGTTTACTAGATAGATGATCAGTAGTTTGGGGATGGAGTTGTGGTGCTCCTGAGTGTCCCCAAAATGCTCTGCACTTGTTTGAAAACGGAAAATCAAGCAATTTTCCACTGTTTGCTTAAAGGAACGACTTGAATATACTGGGTGCAAAAACTTATGTTTGAAGGCTCAATACAGAATTCCTAATTTGTAAAGCTGTGGCTAGGCTGTATAGAACAGAACTAAAATAATGGTGTTCCTGCCAGGTTCTGTCAGATCCCCCAGACTTAATGAAAACCTGTCAAGAGACAGCAAAAAGCCACCACATGAAGGATACTGTACATAGAGCTTTGATACTGTAATGGATTAGAAATCAAAATACTGAAGAGACATCATTATGCAGTTGACTTTACAGAAAAAAACCCCAGAAATCTCAAAGGTATTAGACAAAATCAGATATTGGGAATAAAACCTCAACCAAACAACTATATTTGTCCTTTTTTATGCATCTCCTGTATTTTATTTGCTATGCATATTCCTTATATGGACTTCAGGAGAAAAAATACCAAAATGTTGGGTCAGAGTGGTATTTCATTGACAAAATATGAAATACCCTATGTGCTATGGAAAGGATACCGTGAAAATCCAGTCCTTGCAAAAAACTACTCAAAGAAATAACTTTCCGACATATTTTAATAGAGTGGCAACAAACCCTATCCAGAATTAAAATACGTGAAAAGGCAGGATAGGTCACAAGAATAAAAGTTTTGGACAGTTATTTTACAAGAATTAGAGTACAAAACATTAGAGTGCCTTTTCTAATTATAACATAAGTAGTTTTTTAACAAGGCTTGGTAAAAACAATAACAGAAAGATGCAGTTACATAATTCAGAGGAAAACAGGATTCACAGAGACAAATAATAATTTGCAGCAGTGAAATATAAAACCTCTTGAGATGCTGAAAAAAGAAAGTCCTATGATTACATCCAATAAAGAGATTGACGTGTACTGTTATAGTGAGGTGTGGTTATATCTGTTCTTTGGAATCAGAGGGATATTGCTACTCATATTACCATCATTAAACAGCAAGTTATGAGAAGAAATTTACAGTTCTTTTCACATTTTAGGTTGCAGAAAAGACATTACTAAGATTTTGGTAGGATATTAAAATATATTACTCCTGATAGCACTACATGTGGCTGTCATATGGAGAAGGATAACTGAAGCTAGAGGAGGATATAACGTATACATAGTATTTCTGTTAATGCTATTAGGAGGCATGCTGATTTATTTGATAAAAAGTGAACTCAAAAGACAAAAATACACAATTCATTTCTATTTATTTTGAAACACATGAAAGAAATATATGCATTGCCTGAAGGAAATGTCTTTCCTGGCACCGAGCATTAAAAGAAAAGAACAAGAATTTGTGACAATATATTTTCTCATTTTAAATTTTTCCACATAACCAAAAATAACTCTAACAGCTTGTGTCAAAAAATTAGTTTTTAGAAAATGTTTCCTTTACAGTATCCTTAAGAAAGTAATCTAAATCAGAAAAAAAATGCTGTTGTAGTTCTATAATCTCCTAGCACTTTGTATCTGGTGGACAGTGGGATGATTGTTTAATACCAGTGAGTTTATTGCTAGAGTAACGTCTCAGTTTTTCTTTGAAGTGAATTTTTCTTACAATAAATATAAAATGTCTTCAACAGTGATTTTTGGTCTCATTTTTCCTTCAAAGCCAATGATTTTTTATAGCAAAAGAGAATAGACTTAAACAATTAAATACACTACATTTAAAAAAACATCATTAGAGGGAAATATTGCCTTTTGTATTGTTTTGCTATATTTATTATTATCTCTATAGATACATTACAGTAACAGAAATAAAATTATCATAAACCCTGCCTTCACCAAGGGAAAAAATCACGTTCATTCTTCATCTTTGATGCCACTTGTATTCTGCCTGCTAGCTCAGTTTCAGAAAGAATTTTGGTATCTGTAACATTTACTTTATTTTTCCAAGAAAGAATATGCCACAAAATTATTTCCCTAAATCTGAAACAGATTAAAATGGTTTGTAAAAATAAAACTACAGGGTCTGAATTTTGAGACTGTATTGGTCATGGTGTAGTGACAATCTGGATATCTGCTATCCCTTTTCTGGTGAGAGCTGGGCACAGTACTGGTACCCTGTCCAAACTTAACAATGATACACAGTTTACTTTCAGCCTTGGCAAGCTGCCTACTAATGCATCACAACAATATGAATTTACAGCATCATAGAATCATTAAGGTTGGAAAAGACTCCAAGGATCATTGAATCCAACCATTTAGCCTGGAGAAAAGGAGGTTCAGGAAGATGTTTTTGGTCTCTACCACTGCCTGAGAGGAGGTTGCAGCAAGGTGGGGGTTGGCTTCTTTTACCAAGTAACAGGTGGGAGGACAAGAGGAAATGGTCTAAAGTTTTATCAGAGGAGTTTTTATCTTGATATTAGGAAAAATTTCTTCTTTGGTCGGGTGGCCAGGCATTGGAACAAGCTGCCCAGAGAAGTGGTGGAATAACAATTCCTGCAAGTGTTCAAAAATCATATGGATGTAGCAGCATCTACTGTTCTTTTAAATGTGCTTATTAATGCAATAAGGAAAGCTTACAAAAAAGGTATTTAAAAAATCCAGAAGCTGTTGAAAGGCAGTTAGGTCTTCATCCTATTCAAGAAATGATGCTTCTAATTCCAATTCCAGTCCTTATTCCCTGTTTTTATTGGTTTAGTCATTGGCTTCTAGGCATGCTGGATTTTCTTCTCCTGTTTCTTTGGGAAAAGCTATGATGAAAATATTCCTACATTATCATCTGCAAATGGAATAGGGTATAGGTCTTCTTGGCTACCAAGGTGGGGACCCAGAGAAGGGATAGAATTTGGAATCATATGGCATTTATTTCCCTGTTTGAAGCTTTGTGACAGAAATCTCAAAATGGACATTTCCAGCCACAGAACTGGTATATTTTGTGGTGCCCTGTTCTAATCAGGCCGTCAACACCAACATTGTCTGTGAGAGTTTTGCTTGCATTAAGGCAAGAAGGAGTTTCCAGCTTGAAAGCTCTAGATGTTTTCAGTCCACTGCAGTGCTATGATTATTACTATTGCTTCTGTAGCTGCTGCTGCTATCACTACTACTGTGATCCAAGAGAACCGAGCATCACCTTCAACTTTGTGTTCATCAGTGAAAAGTTAAATTTTGCTACAAGAAAAAAACATAACATTTGCTATGCAACTTCAGGTAACATTAGTCAGAAATACCCACTTCCTTAGAAAAAAGCAGACTGGAACACTACACTTATTCCTAGATTCTGCATATTTTTCTCCTTGCCAGAAAATTTAGTTTATCACATATATGCCATCCTGAATTAAATCCAGTATTTTATGAATATTGCCACTCTCATTTGCACAGTGGACATTCTTTCATCACTTTAGCTTTGTTTCAGGAGTACATTTTATCCTTCCTAGATGTATGTTTATTCTTCTAAGGTGTTTAAACTAATCTTTATTAGAGAAGTGTGATGAGTGCTTTTTACTTCTCTTTAAAAAGTAACAGTATAGAGAGCTAGTTGAATTTCCTAAGTATTGGTTTGCATTGTAAGGTCTGGAAAAGATGTCAAAATGGGCTTATATAGTAAACAGTTATGTACAAGTCTACAGTTAACTACCAGTCTAACTTTAAAAAAAAAAGTTGAAAAAAAAAATGAAAACAAAATAAGCAAAAAACAAATAAACAAACCCACAAAAGATTGTTGATATCAGGACTTCTATTCTGAAAGTCATTCAGGTAGAATTTATTTTCATAAAGCCTTTGGGAATTTTATTAGTGTGAAAAGGAAGTCTCATACATCAGTAACTGTATTAAAAATCTTTCTTCTCAAATGGGGGTTTTAAAGTTTGCCCACAGAAACTAATCGAAGAGAAGATTCAAGGCTTCACGTTGGCTGTTAATTGTGTCTTCTGTAGATTTATAGTAGACTTGCCAATAGAGGATCTGATAATGAAATTTATTCACTTTAGAGATGTTTAGTGTTCTGGAAAAAGATTTATTCTGGGCAAAGTCTCAAGCATAAGAAGGCAAGTCGCTAGCATAGGTGAATCAGAGCAATGTTTCTGCTTCAGTTACCCCTTAAAACAGAGAGCATTCACTTCGAAAAATCTACTCTTGAGGCATAATGTTAATAGGACACAATATTTTGTAATGTGCAGGCCTGAAATGTATGTCAGCACTGATTATCTTAAAACTGGAAATCTGCCAAACTGCTGGAAGAAATTTGTCTAATTAAGAAAAACGTACTAAAAAAAGTGCCAGTTATTAGCTTAGTTCGGAGATTGCAGGTGAATTGTATTCTCAAAAAAGATTGGAGTTCATGTTAGTTCTCAAAATCAAAACTTATAAAAAGAAAAAGGAAAAAATCTTGTATTTCCTTCAATTCCTTCTCATTCTCTTCCCCCATTATAAACTGTTCTGTCACCCTGCATGCAAATCAATGTTGTATGCACACTCTTCAAGACTGTTGTGGTAAGTGGTGTAAATACTGTACCCATTAGCATTTTGCAGTGAGTAGCTTGTCAGTATGGAAATTTGCCTCCAAATGTCAGTGATCCCATGAGGTACCAGCTTCCAGAGAGTTACTAATATTAACTTGTGCATAAAGAGCTCTTTTGAACTGATGAGGTATTTATAAATTCTTTGTACCGTGAAACAGCTGCAAAAGAAATAAACGTAAACTTTCGGAATGTCCATAAAACCTCTATGGAAAACTACTGCAGATCTAACTGACTTGAGTAAGAGTGCTCTGGGTGGTAGAGACAGGCATGCAAGAGAACACATTTAAGGTGGGGCAAAGAAGTCTGCAACACTGTACTGAAACAAAAGTATTTAACTCTTTTTGTCCTGCACTGGGCTAAAAGGTTTGATTTTTCCTTCCCCAGTGACTATTCCAAACATGCCAGGCTTACAGAGCAGTCCTTTACCTGTGGTACCCTCTGCCCTGTGCTCTTCCTGTTTTTTTGCTCCCTTCCTCTTAGATGTATTATGCCCCCTTATACCTTTGAAGATGACCCTGCTTTGAGCTGGAAACTGGACCAGTGACCTCCAGAAGTCCCTTTCAACTAAGATTTTTCAGTGATCCTATGATTATCTGATAATTGCAATTACTGTTGCCTTCTTGCTAAAACTCTTCCAGGTTTTCCATAGTATTAAGATCTTCAAATTCTTCATTATCATTTATGAATCCCCTCCCAAATGGATTTATTAATCTTTAACTCTTTACAGTGATCTCTGCCTTCCAGCTCCTTGCTATGGATGCTCCTCTCTTTATGCACATTGTGTCCTTGCTTTCATTTATACCACTTTCTAGTTCACATACTTCACAAATTATACACAAGAACCTCCTCAACAAAGCCTTACAACAAAAGTTTCTTTGAGCCATATAATTGTAATTAGAGGATTTTTGTAATTTAATTGTCTGATTATATTGACAGAGGAAGTTACCTAAATGAATTGTAAGCTATATTTAAGTGAGCAGTAAGAAATTTTAAATCTCTACTGCTTGTGCTGATGTACACAATCTGTTGACCTACATCCAGGAAAGGAACATCTTTTTGTATTAATACTCATACTGCAAGTGTTCTCTTGGAGAGAAGATTGCTTCCTTCAGAAATAATAGCAAAGGCAGATAAATGGTTCCCTTCTCCCAAATGCTTAGTGGACAGCCAAGTGTCGTTCTTCCTCACCTTCACTTCATATATCCCTAGAATTTTAACTTTCCTCAAAGTTTTCCACTAAAAGTGTGGAATAGAAATAGCAATAGAAAGTCTCAGTCTTGCATGAACACAACTGAGATAGTCCAGTTTAGTCCCTCAGTTCACCTGTTAAAAAGATATTCACAGGTTTAGTGTAAAGCTGAAAATAACAACCATCAGGGAAAATTTCGGCAAAAAAATGGAATTTGCAAGTCTCTAAATGTCTTCTGAGCATGTTCTTTTAACTTCTAATGCTAATGGTAGTTGGGACTAGCATTCCTCTGTTAGTTAATTCTTCCTCTTCTCTTGACTTTTTTTTCTCCTTTCTATTCACATTTTATGGGGATGATTGACTAAGTTCCAAAAATGAATCAAAATCATCATGTGAACATACACATATTAGTTAAAAAGAAAATGTGAAAAAACTGAGGGAACTTCTAAGACCTGGGTGCTTTGGCTAGTACCCCATGTGAAAACCGAGAAGGATATATCTCCATTTGTCAAATAAACTCCAACATTTTCAAATATTCTTTCATTGTGAGCATACATCACTGGTGGTTTTAAAGCCAAGTATGTGTCTAATCAACGCTTTCCAGAATTCTGAGCAGAGATCATTGAATGTGTGACAAATATAAGGCATTTTACAAATGACCCCTTTTAACAGAAACATGGTAGGGATTAAATACAAACTAAATAACCATGGTGAATGAAGTTTGGACTACTAATGTTTCTCTCTTTTTTTTTTTTTTTTTCCTTCTCATGAACACACACAGGGACATGAACTTATAAAATGTCAATCTATAATACCCTGTTCTTCCATTTTATTGCATTTGAAACATTGACTTTAATGTCTTCTACTGATAGTCTCATTTAGTTGGTGAATGTAAGATAAAGTTTTTCATCCAATTGATTGATACTGGTATGAACTCCAGAAGCCATATATTAGTCAATTATAAAAAGTTTAAATACATAATTCTTTCAATAAAATAAAATTACCTTAGTACTTAGAAGTCAGAACAAGGGTGTTATGGATGGAAAAAAGTTGTGGGTTTCGTTTTATCATGGAAAGTGTATTCTTGTTGTAAGGATTCTACTTATTGTGCATTTTTGAGGGTGTAATCTTTCTGAGGGTGAGCTCTCAGGAAAGTGCAGATCACAGCCTAAGGCATTGTCACTTAAACATTGTTTTCTTCCTGCAAAAGCCAGACTCACTTCTGCTAAAATTTCTTTCTTTTCTTCTGCTGAAGCCACACTCACTAACTACTCTGTGAAAGACCATTGTAACTTGTGAGAAACCTGAACTCAAGCTTGGGAAAGGTTTATATATATCTGTGCATTCATATTTTATTATTATAGTTGCATTATTTTTTCTAAACTCTTTAAGGAACTGTAAAAAAGAAAAAAGCTTCAATATCTTTTGCATTAGATTTAATTCAATACTGTAATGACACTTTAACATTCATTACCAAGCAATTGATCGTTTCTTAGAATACGGTGTGACAATGTAAGTCCAGCAGCTTCCTCCCACTTCATTTCCAGAATAACTTGTATTTGATATAAGTGACTTAAGACTCATACAATACTTCCTAATCTTTTTAATTGCTATTTTTTCAAAACAGTTAATGAAGCACAACAAACATCTTTTAGTATGTTGTTATCTAAATTTCTGTAGCTGCATCCAGTTTTCATCTAGATATTGTGTTAATAAACCACTTTTAAATTGAGAATGACATGCAATACTGAGTATTTCAAAAGGCTTAATACAATCCTGTGTGTTTTGCAGACAATCCTAGGCTAGTGAGCCACGTTCCAGTTGGTGTTAGAATCCTGGATGTCAATGACAATCCTCCAGAGCTTGCCAGAGATTATGATATAGTCGTCTGTGAAAACACAAAGCCTGGTCAGGTAACTCTCACAGCTATATTTCTCCCAGTGATAACAATTACTTTGTTAATGTTACATATACCAGAAGTTTGGAACATGTCATAATTCTTTCTGATTTCATTTTAGCATTCTGCATTTGATTGAAATTCTAATTGTATTAGGCAGAAGGGAGAAAATTTTGGCATTTCTTCAATATCTCTTTCTTGCTGCAAAAAAAAATATTCAAACTATCTGTAAAGACAGGTAAAACTTTAATCCTGTCAGATAAGGGACAGAATTTGACAAGCCACTATCCTGAACAAAGTGAATGAAGAAGATTTAACACCTCTCATCTGAGTGCCACATAGTAGCAATGTTTTGAATAGGGCTCGCTGAAATGGCTGGTGAGCCTGGCTCACATCCTCACTCTTTGCGTGTTGGTTGCCCTTGTCCTTACAGGGTCATCACACAAAAGATCTTGAATGGGTTTTTCACAACTGTGAGCATGGGGAGGGCCAGATCTGAGACTGAACAGCTGAGTCATACTCCAGCCACTGCTCGCTCCTCTGTTTGATGCACTTCATTGCAGCCTAGGGTTTGACAATTTTGACAAATGCTTTTGCTTTTCTGCATAGACTGAGTTTTTACCCACAACACTATGCTTGTTTTGTATTATTGCACAGGTTGTGTGTTTCAATTATGAGCTCACATCTTGCCTGAGGAATATATTACAAGTAATAACATTATTTTCATCAAATCCTTAAAAGCAGTGTACACAAACGCATAGTGGCATATTTCTGTTTTAAAGCTGAGACTATAAAAATGTCATACTTCGTCTGACTATAGCCTGATCAAAGTTGCCTTCACTCCAACAGTAGCCAAAAGCTGGCACCTAAAGGACTTCCCTGGAATCAGATCATTTGCAGGTCATTTCCTGATCCAAATGTGATCTGTGTATTTTTAATAATCCTCTAATAACCACCTCATATAAACCTGTCTAACTTTTCCTATAACAAACAGAATTTTTTGATATCTGCTACCTCACGCGCCAAGGAATTTTGCAGTTTAATTGCATGCTTCAAGAAGACCTTTTTTTTTTTTAAATCTTTCCTTACTGTCTTTAGTTGACATTTACCAGTTCTCTTGCGAGAGAAAGAGGTAGTGCAGCTGATCCCTATTTATTATTGCTGTCACATGCATAAATCTCTAGAACATTGTCCCTTAGCTGTCTCTTGTCCAGAATGAGTCAGTCCTACTTAGCTGGGGCAATCCCTAATAAAGCCCTTCCAGACTTTTGATCATTCATCTTTTCCTGCTTTAAACGTTCTCCAATTCCTCTCTATTCACCTTAAGATAGAATCAAGATCAAGATGCAGGTATGCAGTGAAACGGAAGATCTCTTATTAAATGCATATTAAAGTAAAAATAATGTTCTGACAACCTCAAATAAAGGCAGATATAGAAGAATTAGAACTTGTAAAAAACTGTTAAAAACCCCAACTTTTTAAACATTAATTGCAATTGCTTTCAACTTTTTCTGATATTTTTGAAATTATATAATTTAACAATAAATGTTAAATTGTTATAACCAATAATAAAGCATGAAGCTATCTCAGAAATGTTTTTTGCTGAAAATATCTCAGAAATGTTGCTTGTAAGTAGCTTGTATATTTCATAGCAAAATTTTAATTTTCCAATAGTAGTTTTACAAATGATAATTTATAAGCGAGATCTTTAAGGGATACAATAGCATTTGTTCGCTATTTGGGTCAGCTTCGTATTTTTCCCTGAGCTACCGTTGCAGGTGTGAATGACTCCTGAGCTCGGCAACACTGCAGTGTAACACCCAAAATTAGTGCTACCATGAGGGACTCGACAAGCAGTGGTTTAATGCCAAAGGCTGGACCAACTTGGTGTTGTATTCTTCAACAGGACTACTTTACATATTTGTAATGAGTTATTTTTTATTTGCATTTCACAACAAGGTTTCAGAAAGATTGTAACACTAAACAAAATCCAAAACAAAGTGCAAAAGTACATGTCTTTTTCTCAGATGTTACCATCTAGTCTAAAGAAAGAAAAAAGTAAGATGATGTTCAACAAATATTAGGGAGGGACAAATAAACTGATTGCAGAACAAGACAAGTGTTCCATATGAAAGTGTTCCCAACTAGGTGGTTCTTACTCACTGAAAAGACAGTATACCTTTGAGTTATCCATCATCCTGTGAGAATGTTTCATAAGATTTATCTCTAAAGAACAAATTCTGTGCTCCTGGGGACATCTGCTTGACTTGGGCTTCCAGGTTGTGCTATCCTATAAGATTCAATATTTCTTTCCTTAGCACATCTATTTTGAAATTATTACATGTGAGATAAACTGACCAGTAGATTGTCATTGGAAGTCTTTTTGTTATTACTCGTTTGTTATTAGAAGACCCTTCTATGGAGTAAAATCACAGTATCATCTAATTGCAGAGCCTCTGTCTCCTGCTTCTTTTCCCCTCTACTGCTCTACTTTTTGCATTAAAAAAAAAAAAAAAAAAAAAATCTTCAAGTGCTTAATGCTTAAGCCTTAAGCTTAAATGACCAAACCTAGGGCATGTCAAAAAAAGTGCTTATGAGGAGACAATAATTTCCATGCTGAAGTTACAGCTTCAGTCACTGTAATCACATAGTTGAGAAGAAGACAGACTAAGTATCTACAACAGATTCCAGGTGAAGCCTGGTTGATGTTATATATTAAATTTGATAAAATATCTGTGATTTGATCTTGGATGACATTCAGACTTGGAGAATACTGACTTATTGACATAAAATGATTTTGTAAATGACTGTAAAATTTAGCTAATGTAGGAAAATGACATTTTGCCATCTTCCACAAAGGAAATCAATGTTAGCTGGCAAGGAATGCCTCTTCTATGTGTTTGTCATGTGTATATTTGCTTGTTTATTGATTCTATTCTAAAAGGATTCTGAGTAGAATTTAGCACCTTCTCTCTGTCCTCTTCAGTTAGTTCTCCTCAGGTCTTGAAATTCTCTTTTCCCATCATGTCTTGCCTTTAAAAAAATGCATGACCCTTCAGTTTCATCCTATCGATGTTGTCAGCTGGGCTTTACTGAAGCTGAGATTATGTGTCTACATTTTTATTTTAATCAGGCTTGTCAAGGTACATATTAATGTCTGCTAATAAGCTACGAAGTACTTGGCCAATTAATTAGAAAAGGCTTAATAGTACATTTGGGCATCAAGATGACGCATACTTTTGTTTCTCACCACTGAATGAACATCTTAGAAATCTTTTCTGAAAGTGTGTGAACTTTGTGTTTAAAAATAGGTCTCTAAAAATGCTTCAACCTGTCCTAGTTAACATACTATGTTTATTTTCTATGTGAAAAATAACTTCTATACCATGTGGTGCTATTCTTTTTACATACATTCATGAATTCAGGGAATACTTGAATTTCTGTATGTGAAATCATGGAATACAAACACTATATTTTGAGTTATAAAGTTAGTCTTAAAACCAAATAATTTTTATACTAGTCATGTGTCACTGAGGCCTTGATCAGAGGTATTTTTGTTGCAAAATGGCATGCTCTTGAAGCAGTGTTCTGTAAAATGTCACTGAATGTTTTATGTAGCATAGGGCAACAGGATGAAAATTTATCCACCAGGCTGTCAAATAAAAGCTGAAGCTGCATGGTAAATTGGCTTATATTTCACTGAGAAACAACACTGAGGATCTACAAAAATGTTTAATAAAACAATAACTTATTCTTATCTGAATTTTTTACAGCGATGTATGGTATTTAACAGTATTTTTAGTTGTTTTTATTGAATAATAACAGAAATTGATTCTTTTGAACATATTCTATCATACCTTTTTTGTCTTGCTGTGTCACATACCATTTCAACATTATGAACTAAATATATATAGCTAAGAAAATCTTACATTTCTGGTTTTACTTGGTAGCTTCACTTACAGTTGTGCCACCTTTGCAAAAATTCAGTAGTGAAAAATTAGCTTTTGCCAAAATTTTCAACCAATATTGCCATTGTTGCAGTTGAGGCGGACACGCGACACACACTAATTCTAACATAAAGTGCAGGCAAAAAGTGTTTATTCTAAGAGTTAGTGTTATATATATACACTTTTGTATGTTTATCATTTGTGTTAGTTGTCTATTGGTTGCTCAACTACTACAGTAGATTCACTGGCTATTTTAACTACACCATACTATTATTAGTTATTTACAACACAGACATCCCAAGAATCCAAACAAAATGCCAGCTGCAGCCTTGTTGCTGTTTACTCCCTCTATTGTTTTGAATTTCTTGCTTCTCTCGACTAGATTTCTCACAGGTAGAAATGGACTGTGCTGAGACCAATGTCAGACTCAGACTCAGGCTTTCTGACCTGCTGTTAATTCCCACAGCCATGACTCTGGCAAAAGTCATACGCATGATTGCAGACATTTCATATTGTTTCAGATGGACCTTACTCTACTCCGCTTCAGCAAAAAAGTCTTACAACAAATTTGTAAAATATTCTTGGCAACCACCATAGCTATTGTTAATTATCTCAGATGTGTACAGTCAATGCAATGTACTTTATTACTTTATAATGTATATTATAAGTGGAGTACACATTATACCCTATTGAGTTGTCATGGCTTAACCCCAACTGGCAACTCATCCCCACACAGCCACTCGCTCACTCCCCCACCAGTGGGATGGGGAAGAGAATCAGGAAAGCAAAAGTGAGAGAACTTGTGGGTTGACATAAAGACAGCATAATAGTATAGCCAAAGCTGCACATGCAAACAAAGAAAAGCAAGAAAATCACCACTTCTCACAGGCAGGCAGGTGCTCAGACATCTCCAGGAGAGCAGGGCAACATCACATGTAGCAGTGTTGACTTTGGAAGACAAACACCATCACTCCAAACATCCCCTCCTCCATCCTTCTTCCCCCAGCTTTATAAGTGAGCATGATATCATATGGTATGGAAAATCCATATGGGGTCAGCTGTCCTCGCTGTGTCCCCTCACGACTCTCCCTGCACCCCCACCCCCTTGCTGGTGGGGCGGTACACAAAATAGAAACAACCTTGACACTGCTCAGAAATGACAGAAACATCTCTGTGTTGCCAACACTTTTTCCAGCATAAATCAAAACCACAGCCCCATACCAGCTACTGTGAAGAAAATTGACTCTACCCCAGCCCAAAGCAGAACATGGTTTAAAAATACATTTGTTTTGCTTCTCTTATGTAAATGGTGGTAGAGAACTGTGTGGTGTCTTTCAGTTTTAAAACAGACCAAACCACTGGAGTCTGCACTGTTTGTGTTTCAGGTTCAGTCCAGACAGACTATAGCTGAACACTGAACAGAAAAATTCTTATGAAAAAAGCATTTTCTCTCCCCCTTTTATGCTTCCCTCAGGATATCTATCAGCTCTGTGCAGCAGTCTGTGTGGGCTTCACTGCCTATATCACAAGAACAACTTTTATTGGATTCCACTTTAGCACTTAAGTTTCAAGACCCAGCATGAAAATGAAAGCAGAGGTAGAAGTACTGTTTGGTCCCATATTCCAAGAGCTTAGATCAGTTTTGGTTGAAAGTAAATTTAAAAAACCACCCGGGCTTTCAAAGGCAAAGGTCCTACCTTTCAAAAATACCTCTCACATGCATGGTTGCTATATCCAGTTCTGCTCCTTTTTGGGCAAACTAAATTAAAGCTAGGAGTGGCTGCTGTTCTTCCTGTTCTGTTCTCTGGCAATTTAAAACTGATTTTTCACAGGAATTTTAAGCAGAAATATGGTAATATATACCCTCTATTTTAGTTAATTATTTTTCCTTACCGATATTGGTAATTATTAGGACAGCAAGCAGATGATACTTCACATAGACCATCCTGGTTCAGCTTGTCTATTGGCTCCATAAAAACAGACATTTAGCTAAAACTGTAATTCAGGAAATCAGCAGGATGCAATGCAGATGGTGTTAATCTCTATACCAGGTCCTGACTGTATCAAAACATCATAAAGTATAGATCCTTTAGATGCTTTTACCTGGCTCTGAAGTGTTGTTCCTAAAATATTTCCTACTAGAGAAATCGAATTAACGACCCAGTCATTTCATCTGTTGAATTCAGCAGCAGTCAAGTAGAAAATTAAAATCAGGTAAACTTGAGCATCCTGCTGAGGTCAGGTACTATATGGGTCAAGCTCAAATTTCAACACACTCACTGTTAATTTTTGTTTCAGGTAATTCAGACTATCACTGCTACTGACAAAGATAACTCTGCAAATGGCGCAAGATTCCATTTTTCTCTTGATGAAGGGCTTTCTTTGAATCCCAACTTTACTCTAAGGAACAATGAAGGTAAATCAAACACATAAATCTCAAAGAAATGGGCTTCTGTTTTGTCTGGGATGCCTCAATTTAACAGAACAATTTCCATGCATTTCCTGACAGAAAGGAAAAACTGTAATATGTTATCACTGAGCTGTTGGATATCAAGGACATGTGTACACAGTATATTGCAAACTATGAATAACCAGATATTGCATTTTGCATCTATATTCCATTTTATTTTAGCATTTATACTTCATACATTCAGGAATGTTTTTGAAAAGTGGATTAATGAAAAATATGTAAATTTGGCCTACTTTTAGGAGAATAGCACTGACTGGGTACTGTCAAGGTTATTGCCAATTATGGCTTAAAGGAGAAAAAAATTAGGGGGCATAAAAATTGGAATTCATGCTTACTTTTAGAGATGTGACACCAAGAGCAGGTCCTTCTGTGGTTCCTGGATGATAGTCTATTGCTTCATGCCATTCCTAAGAAAAAAATTAAGGGGCATAAAAATTGGAATTCATGCTTACTTTTAGAGATGTGACACCAAGAGCAGGTCCTTCTGTGGTTCCTGGATGATAGTCTATTGCTTCATGCCATTCCTAAGAAAGTGTGCCTTAACATTACAATCAGAAGTTCGTAACAGATAGGCCCAGAAGGAAAACATCTTTCAGAGTCTCCCAACCAAGTGTTTCTGACCATTTCTTGAGTGAAAGAACAGTCTAACCTTTCCAAAACCCAAACCTAAATCAGCCTTGCTCTTGGTCAAGTACTACCTTGTGGTGTCCATTTTGCAACCTGACGAAAAGAGCAAATTTTTAATGTTTGTCTAAAATTTCATCTTGAGATTTTGTGTATGTGTATATTGTGAGGTTTTCTTTGCATGTCTGTGTGGAAGCATGCGGGATTAGCTTTATTTTACAGTTATATATCTGTAGTACTGCTGTGGAACTCATTCTAAGATCTTGCAATTCACTAGTCCTGTGTAATGCACTCACTCCATCATTGGTATATTTGGTACATAAAGCGATACTGAAACAATTCTTTACAGACTTTTTTATCTGTCTGTAAAACCAATCAGGGAAGGAGATTATATAATCTTCCTAAAGAATCTGTTCCAGTGTTTAACTGTACTTACAGCAGAAAAAGAAATCTTGCTCTTTGTTCGGACTACATTAATGGATTTCATATTCTATTTCCAAAAGAGATCAATAAATATATATCAATATTAATAAATGATCATGAAAATTGAATGGCTAATTCATAAGTTAAAAATATTCCCTAAGTGAGATTCCAGCACTTTCCTGGATTAATGTATCATCCCACTCAGATTGTGATGGAACATTATAGCAAAAGCCAGACTGTTGTTCCTGAAATGAAGGAGGTGTACCATTACATATTTTTGTATTTTAGTCTATGTTTCCAAAAAACTCATTGAGTATTGGACTGTGAACTCATGTGAAAGACCACGGGCATGTTCATTTCAATACAAAATACTTATATCAAGAAGTGGTTTTGAATAGCTCTACTAAAATTGTGGTTCGTGACAAAGTAGATATTTTATGGTTTTTAACATATTTAAAGCTGGATTTGTATTGTGCGTTCGTTACTACATAAGTTATTTAACTATGCAGATTTATAAGAGGGTGCAAACTTCTAACAAGCCTTTGATGGAGCAATGTCAGGTTTTGCATTGAAATATTCAGCTTTGGATAGAAGGACCTGCTGCTTTCTTTTTACTTCCCCAAGATCAGCAAGCAGTGACTTAGCAATAAACAGCTGAAATGCGTTTGGACTATCCTAGGTTGAATTTTATGGAGGGATAGATGAAGGAACCTAAAAAGGTGTCTTTTAAGGTAAAAGCCTATTGTGCATTATGTTTTTATTTCGCCTTAGGAAGTACAAAAGTATGCACTTCCCATAGCATCTTGAGTAAAACTTCTCACACATACAGGGACTCCAATAATGCAGCTTCCAAACTGGCCCTATAATTAACAAAATGACTGCTTAACTCAAATCATAACAAGAAATTTATTTTAAAAACAAAAGCATAGTCACGATTTTGCTTGCTTAAGACACTTTGAGAGTATTGTTTAAACAGTCTCCTTTACTGGGGCCCTTTCTTTGTGACACAGTCTATACATAAAATATCAGTGAAACACCTGTGAAGTACCTGCACAATATGCAGTTACCTAGCATTTGCAACTATCACATTTCTCATCTATTTCTATTCAGAAACAGATTTTCTGTTGCTTTCTATTCTAGGAAATAGCTGAAAGAAGGCAGGCAGAAATGGTTTTCCTTATGTCTGTGACGAGTTTGCACTTTTGAAAACTCATTTTTTTGAGCATCAGGCCTCAAAAATAATCTGAATGCTCTTAGCAGAGGACAGCTGCTATTTTTACATCTGGACTTCTAAATTTTATACAGGCTGGCAGTCTTGGAGGGTTTTATTTGTTTGTTTGTTATGTTATTTTATGTTTTTAAAGAAAAAACTGACAAAAATTGCCTTAAGAGAATTTTCGATAATGTTTTATCGAAATAGGATGATAATACCCAAATTCTTGATGTCACATAGAAAATGGTAGTCGCTAGTAGCTATATCTGTCTCTACAAAACTATAATCCTCTTGCAGTCACCTTCTAATTCCAGTCATCCTCTCCTTTTATTTCTTCAGGAGAAAGGTTTCATTACATAAAAATATCAGTAGACATTTTTCTCCCGTGTTTTCATAGCCCAAAACAACAGAGTTTTATTCTTTGACCCCAAACAGACTTTTGCATGGATGTACCCCTACTCATTCATTGTCAGTATACTGCACAGCAGTGCACTGGATCTTCAAATATTTATGCTTGTGTCTGTGCACTTTGACTGAAATCTAGAGCTTGTACAAGCGTAAGATTCTGTAGTTTGTCCCTACCTACCTGGATAGACTGCAGCAATGTATAATCCCAGCATGTGTATGATTCAGGTAAATAATATTCTATGGCTTCAGCAGACTAAATAGGTGTTAAAGCCTCAGTGCAGATAATTGATCATTTGACCACTTAAACTTTTATCTCTTGGGCCTGAACTTGTGCATTTTCTAAATTAAAATTTCCATAATATTAAATCTCCATTTGTGGAGTATTCACCCTCATAATGCAGAGCTTGAAACCTTCAGGGAAATGTAGGTCAGGAGAGAGTCACAGGGCTATACCAAATATACCATCCACCAAAATTAAGAGTTCTTTGGATCATCTTCTGGATTCTGTTTGTGCTACAATATTCATTTGAAAGAAAGAAAAACAGGAAAGTACAGAATATGATACTTTTTCTCTACTGTATTCTAAAGGTGCAAGAGATTCTTTGTTGCTATTTGAGTTTTATTATGTACTGAAGAAGTTCTACTCAGAGACAGTAACGGCATACAAGTATGAACAACAGGACAGACAACAAAATGATGCAGTATCTGTGCTTATGCAAGCAAGGCAGAACAAGAGCTGGAATAGAGTTTCTTTGTTATACAAAGAAAACGCATTAAGTTGTAATAATTTTCTGCAGTTTTAGAGAGCAAACCCAGAGAAGAAGTCTTTTTTGTTTGTTTTTTTGGGAATTGTACTTATGAAGGGCTTTTGATGAAAACAGGGCTGTTTACAATTTATTCTGCCTAGAAAATTGTTACAATTTCTATTAAAACCTGAGAAGCCAAGCACTTTTTCAGCTGTGTTTTCATATTGTAGATCAGATTCTACATAATTCATTTTGTTGTTGTCTGTGTTCTACTTACTTTCTTTCTTAGGATGTTGTCATAGATAATTTTGTAATCCTCTTTCTAATATCACAAAGTTACACTTTTTGCCTAATCAGAAATACCTGCTTTTGCATATCCCATTAAAAACCTCCCAGAGTAATATGGGGCTAAAACTATCTTCTGTTGGGAAATCAGAATAAAGATGTCAGAATAGATTCACAATAGATCTATTTCTACGTATCAAGTTCAAGATTTGTACTTTTTTTTTCTTACCCTAAAAAATAACAATATTTATCCAGATGGTTAAAGAATTGTGGATATATTTGTCAATTTTTTTTTTTTTAGTTTGATGGAAAATGCATTTGAACATGTCATTATCATCATATTTCCAAGCATTAATATGTAGACACACTTCTCTTTCAGAGCTTACATAACACTTTTCAGGAGATGAAAAAAGATTGAACCCTCACAGAACAGTTCACTGAGAACATTTAAGAATTTTCTGCACTGTAAAGCACTGTTTTGCTGGTGTTATTTTTTATCACAAGACATACAGTCTACCATTGGATGCTTCAGTGGTATTGTAAATTTCCTGGACAAGAAAGGTTTATGCAGATAATGGACACATTCACCCAACACTGCCAATAACATCTGTGCATTCTCTCACTTTGATAAATTGAGATTGCTGACTTCTGATAGCAGACTAAGTTTAGCTTACTTTCAAGGAAGAACAACTCCCTAGAGAATGCTTAGCATTTGTTCTCCTCTTCTTTTATTTCTTCAGGACAAAGGTTTCATATCACAAAAGTATTTGCAATTTATTTTTCCCCTCTGCCCACTTATCTCAAAGATCTGGTCCTTTGATTATTGCCCAGTGATGGAGAATATTCTGGAATTGGAATAAAGGTATGCCATTTTTCTGATACTTAATTCTGGAGATTCCATTTTCTTAATTTTATGTCAGAAGATCCATCAATACCCACAGAAGTGGAGAAGGGGTTTTCTGCAAAATCTAGAGCACAATGAGTTCAATGGCATCTGTATAAAACAAAATCTGCAATGTGCTCATCCACACATGCTTGTGGTATATATGAACATTTTTCCCTGTGTCACAGAACAAAAAATTGTTAAAAAAAAAAAAAAAAAAGTTACTCATTATTGATGTTATTTAGAAAGAGAACAACCTCCAGAGAGTAAGTGATCCCATCCCAGTGTGAATTTCTTACAATACCTTCTGTTTATCACTCTTCCCTTCTTTTTTCCTTCCATATTGGACAATGCGTCTCTGCACTAACTTCAGGGCTTTCAAGCTGCAAATGTGCTTGCCAGATACCAGACCACATCTTAGTTGTTCTAGAAAATCTGAAGTGGCATTTGAAAAGGTTGTATTGAAACCCCCACTTCACAACCCAACACGAAAGGAAAACAGCTCCGTAGTTCCTGCTTTCATTTACATCACAGTGTCGTGCTTGTTCTGGTTGTGTGGTACAGTGAGTTAATGCTGACCTTCTGTGAAATATCATCTTGCAAAGAAGACATGTTGTAACTCGAGAGAAATGGTATCTGAGAAAGTGCAAAGTTAACATCGCAAATGGTGGCTGTAAGCACAGTCCACAGAAGCGCTGCTACTGTAAATGGATTGAACATCTGTGTAGGTATTGTCACAGAATCAACATATGGAATTTAAAAAGGAATTCTACCATGAGTACAATAAACAGAAAACCAGGACCAGCTAAAGTAGAGGGAAGACATTTTCCTTCCTCAGGCCTCTGATCATCCTTGAAAATTTTTTGTTTCAAAAAAGTTGGCTCTAAGATTTATCATAAAGGTAGGCTGTTGCAGCCGGGGGTTTGGTGTACAGAGGCTACAACCTTCTGAAAGCGTCTCTGGCTGAGAGCTGCACGGCGAGGCCACTGCACACACACACACACACACTCAGACACCCCGGACAGTCTCCTCAGTAAGTCGACAGCACAGAGCCAGGATTGGTCTCCGGGAGGGATTTATTCCAGCCACGTGCGTGGTGCGAGTCAAGGGAGTCAGATGAGGAAGGGACCAGGAGAGGATGACCAAGGGGGTGAAAGAGGAAGTGTTCAGGCTTTTTACATGAGGTCAGTAGGGGTGGGGAGAAAACATCAGGGACCAATAGTCTGAGGGCATGGGGGTGGTACACAGGTAGGGCTAGGGAAAGGGGAGCAGAACAAGGCATCCTGGGAGAGACCTTTTGGTCTCCCTAGCCCAGGGAGTGTGGCCAGGGCACATCCAGGGGCTGCTGCAGCTACAGGCTCCCACAGTAGGTTAGTGCATAGTGTAGAGGTTCTTGCATTTCTTTTCTGGACAGCAACCTGTTGCTGATTCACAAACCAACCATAAGCTAATAACTATATTTCAGGCCAAAATGTCTATGTTACTTTTCATTTTTGCTACCCACTGAACTAGAAACTTGTAATAGCTTTTTGCCCATTGGCAACAGCTTTGAAGCCAGCAAAAAAGAAAAAAATATTTACAAGAGTTATCAGTAAAGAAATGAAACAGAAATGCCTATCAATGTAGTCCACATAAACAAATTAACTGCTCCAACTTTAGAAATGTAAGAAATGCAAATCGTTCCAATATATCTTCTTTGGTTTTAATTAGTTTATGACTTCTCGGAAAAATTATAGTAGTTGAACTGCTGATATAAGCAGAATTGAAAACTGAAACTTGCCTTAAGATATAAACAGGATTTTACTTTTTTTTTTTTACTTCCATTCCTCTTCTCTCTGCTTTTAATGCATAATGGGTCAAAGGAATTCTCAAATTGTGAATAATAAATGAGCATCCTCCAGCATGCTTCAGTAATCACCTTCCATGGTGTTACTATTGTATCTCTGCTTCCTTGATTTTCCTATGTCTTCCTTTCTTTTCTCAGTTCAGAAGCTCAATGTAAAAAGGCAGAGATGATGGAAAAAAGATGGTGATAATAGCCTTGTATACAGTGTACAGTCTGGCTTAGAAAACTACCACATCTTCAGAGAGTGAAGAGTTGCTGCATTAGAGCCATGCAGCATTTCCCATGGCTAACATCAAACTCACTTGAGATGAATCCTAAGCTCTAGTTGACATATTTGCAAAGAACAGCCCAAATAGGAGTAAATTTAGATCATTAGAAAGTTTAGATCATTAAATGGGGCAATGTACAACACAAGGAAACAGATAAATGTTTCTTGCTCTATGTGGGAGTTGTTAATTTCCCTCAGCACAGCACTCAGTCCTTTAATCTATAGTGAGTCCTGGTTCTTATCATACTCCTCAGGGGTGAAGTTCACCATTCAAATCTATTGAGATAAAAAGGTCTTTCCTTCCACGCCTAGAAGAATGAAATCTGCAGTTATCATCCTACTGCTATTGCTGCTATCCCATACGCTTGTCTTCCATGACTATTTGGTGTAACTATTTTCAGATACCAAAGAAATTTCTCAATACGTAAGCCCCTGGATCACTTTCAAACTACTACTGTTGATATAACTTTTTCCCCCCTTTCAATAAACTCTTTTCTAGGTCATCAGTGTCTGTCTTTATACTTGTCTTCCTGTAGCTTTTACATATTGTGAGATTTTTTTGTTCTGTGCAAAGCTCTTAAAAGTTGCTGTCTTTCTAGCTCTTCTCTCAATGTGTTCCTACAATGGTGTTTGATAAGGAACAAAACTAATTAAAATTTGAAAGCTCAGAACACCAGAATAGTTTTCAGGATGCAGTCAATATTGCAGTTTGGCTAAGCTTTTTTTATCCATTAATTTTGTTGGCATACCTTTACATCTGTTTGTCCTCAAAACCAGAGCTCTGACTAGTGCATCAGAGATGTAATTTCTGTATTACGGTAATATAGCTTTGATTCTCTGCTATCCTTGATTCTCAGGATTTTTTTTGAAAGCCAGACACAGTTTCCTCTTTTGAAAAAAAAAAATTAGATATCTTATTTGTAAAATATTAAAGAAATTTAATGAGAAAAAAAATAATATGTGAAAGTTCAGATACTTTCCAGTATTATACTTACATGTAAACACAATGGACTCAGTTACCATATCTAAATCTGTGATAGAGTAATAGTGAGAATTAACACCTCTGATGATATTGGGAACAGAAAATTTCCAAGCCAGTGTCTGAAAGATCATACTTTTTATTTGTATTAAAATTTGTGAAATTTCTTTGAAGGAAAAGCTTTACGCTGTTTCTTTGAGAGTGCTTGTCACTGGGTATGTTATTACAGACACTCCTGGGTATGTCATGTAACATCTGTTTCTACAGAAATCTACTTACTAATCAAGAGAATAAAAACAACACAAATTCACCAGGGTAATTCTTTGAAATTAAAAATTTTATACTGGTTCCCTCTTTTCCTTTAATTGTGTCTTATACTAATATTTAATTTCATCTTATACTAATATTTAGTTGTATAATGTTAACAGTACAAGAAAAACAATTTAATACTGAATGAAAAATACAACATCGAAAAAAAAAATGTCTATTTTCTTTAAATTATATTTATTTTGTGCAGTATAAAAATATCAGTTCCTTGTTTGACAAAACCTTCCTTCCAGAGAAGCATGGTTTAATTATAGCTTTTTTCACATTTCTTCACTGTAACATCAACTGGTATAATTTGCCCATTTCTTAATTTTTGTCTCTTCTTTTCTTTTTTCTCTTAGCTTTATTTTTTTTTTCTCACTATTTTCCCCCATCTGTCCACAGTTACCCTCATTCTCACATCTCAATGTTCTTTCTTTTACATCTTTGCCAATACTCTCTGTGCTAAAATTCTATCATTACTGCAAGATTTCTGATCATGAATCCTCAGTTTTTCTTCATTATATTCAGTCTCTGATGCTTTTGTTGTCAGCTAGCATTTTCATCACTGCTTCTGGAGCTGTGCACTGGTACTCGATAATTCACTCTTTTTTTAAATTTATGTCCCAGGAAACATGCACAGCACTCGGCCTTGTACCTCCTCTCGACTCTTTGTAGAACCCAATGGAACCCAGATTTCATTATCATGGCGTTTTTCACTTTTGAATTTACAGAATAATGTGAAAGTCGTATTGCTGCTCAGCAGCATTCTCTTATCATATTGAAAAAGGAATTTACATGCCACAGTGTGTCATGGTGTGTGCTTGAGGCTGTTCAGGGATGCTTAAGGATCTGCGGACTGTTGGAATAATGTTGAGGCAGGAAACAAACCTGGTGCGCTCTTGTCCATACTCCCTGAGAAGAGTCGCTGCTGTATGTCAGTAACAGTGACTGTGCTTGGGTGTTATTTAAGAGCCCTAGTTGGCCCAGAACAACAAAACACAAAGTATTTTCACGGAAGGATGTATGTGTAACAAATAAATTTGTGAAGTATATTATATCATAGATATACATTTTATAACCTTTATGGAAATACAGTTCCTACAACATGATGTTCTTATGTTCTGCCACAAATTTTCAGATTAAAGGATTATCTGTTCACCTCATTCTGGTTCCATTAGGGTTCTAAAAACCAAATGAATATAAACAACATAGTAAGTGACTGGTGTCATCAGTCATCAAAACATAAACTTGTGGAAGCAAACTTGACATAAACAAGTAGAAGCAAGACTCCAAGGTGTACAGCAAATAAATAAATAAATAAATATCTTCTATTGTGCTCACTCCAAGTAAAAAGAGCAGCACTTAATGAGTTTATAACAAACTCACCGTGCTGGATATTTCCAAAATGCAGGGGAATGTGGAGGGGTGTGGAGGGGTCTTGTGGGTCTTGCTGTTGTGAGTAAAGCTAAAAGATTCCAGTGCTTAGTTTTTGGCTTAGAAACAAGGGTATCAATTCTCAGCTCTTACACGTATTTCTTGTGTGAAACCTGTTGCCAAATATCTTGTGATATTATGGTCATGTGGGTTGATATTGCCAGTTTTTCTAAATATCACTGTCAGATGATATGCAAAACAAAATGTTGAGAAAAGTGGGTTAAAATGAATGTTTTAAAATTTTGCACACAGCTTGATAGAAAGTGTAACATGAAGAGTAGTCGCCTGAAACAGATCTTCTGTCCAGTTTAAACAAAAACTTAACTCTTTCACTCAAATGTGCATGCATCTGTCCAATGAGCTAATATGTGCCACACTGGCTATATTGTTGCACTAGATTTTCACAGAGTGACATGGATTTCATTTCTCCATAGATTTTGATAAAGCCATTTAATACTGTAGCTACAGCGGTAAGGAAAAATAAGAAAATTTCTTGTTTGGTTGGTTTTTTGTTTGTTTGTAATAGAAAGAGAAACCTGGCAGATGTTTTTTGTATTTATTACCCTTCTGTAATTTGCTAAAAAATTCCAATCTCATAACCCCACAATTTGGAAACCATGTGACAAGCAACATGAGAAGAAAGCTCTTTTCTTATAATGTCTCTTTCCATTTATCAGTCCCCATCTCTTTCTCTCTATAACTGCTTGTGTATCAAATTCTCACTGTCTCCAATTTATTTTTTATTTATCTTGGACTTTTATTCAGGGGCTAGTACTTTTATAGCAGTGGCAACAAACTGAAAATAAATTTTTCACATATGAATATTAGCTATAACTATATATTGTTGTAGCATTTCTTCCCCTGCATTCTCTTTGTGCCCCTTAATTTCTTGGACTTGAGGGGATATGGGTGGCAACTTCCTACCCTTCTTAGGGCCTACAAATGCTCTTGCAATGTGTGATTATTATGCAGTAGATTTTCCTTGACTGTAAATTATGCCAGATGGACCCATGGGAACAGAAGGGTGACAAAGTCTTATGTCACTGTCTCCCTTTTTCTTACTGATCTTTAAACTGTATTAGTTTAGAACATGGCATATCCACTGTTTTCCCTTCTTTTGCCTTCCCTCTTCCTCTGGACCTCTCCATATCGTGTCTTTGGTCACTGACCTTTCAGATGCTTTCTGAAAGCTCACTTAAACTTTAAAACCTTTTGCAAACACTAAAAGATGGAAGTCTTATTTTAGCTTTTACTAAAGAAATTTTAATATTCTTCTGAGAATCAAGAGGATTTTGTGTTGTGCAAAAATTTCACAACAAATATCCTCATAATTCCAGGTATTCAAATTGACAAGAGTCCATATGCAACCAACAGCCTAACATTGCATGAAAACACTTGCAAACTGGGCCCAAAATGTTTGTCGAAGTACACTTAGATTCCAGTAAAAATACAAGAGTTTTAAATAATCTTATTTACATAACGTTAGTTATTTTCCACTGCCTCCTCTTTTTCCTCTGTTGACCAGAAATGCTTCCTGACAAATTTTGATTCTAGATTGTGCATTTTCACAGATTAAGACTGTCTATTTTTAAGATGCCTCATGCTTCCAGTTGATAGGAAACATGCAGTAAATAACAATTTTTTTCATTTTTTACTTCACTGAAAGTCTTTTCTGGTTTTGAAATTGTAGATAATACAGCCAGTATCCTGACCAGACGAAGGAGATACAGTCGAACCACTCAAGATATCTATTACCTCCCAGTGTTGATTTCTGATGGAGGAGTGCCCCCTCTCAGCAGCAGCAGTACCCTCACCATCCGGGTTTGTGCCTGTGAGAGAGACGGACGAGTGAGAACTTGCCATGCTGAAGCTTTCCTCTCCTCAGCTGGCTTGAGCACAGGAGCTTTAATCGCAATCCTGCTCTGCGTTGTCATTCTTCTTGGTAAGCCATTTGCAATATTAAGTGATGCTATCCCTCCAATCCCTCTTGGAATGTGACAGGGTGCAAGGTTTTCATATGGTATGCTTTTGAACCAGTGGCTGCCAGGTAGTAGGAGGCAATTAGAAACACATAGCTGTGATTAGAGGGGAAAGGTTTAGCTAATATTAATAGGGGAAAATGCTTTTAAAGTACATTCATTAATATCTGGAATCCAGTAGAAATTTTTTCAGAGGTTATCAAGTAATTAGCACTGCAGATCTTTTTTTCTGTAATTTGGAAAGATTTCAAAAAGTGACTGACTCTAATTCCATGTCTTGAACAGTGTGAAAAATGATAGGAAATAGTTGGGCAAAGCTTTTTGAAAGACATTATGCTGTAAGAAGCACCATTAGCACTCTGCAAAAGCCATTTCTTAATTACCTTTGTGGAATAAACTGATAGCAATGTGCAACATAATCCATAGGGGCAAGGGACATAGGAGAATATCAGCAGACTCATAAGATTAATGCCATTGCAAGTGCATTTCCTTGTGACTCTTTTTAGGTTTTTTATTTTGCCAGGCAAATTCAAATGTTATCCATTAGTTAACAATGTCTTTGGTTTCGGTTTGGGTTTTTTTTTTCCTGTCAGAGATACAACTTGCTGCAGACATGACTCTGTGCTATTCATGCAATTTTCTTCATTCTTATAGAGTGGCAAGAAATAATAGTAATTGCAGTGTGGCTGACAGGATATTTTGAGGATTTTTTTCCCAAAGACTACATTTTCTAAGAACTACTTTCCTTACAGCTTACTTCAGTATTTTCTTGTCAGAAGGCTGTTTTAAAATATATAATTATACACTTAGCTTGTAATTTTGTATTTTATTACACAAAATTGAATATTCATTAAAAAAACCCCACCTTTTACATATTAATTCAATTTATATGCTAAACATTGGTTTTAATGAAGCACTGAAAGCCCTGGACTATGTTTCTGAAAAATGCCGACTCTAGTTACTCATTTCTCATTTACCTGAAAGAATGTTATCTCCATTTATCTCCTTTATGAGATCCCTAATAAACTAAGAAGCAGATGATACCAAATACCAGTACTGAAAATACCAGCCTGAAAATATTACACCTCTGTATTTTTATCTTAGTGTTTGCTATTTCTGTAGCATATTCAGATGTAAATTTTAAACCTACTCTAATATCTGCAGTTTTCTCTTTAGCAATTGTGGTCCTTTTCATCACCCTAAGACGTAGCAAGAAGGAGCCTTTGATCATTTCAGAAGAAGATGTCCGGGAAAATGTAGTGACATATGATGATGAGGGAGGTGGAGAGGAAGACACAGAAGCATTTGACATCACAGCACTGCGGAATCCATCTGCTGCTGAAGAGCTAAAATACCGCAGGGATGTTCGTCCCGAAGTGAAGCCTCTGTCCAGGCATCATCCCTCCTCAAGCCTTGACAGTATAGATGTTCAGGAGTTCATTAAACAAAGACTGGCAGAGGCTGATCTGGACCCCAGTGTGCCCCCATATGACTCCCTGCAGACATATGCCTATGAGGGTCATCGATCAGAAGCTGGGTCTATCAGCTCTCTGGATTCAGCAACGACACACTCTGACCAGGATTATAATTACCTTGGAGACTGGGGACCTGAGTTCAAGAAGCTAGCTGAACTCTATGGGGAAGTAGAATCAGAAAGAACAACTTAGTTGTAATTCCCAGAACAGAGAAGTTCCTCAACAACTGGACAGATTATGACAGCAACGGTAACAAAAAAAGTGAATACAGTACTTGGAACTGAGTAAGTGTATGCAGTTACTGTAGAACAAGTGCCCTTTTCATATTTGAAACTGGGTTCTCCAACTGGAAGAAAGTCAAATTTTGAAAAATACAGAAAAAAGAATCTATTGTCCCTTGTGCATTTTTTTTAATTGCTCAATAAAGTCCCTGGTACCTTATCTGCAACAATACCTAAAGTAAAGGCAAGCAACAACATTTTTCTTGCAGTATGCATAACATCTCCAAGCTACAGTAAGTTTATGGTCATGTCTGTTTAAGAAGAGAGCTAACAGAGGATCAAATCTCTTTCAGGTGGTTGTGATGTTGCATTTCTAGCTGTGCTCTAGGCCTTTTGATCCCAATATGAAGTAGCCAACGGGGTTTACTATCAGTGTGAGAAGTGCTACCAGTCTGTTTCCTTTACAGAGGTGATAAGCCACACCTGTCCTTTTAAATAAATGGTCCTTTGATGATTTAATCTTACTGATTTAGCAGGTTGCATTGAGAAGCTGTCATTTCATTATGTCCTTCATAATTGTGTCATCCATAACCAGCTAACAGATGGAGGGCATCATTATCGGCAGCTCAAACACAGCTCTAGCCCATAAACCCAGACCTGCTCTGTTTCTGCGTGCTAGAGGAACTGTGTTGTTTCCAGTGTTGTGCTTATTCTTTCTGTCTTTTCACAGGAACATCATTCATTTAAATGGAATAGGCCCAAAGTACTCTTTATGCAGCGAAGCAGATGATGCATAGGCTTTTTCAATAAAAACAACAATGGCAGCACCATTAAACTATGCAGTTGTTTGGTTCACTGTGCTTCACTTATGTCAAGAGCTGAAGCTTTTTAAATCTTTTGCTGGTCTGAGTCCATAAGCTACAACCGTCTGTTTAAAACACAGAGCTCTTAATCATAATGTTTCTCTATTTCTGTGTGTGACTAAAAGCAAAATAGAGCTACTGGTAAGACATTGGGATAGTGAAAATAGAAACAAGGAGAAAAAGATGATGATGCTTTTTTCTTTTAAGTTCAATCTACTGATATTTATTTCTCTTAGAGTAATTGCCATCTAAGCAGAACAAGATGGTTTTTCCCTATTTCAAGCATCACGGAAACAGGAACATTTTAAGTCAGTGGAAGAAATATACCATTTCTGTGGTTCATATGGATTAAGTAAATTGATTTCTTACATCAGTAACTTCATAGCTTTACAGAACTGATAGTTATCCTTAACATTGCAGACTGCTTAACAGCTAATCCAGCTTCTTTTTTTCTTTTTTTAGCATTGCAGCTGTAGAACTGCTAAACAGTTCTGCTTAACATAGCAGCCTGCTTATCACCTCATCTAGCAGATTCTGATTTTTCCTTTGCTTCATTTGAAACTTTAACCTTTGCATTGTCTTTCTGGTGATAATCCCACAAGAGGACCAGGAACTCATAACATCCCATGAAAGATTATGACCTATAATGCTCACGATCACTATTAACTGTCCTCTGCTTCTAATTGTAACTCCACTTAAGGAAGTGGACTTCTTCTGGTATGAATTAGATAGGAAAACTGTCAGAGTAGAAGCTGTGTATTTTTTTTCTTACTGTCTGGTCTGGTATGCAGAGGGATATGGATTTGTATGCTGCACTAGATTCCTCCCTCTGCATTTCAGGTGCCACTCACACTCAGCTTAGTAAAGAAAGGTCTATATTTTTTGCTGATCTACTGTGAGCCACACAGGTGAACTAGATAATTAAGCCTTCTTTTCTTTACTCTATGGTTGGGTAGGTCCTAGACATGACTGAAATTTCTGGTCAGTTTACTTCGAAGAGAGTTTTTTTTTCTTTTACCTTCCTGAGATGTAGTTGGCTTGGTTTAAATAGCCTTCTGGAAAAAGTAGCAAGTAGCTTTGTAAGCAACTTTTTACACTCTAAAAAGTATCAGTTGCATTGTAGTTCCAGAATCGGTTTTTAGTACACAATTTTGTTTAAAATTTATAATGTTCCTTCTTTCAGAATCTGAACCCACAGGAAAAAAGCAGTAGGGAAAACCCCCTGAACCCTAAGATATTCTGATGATAACTTGAAAGTAGTTTAATAATTTGTGTTCATTTTATTTTTTAAACTTTTTAATGAAATACAGAATCTTTTAGAAATGCATTTAAGGAAACATTCTTGCTGTAGAGTGAAGTTAAATAGATGCAGTAAGAGTTACACACAAGCTGAGAATGGTTTATATATTGTCTTTTTTGGAGGAGTAGATCTAGGATATGTTTCTGTTTTGTCCCAAATAAAGCAACTAGTAGTGTGCAATTTTGTTAGGAGAAATTTTCTTTTTATTTAGCTCACACTTGCTTTATGCCAACATCTAAATTTTTGTACTGTATAAGTAGAGTGGTAAAAACAAAATGTTTCAGCATTACTACTACCATAATACTTTGTATCACAGCTGCATGAAAATTACATTCATTGTTGTATTATAGTTTTGAGAACTAGGTATTAGTTATCTTTATGTATATTCCCTCTGGCCCTACACCAAAGCAGGGAAAATCAATTGTATTTTTTGTTTTAAGCAGTGTTCTTGCCATTGTTTTTTTTATTTGCATCACAGAATGTTCAGGTTTAAAGGCAACAGAAGTGCAGTGACATAAGCAAGTTGTCACTCCTTACACTAATGGTCTGTTTAAGTTTAAAGTATCTCAGAGAAACAAGAATCCCCTTTTCACTCTCCCTGGTACTCTCTTTGCTGCTATAGAGCACATGCATCATACCCGAGGAAACCTGAATCATTTAAAAGTCTGCAGGGTTATTGAGACGCTGCTTCTGTGATGCTGAGGTGTGTCCTGTTTGGTACATCCTATCCACAGTGATTGCCAAATGTGCTTTTCTATCATGATATGTCTGCATGCTTGCTATGCTTATTGTGTTTTATTCAAATAAACATCACAATGTCGTGTTGTTTGCATGACAAATACCAGAATATTAAATCTTCAGGGCCACAGAAGAAGGCCTCACAGTGCAGAAAGAACAGGTTTATCGATTTATTATACCAATCTCAAATGTTTTCCTTTGGCCTATGTGTCCTAAAAACAAATTTAAACTGTATGTGAGAAATTCTGTGTTGACCTAAATTGAAGTGGAAGAAAATTAACACTGTATGCCATGGATGGCACAATCATTTCATAGCACTGCTGATTTAAACGAAGTATACATTCAGTGAAAATACTGTGGGAAACTCTTTCCTAGTTTATGTTAAAGTCTGATTATACAGACTATGCTTAAAGCTTTCATGGATCTTTTGTGTACTCACATTCTCAAATATTTTCCTATTAGCCTAAATAGTAATCCTGTTGCTGCTTAAGAACTGAATGCTGAAAACTGCCAGTTTGACTTAAACTGGAAATACTCAGTAAAGTTAAATGGCACATACGAAGTGATACTTAAGGGCTTTTCTATTTACAATTTGATTTCTACAACAACCATTCAACTAACAGTAAATTTCCACCAAAATAATTACTTGCATTCCTTCAAATAAACCCTCTTTCTTGTAATGGTGAGGGCACTCGGTGTGCTGTAATCTTGACAAGTCAAAATAGTCTGAAAAAATGGTCAGTATAAGAATTTTTAAATGTGAAACTATATTGTCAAACTAAAACCTTTCAAAAATGTAGTTTAATGCACTTTAAAGACAAGGAAGAGCTTGAATTCAGCTGGCGTTAGATTAAGATTCATTCATTGAAAACAAATTAATTTATCAGTGTTACCTTTTTTACATACACATAGAATACTGTAAAAGTTGAAAGTAATTTCACTGTTATGCACTTTATTTTTTTGCATTCTTCTCAGAAAACCAAAATAACTGCAAATGTTTTTGAGTTTTAATTTTAATTGATGCAGTTGTTTAAATTGTGAATACTGAAAAAAAGGTCTGTGTGAAAGCATTCTTTCTGGTATTTAAAAGGAATTACAAAATTTCTGTGGTCTAAAAATTTTCAAAATCATCCTTTAGAAAATCTAAGTATTGGACCAGTCTGGAATTAACCAAAATCATAAGCTCACACAAGGGTAACAAAGGGAATATTTTAAATGCAAAGAAGGATATGAGAATATGCTGCCTAGTGTTACTGTTTGGATTATAAAGTGTTAAGACCTTGTACTTGCAGTACATATAAATGGCACAGTGCATTCTAAGGAACATTGGAAGTGTGTTGCAAGTTTTGGGCCATTCTTATTTTTCCAAAGTCTCCAAAAATATATATATTTTTTTTAACAAAAGAGTAATGTAAAGTATACCTCCTTATGCAAGTGTTACTGACAGAAATTGTTAAATTTTCTTTTAATAAACAAAAGGGACAAAATCTTTTATTCGTATTTTTCAAATAAAATGTGCTCTTTGCTATGGTGACGGGTTATTGTATTCCTCATCACAACCAGAATGTGTTATTTTGTCTTCACTCCTGTATTCTATACTCACCAAGGAACCAGAACATCTAAAGATGCTCCGTCTTTACAACTCAGGTGCGACACAGTTGTGTTAATGAGGCCAAACGGTATGGGAACTTGAACTGGATCTGTAATGCCCAATATAGTGCCTTGGTTGTGCCACTATTTCAAAGGCTCTCTCACATGATTATTGCTACAGATGGATAGAGATGGAGAGGGACACCATAAGATACTTTACAACAGACTGCAGTATAGCTGCTAAATGGTTCATTACTTTTACTTGTGGCAACTGTTCCTCTCCAGCCATCACTGTCCTGAAACTGAAATACAGTGTCATAGGATGAATATGTTATCTGCATGAGTGATTTTGGGAACTGCACATCTATGAAACCAGATTGGTGGTAAAAGCCATGGTTATTATCCTAAGTTGACACAGACGATAAAAACAGGCAAGGACATTTAAAACGATCAAGCTCAGGCGCAGGCAGTGCAACTGCACAGGAATCACTCAGTCTTTCTCAAAGGAATTAACAGGCTTTATCAACAAATCCCATGCTAGAAAATAATGATACCATGGCTCACAACAAACTTGTTGCATGCAAGGCTGTCTTTTCCAGACTGAAATAAAATTCAAAAATAAAGCTAAGGTAGACAGGAAACGAAAGTAGAATTTTCTTGTTGAACCATACTTACTGTACTTTATTGTCCACGGGTCAATTTATATTGTGTACCACCATACAATGCAATTTTCACATGTGCCTCACCACAGACCCAGAAAAAAAAATATTATGGTAAGATAATATTTGCAAGATAAATATTGTCAGCCTGAATCTGAACGCAAGTTCAGGCAGGTTTTGTAGTATTTGGTCCTCAGCTGACGTGTTAAACTTCCAAAAGAATTTTTAGTAATATTTCAGATAATATTTCCTATTTAAGACTGAATTTTCTTTTATTTTGAATTGTCTTAACAAAGCTTGCTATCATCTTATATTATCCTGAAATTGATTTTTAGCTTATTTGGAGTCCATACTACTTCTATATATGTGGCATATGTACTATTTATACTTAGGCGCAGAGAGTCTTCAAAAGCTAGAACATTTTGCTTGTGAGTTTAGCAGACTTTTTCTGTGGGCCTCAGGATTCCATGTAACATTTTTGTGTCCTTTCAGCTCCTCACAAGTCCATCAAGGAAGTCCCAAAGATCTGACAAACTTTCCACTCTAGATCTCTCTTAATCTAGTTTGTTCTGGAAATATGTGCAACAGAGCATATTGCAGCTGATGGGCAGTCAGCACCTGCAGAAACATACTCATCCAGCAGAGATACCCTCAGAGCAAAAATGGACATTGGGATTAGCACTCTTAGAGGATCATAAGGCACACAGACCTTGGAAGATGTTAGATTCCTAGCCAAATCTGAATAAAATCAGGGTCCACAGGAGTTTCCACCATAGTGGACCTTGTCATCATGCACGTTCAATGTGCAAATACCTGGAGAGCTCAATGGAAAGCTCAGTAAAGGTACATGTAAATAAGTGAACTGCTCAAATATCAGAACTGCCACATTTTCTGCTAGAGTTCTGGGTAGGAATGGACCAGTCTTAATACATTTGTCAGTCTAACGGTGTGAACACAATTCTGAGACATCTGCAAATTTACCTATCACATTGACTGTTTTGAAAAATTGGACTGCTCTCCACCTTACTCTTAAGACTATGTATTGTTTCTTTAATTCTGAATTAATATCCTTGGTTTGAGAGCAACTCTTCCCTTTATCTTCTGGAACTGATCTGGGGACAAAACACCTACAATAAAAATTCAGCCCTGTTTTCAAGTCTTGAGCACACACATCAAACAGCCAGTTTCATTATAGGATTTGGGCTGGGCAAAAATCATACACACTGCTTGTGTATGAAAAGTAAAGCTCACTCCCACTAAGCAAACTATTTTTTTTTCTGCTAGTGTAGGTGTATTGATTTAAAATTATGCTTGAAGTGAAAAAGTGTATGAAAGTACACACAGACTGATTATATCATAAAAACCACATTTGGGTTTCTCAAAAAGAAGTAATCACAGCTCATAATCTGTACTATTTACAAACTATATTAACTTCTTTTAGAATCAAACTTGCATTTTTCAGATAGTTTCAATACTTCATGGTACATAAATTTTCATCTGAGAAATGATAACATGGAGAAGAATAGTTGAGAGATCAAAATCTTTTTACTCTCTAGCTGCTCTAACTATTAAAAAGGAGAAAACTTGAAAATATGTTTCTTTATGATTATCAGCTCAGAAAAACAAGTCTCTTGCATATGATTCTGGCAACAATAAAAATAATTATGTTATTTTTCTTTCTTACTTATTTTTAGCATATTTTTTTAAAATGCAGGATGCCAAAGTATGTCTTAAATGTTGACTAAATGAGTTATATAACTGCAGTTTTCTGAAAGAAGGAAATGAAATGTGAAGTAAAACTCTCAAATCTTTTATGTGAAACAGAAGCTCAGACTCTTTAAGTGTATCAGAAACCACCACCTCATAAACATATTCTATCAATTGTGGTGCTATTTAAAAAAAAAAAAAAGCCCTCTAATGCTCACTTGATGTAGTGTCCTTTCCAAATGGCCATTTCATATACCTTTATCAACAGGGTTTTTTTTTTTTACTTTTTCAGTAAGACTCACTACATTTTTTTTGACAAACTTTCTTCTTTTTATTTCCTCAGAACATTGAGAAGTCAGTTCTGTTGAATTTGATGGAAACTCTATCAGAAGGACAGTTTTTTGACCAAGTGCAGGATAGAACTTCCCACCAAAATCTCCAAGGACTAATCAGTTAGTAACTGGTCAAAGCACTTTATCATTAATGTGCAAGACTGACTTCAGAGGAGGATGTTAGATGGGGATCTCCCACTTCAGCTATTCCTTTCTCATAATCCCACATTAGAAGTTTCAATGAATCTTTACTAATTGTTTAATGCATATTTTTTTGGCTAAAACAACATTCTTATTTTCTGTCAAGCTCTGTGGGGCTGAGTGATCCTGAAAAGATGAGTTATATATATTTCACTTTGTACCCTGCTTTGTTGTTCCTCTTTTTGTGTGTGTGTGTGTGTGTGTGTGTTTGTGTTTTTTTGTGTTGCTGCTGTTGTTGTTGTTTTCTACCCCCACAGGGCCCCTTTTTCATTGGATGCTTGAAACACTGCAGTATAGTAACTTCGGTTAAGAATATCAGGGGAATGTAGGAATAAAACATCATCTCTCTGAAAAAATGGAGATACTTTTCAGTGGTATCTGATGCCAAAGGTACTAATCTTCCTTTTTGTACCCTGGGGCAGACATTTAAATTGGACTTTATCACAGCTGAATTCCTTACCTTTTTTTATCCCTGCATGATATTACAAAACTCAAATCAGCTTCTATTATAAATTTAAATATTGTTTTAAGCTGGTTTTAAGCATTTATATTGTCCAAGACCCTAGTGTCCGAAGTCACATAGAAAATGGCATTATTTGCCTAAGTAATTACTTCAAAGCCAAGATTTCTGATTTCAGTGTTACAAAGCAAAGACTTGTAAGGGAGGGGAGGTAATTATAGGAAGCATGAAGAGCAATGGAAGGCTAGTAGAGTAGACAACAAACACCACACGACAGATGTGATTACACAGAAATGATCAGAAATACATCACAAAATAAAATACATAGTGATACAGGACAGATTTTTCAGTAAGGTATTACAATCCGTATTGTACATTTCATGAAATAAAATTGCAATATTTTATGACTAGTCCTGTTCAAGTTAATAAGATTGTAAGTTATATGTGATATATAATGGGGATAGATTAGGAAATCCAGAAGAAAATACTGTGGAAAATGGACATAATTAAAAGCTATTTATTTGTTTCTCATTGTGTTTCTTTGTACTATTCAGCTTATGCTAATTTGTATTGCTGATATTGTAAATAACCCACACTGCTGGATCAGTCATAAACACACAGATTCCCACTAGTATGCCTGGGTTTTTGGCTTGCTAATTTTGAAAGTATTTAGTTTGTTTTGCAGGAAGTTTTGGACTGTACTTTTCTAATGAAAAACTGCTACAACATCCTCACTTCTGGAGCAGAATTATAATTCTTCTGATAAATATTATAGATTGCAAGAACAGTGACAAAAGCTACTCAGATTTCTGCAGGTGAAAACAATTATGTGCCTACTTACAGGAATCTGTAACTCTTTGCCTGATTTGTATCCACACAAAATATTGTCAGAGCTCACAAGGTATTGGAGAAAGCTGTGGCCATGATGTACCTAAGCAAACCTGTTCTGACTCTGTTCTATTTCTTTCACATCTAAGCAAATTTCAGTTTAGGTGAGTCGAATATGACTTCTTTGCTCACACTTTGTTTGGCTTGTGTGAAAAAAAAAAAAAGCACAAAAATATGGACATTACATAAAACACAGAACAGAAATGTACAATATGTGCACCTTATGTTATATTCAGCTTACTATCTAAGCTTTAGCCTTACAAGGACGAAGTGAAAAGGGAAAAAATCTTTGGATATCTTGGACATTTGACCTCCAAACTGGATGCTCCACTGTCAGTCAAAGAAATAATAATTTTAAGGTGTACATGCAAAGATGCAGTGTGTCAACTGTAAAGTAAGTGACTCTGGACGGCAGTTTAGACTTGAACTCACTTCCCAAGTTATATTTTAGAAGGAAAGAACACTTTTTTGAGAAAATGGGTCAGATAATAGAAACATCCTAACTCAAGTGAGTGGAAAGAGTACTTGGTGTCTTGTAAAATTCTACATGATTCTGACAGCCAGGAAGATGCTGCTATGATGTGGAAAAGAAAACTTTTGGCCTCTGAAAATCAAAAGACTTGTTTTCAAGGTGTTTTATGACAGACATTATCACAGCTTGAAAGGATTTATCCTGAATGTGAGAAGTTGCAATGGTCAATCTGTCTTTGCAGCTTGGGCAGTTCCCATCTGTGGTGCAGTCAGCATGGTCGCAGGTACTGCTCAGGAGCATCCCATTCTTGACAGACTTTTTAACAAGAGTATGGTGGTAAATGCACTTGGTTCAAAAAATTAATATAAAACTCTGAGCATTTCAGTTCAAGGTCACTAGTCCATATTTGACATGGAAATGTGAAATGCAAACATGACTAGCACTGATTGTCTACTTCTTTACCAGAAATTTGTTTCTAATCTTACTTCAGTGTTGGTACAGAAAACCTGCATGATGGCAGTGCCAAAGAAATAGTCACTCAGTATGACCACCATATGCCCGTCTGCTCCTAATTATATTCTGAATGGCTTGTTTGTCTATGGGGATTTGACAAGTAATCCTACAACAGACACATCCAAATTTTAAGTAAAAGCACTGTGGCTGTATTCAGCGCAACATTCCATCTGCAGCTTCCACCCTTGCTGCATCACTACTGTTGTTCCCAGATTGCAGGGGAACTAAAGGATTTCTGGATGATAAGGATCCAATCTTCTCACTGCTAAATAAACACCAGCTGAGATTTGCTACCTCAGGAACCTTAACATCTACAAGAGGCTGATAAATGCTCTCATCCAAATGTGGACAGAAACAACATGAATAAAAATAAAATAGATGATGTTTCGTAATTGAAGTCCAAGAGACGGATGAACTAAGGAAAAGATAAGATTGAAATATTTCTGAAAGAAGGGGAATAAGTAACTTCATGCTCCCGGGTGACTTGATAGATCTGGTTATTTACAACGAAAAATTTATGGATGAGCAAAAGTTCTTCTCACACTTTTTTGAAATTGATAAAGGATAACTACACAATGCACACAGGAAAGAGGAATAGCCGTATGGAATCCAGTAATAATGGACATGAAACTGCAGTTCACTTAGTGATAAGAAAGCTCTTTGTATATGCAATGATATAGAATCAAGGCCAAATATTTTGTATATAAGACCAGTACAGTAGGAGAAAATTTGTTCCTAGAGCTTAGTATGCAAAAAGCAAAATTCTGTTCTATGAAGAAAAATTATGATGCATCCATAAACAAATATACTTTTCCTGTCTCTGTCATTGATTCTCTATCTGTCCTTAAGAAAACATCCTAACAGATGCCTATTAATGAGTAATTAATACTTTTTTCCAGTCTGGAATTAATCAAACCCCACTGTTCATATATGCTTTCTTGAAATCAATCCTGTCCTTATATAAATGTACTCTAAATAGAAGATGCTAATGCACAAGGTGCTGAAGCTTCCAAGACAGAATTTCTGCTAATTACCAGGAATCTTAAATCCAAGTTATTTAGAATCTCAACTTTGATATTCCTCTTTGAAAATCCCTTTTTGTTAGGTACTTTAAGAACCTGGGGTAAAAGTGTTGGAAAAGTTCAAATCCTATACATTCTATTCTGAAAATGTTCTTAGGAAATGTCTAGGAACTGCCACAAACAGCAAAATCAAGTGAACACAGCAGTTCCTAGGATATGTAAGCTAAAAGTAAACCTAGTTTATATAGAAGGCTAATCTAGATTTTCCTGAAAGTGTCAACAAACGTGAATAAAGGTAATATGATTTAGTTACTTGGATTCTTAGTAAGATTTTGATAAAGTCTTTCATCAAACTTATAACAGAAGGACATGATCTTAAAGACAGATTTAAGAACAGGAAAAAATTCACAGGGCTACTTTGTAAGGCTTTTCAGTGTAAAGAGTACTATTAGCATTATTTTAAGATTGGAATTGTTTGATAGGATCAAAGATTATCTAGAAAAGGAAATTGTGACTACTTGCAAAGCAATCAATGGATCATTACTGCATGAACTGAAGTTGTGGTTGAAACTGGAAAGAATACAAGGTAATAGGCAAAGGCAAAACCTACCCAAAATGCACCTGTGCCATCAGCTCAGAATAAATTTATTATTCAGAGAGAATATTTTAAGTTGCTGCTTCTAACTAAATGTCTGTTAGGTAGTGACCAAAACCAACATAAATAAATCTGGTATTAAAATTATTAAAAGTGTCATTATGTTATTTCAAAAATTCAGAGTGATTCCACATTTCAACTACTCAGTAAAACAGTCTGGTCCCATTCCAAAAAAAAAAAAAAAAAACAAACAAAAAAAAACCACATAGAAATCAAGAAAATGGCTAATAGGTGTGAAATACTATTCATATCTGGAGTTTTTACAAGTTAGGACTCTTCAATGTGGAAAATAAATGAGTGATGGGAATAATATCTAATAAGTCAAAAATTTCAAAATTACAGCTGACATATGGGAAACAAACAGAAATCCACTATCATTATTTTTCACAATAGAAAAGTGAAAAGAAAAAACTAGGAACTATAAAATATGATTTTAGTTAACAGATTTGAAATAAACAAAATTAGATAGTTTTTCACATGGCATACAACCAAGTGGTAAAAGTCAACCGCTGGTAGTGTCTTTTTTCCATGACAGACGTGTCTTTGGAAGTCACACAGCTGCAATTTTTTGTTATCATGCCTAACAGTTTGGAATGCAAAGAAAACATCAACTAATTTCCAGCCCTGTAATTTTTACCTCCATCCTCTTCTGTATTGTTTAAATCTGCCAGTCATCCAGCTACAGATGTAGTTCATGAACCTTCTTCAGCTGACTTGTGTCATCTGTAGATAATGCTGTTAAGATCTAATTATTGTTATTATTGAGGTTCTTTAGAAGTTCCTCTGCCCCAATTAAGGTGCAAACGAGACCATATGCCTGTGATAATAATAAGGGTTTTATTTGATGGTGAATCAGAGAGAGAGAGA
>VZRR01007718.1:210605-300231 GCA_013398015.1 Oreocharis arfaki
AGGCATTGGAAGCAGTGCGCTGTGCAGAGCATATAACAACTGTGCAAACAGCAGAATAAAATGGATACTGTGCAACACAGCTTGCAATACCTCCTGGTTCGGTGCAGTTTGCATGCTTGGTAAGTGTACCTGCTATTCCATCATTATGGAGCTTGAAAATAGTGATTAGTAAAAGATTGCTGTCCAATTTCCATATAAAAGGACTCAACCTATTATTTGTACTTTTGACTGTGATGTTCAGCTGGCTACTCTCTGAACAGTTTCCTGATCAGTTCTGCATGCATTTACTTGAGGCTGGAATCAGGTTACCCTGACTGCCCAGGAATGCCACATGAAAGAGCATCCCAATCTTTACTTTTGTCTACATATGTGAAACATTTTCTTTGTTCGTAAGAGTCAATGCATGGTAGAAGGTGTAGTAGTGGATAGAGAAATATCTTCACCAACTGGGTTTTGGATTATATGAATAAATTGTAGGACTATTTTCTTCGAAGTTCTGCTGTGAATTGGAGCTCAGATGATTGATACATAGTATTTTGAGTCTTTCTGTTTGATTGTTTCAGACAGGCAAAATCATAGAATCATAGAATGATTTGGAAGGGGACTTTAAAGGTCATCTAGTTCCAGCACTCTTCCAATGGGCAGGGACATCTTCCACTAGATCAGGTTGCTCAGAGTCCAGTCCAACCTGCCCATGAACACTTCCAGGGATAGGGCATTTACCACGTTTATGGACAATGTATGCCAGTGCCTTCCCACCCTCAATATCTAAATTAAATTGACCCTATTTCAGTTTAAAACCATTATCTCTTGTCCTCTCACACGCCCTGCTAAAATTTTGTCCCTGTGCTCCTTAAAAGCCCTATTTCAGATCTGAAAGGCCACAATAAGGTGTCCCTTCTCATCTTCTCCAGGATGAGAAACCCCAACTATCCCAGCTTGCCCTCATAGGAAAAGTTTTTCCATTCTGATCATTTTTGTCACTCTCCTCTGGACTTGCTCCAACAGGTCCTTGTCTTCCCTTGTGCTGAGGACCCCAAGCTGGATGCAGTGTTCCAGGAGAGGTCATACGAGAATGGAGCAGAAGGGCAGAATCCCCTCCCTCCCCTGCTGCCCACGCTGCTTTGGATGCAGCCCAGGACACCTTTGGCTTTCTGGGCTGGGAGTGCACAGGGCTGGGTCATGTCCAGCCTCTCACCCACCAGCACCCCCAAGTCCTTCTCAACAGGACTGCTCTGAATTTGTTCATCTCCCAGTTGAACTAGAACCATTTCTAATTTTCTGAGATATTACATATTTTCCATTAGTTTCAAAATAGAAATTAATTGTTTAGAAACCTTAGCTGTGGAAGAGCTTTTTCTCGTGAGAGTAGTCAGCGAATTTCCTAGTGAGTTTTCTGGCAAATGAATGGAACAAAGAGGTTACTTTGATTTTTGCTCTTAATGTCCATGCTATACTGCAGAAATTTTTCCTAGTAGGTGTGATTATCCACTTTGTATGTTGTCCACTGTTATTTGAAGTTTATGGAAAAAACATCTTATCCCTCATTAGGGTACCCATCTTTCTTTCAAAATGGGTACTCTGAGGCTGTGCTTTTAATATAGTTTCTTTAAGAAATTCTTTGTTGTTTCTGATAATTTTTTACTCTAGAGTAGTTGCATTTATTCTGAGGAACCTTTCAAAAAGTCTGCTTTTCTATTCTGGAGCTTCATGCTGAAGGGTGTATACCTGAGCCACTCTAACCACCATCCCTGCAGCCTCTCCTCAGCTACCAAAACCTTGCAACATAAGATAAATATGCTAATTCTTATCTGTTGCTTTTGATGAATAAGCTGACAACAATGGTCTCCATGCCTTTTTATTCTGGTTTAATGTTTCCATCTCTAAATAGCAGAAAGCAATAATCACATTTGATTTTTATGACAATTCATGTAATATTTTCATTATGTCATGAATATTATTTTAATTTGGCATCAATAATGAAAAAAAGTTTTAACAGTTATGGTTTTTCTATATTCTAATTCTGTTTATCTTTTCTATCATAGAGAAATATAGATTTTATTTTCTTCCACTCATTTCTGTAACTCATTTCAAGACATAATCTTTTTCATGTATTGAGGAAAACGTAACAAACTCAGTAATTGTTTTGACACATACCTTAAATTATGAGGTAAGAACCGTAATTTTGAAACATACTCCTTTTTTTTTCGTTTGTTAAATGACCTGAGACAAGAAGGATAATTAAGTACTTTATCAAAAAAGACTACATTTGTTTATAATTCCTCTGGTGTAAGAGCATTTGTCATACCTCCCTCTTCTCCCCCATCTTTTCATCCTGAGCAATAATTCCATCATTTGCTTGAATGGCTTTCTTGAACTTTGACCTTTGGTTTAGTCGTGCAGTGTAAAAACTATTAATCTAGCACGTGCATCCAGGTGTGATCTGTTTGCCTGTAGAGTCATGGCTTCTCTGCCTCTCATTTGTCTTAATAATACAGCTAGAAGAATTAAGAAGCCCAGTCAGGTCACATCAGTTAATGGACTGTTCTTGTCACAGACCAAATTTTCTTGTTAGAGGCAGAAGGGAATAATTTCAATGTTAGATCTCTTCTGGATATTATCTATGTGTATGCTTTCCCCCTCCCCTGCAGCTCTCCTGTCTAAACCATCACTGGTTTTAATTAATATCCCCTCTTTCTTCCTTTGAGTCAGTGAGCCAGCAATAACTTATGATGTGTCATTTTCTGTTATACTATTTGTATGCTAGTATCATGAGCATTGGATCCCATTCTGCAGCTGAAGATCTACTGTTTATTAATATAGACCATTGAAAAGAAAGTCAAAGTATTGCTTTTAAAATATTTTTTCTTAAATTTTGCATGTTTTGATGAAGAAAACGCCAATTAAATTCTAGGTAATTTATTATTTATATTAGTGCTGAACTCACAATATAAAACGATAATACGTTTAGACCACACTAACAACAGGATATGATCTCTAATTTCACTACAAAAAGATGAATTTCAGCTGAATTTTTGTAATTCACTTAGTAGAATGGGAATATATTCTTTAATTTTATTAAGATTCAGATTAAAATCTAAGGTGTCTTGGAAAGAAACACTGCTCACTTTTCTTATAATTTAAATGGTGGCTTGTTTGTCTTTTTTTTTTCCCCCTGAATTTTCCAAAGCTCATAGCCTGCTTCCAACCTTGCTTTCAGAAGACATAACTTTATATCCTGTCCTGGTTTCAGCCCAGATCAGCAGGAGGGGTCATGGCTAAGTCTGTAATGTTACTCGGTAGAAAATATGTTCAGAATGACTTAAAATCCTTGCTTCCTCAGAGACTTAATATGGACACTAAATATGAAAAATCAGTACTGAAAATCTTAACCATGGTTTATTTCAAGACAAATTATAAAAGCTTCTTTAGAATTCAAGAATTGATTAAGATGAAAAGCTGATATTTACTTGATAAACTCAAGAGAGTTAGCAAATTAGTTGTCATATTATAAGTCAAATATTTAAATTTTGAATTATTCATTCTGTAATTCTCTGAGTTATAAAATCAAGAAATATTTTTGAAGCCTTTGCTAATTGCCAGGTATATCCCTGGCATATGACTGGTTTTGTTTAGCTATTTCTATCATTTCCTTTTCATGTTTAAAGAAGCATGAATGTGTCTATTCTACTAAAGGTTGCCTTTACATATCAGGTTAAGCATCTACGTAAAAGCATTATACAGTCATTAATCTATTCAAAATATTAGCACTATTCTATTCCTCAGGATGTAAGTTCAGAAGTGTAAGTTCAGAAAACTATGCACTTCATTGAACACAGGAAAAATTCTGATTGATCCAGTCTCACCATCACTGCATATTTGGCACTTTTGTTTACATCCAAAATAACAAAACACAGCTGTGTAGCAACACAGTACCAAATTGTGTCTAACAGATCTATTGCATAAAAGCAGTCAGACTTCTGGAGATTAGATATTTATCTGAAGACGGAACTTTTCATGCAGGTAGGCAGAGAATTCTCATTTCACCCTTAATGCTGAAAAAGTAATAGCTCAATTTTTTGGTAAATGCAAAAATTGTAGGCTTGTGCAGTTGACCATGAATAAATAATACAATTTTAAAAAATGATTTACATGTTTTACAGGAACTTAGTTCTTACGTTTAATAAGCTATAATGCATGGGTAACCGAACTACTTGTAAGACTGGACCAATACATTTTGAGTTTACTTCTTGAAATACTTTATGTTGCACAGCCTGAATAATTTGAAACGTACATAAGTGTAGTGCAATCAAAAAATGCTTGTGATTGACAGCATTAAAATAACTCATTAATCCTATCATCTTTTTTTTGGTTTTATGAAATTAAATGCCAAGTCTTTTTTCTCCCTTTTTTCTGCTGTTAATGATGGCTATTGGTTCATTTTGTGTTACAAAAAAGAAAATCAAAACTCATGGAGTTCTTCTTTTCAATTTCTGTGATTTCATATATCTTCAAAATAGGAATTTATCTTAAAGCAAACCCAGTTAAAACAGCTGGACTCTATATCAGTGCTCTATAAATCCTATTTATCATATTAATTTCTATTTTAACCATCAACTAAGGAGAAACAAGATGATATGCAAGTGATATTTTGCACAATGTTTTGCAAAACAGTCATAAACAAATCAAACAGAAGCCTCGGAGGATGAACAAACACCCAACCACAAAACCAAAAACCCCTGCTAGCTGTTCTTTAAAGCAGAACCTTCAGCGGAGTGGGAGGGCATGCGGGAACAGACATAGATAGCTCTCACTTCCCTCATGGCTAGACAATTAATTCACTTAACCTCCTGAGTGGCCAGCCAATCTTGAAAGGTTTGTTGCATAAAGAAAATGTATTTGATTTGTAGAAAGTATCTCTTATACTTTATGTATTTTCCATCAACACCTGGCAGCTTCTGTACTCCCACACCACGCCCCCCAGATCTGTGATGAGAAATTAAGAGCTCGAGGTCACAAGAGAGAAACTGCCTATGTTTAGGTGAAAATCCTTCCAGAGTAATGTAAGGATGCTGTTGAAAAACAGTTGTTGAAGCATTTGGTATCTACCTGATCCAAATTCTTCTTCAATGAGTGACAGCAGGGATAACAAATACAGTGACATTTAAACAACAGTAAATAATCTTGAACATGGAGGTGCAAAACAATTGTTTAGAAACTCGGTGGGAAATATGATTTCAACAAAAGGAAGGAGAATATTTAATATATAGAATTTTATATAGCAATCAATTTGACTGCTGCATAGTAATTAGAAACATTTTCTGCTCTGTTGCTTCAATAAATTGCCCTATTCATGACCCTGGATTGTGTAAGCTCTGACTGAACTTGGCCAGACCTTATGTATTGGATTGGTAAACTTGCATGGTTCATGAATCAGTGATTGTGCAAGTTTTATTAAACTCAACCATACTGGTAGTGCTGAAGTGGATATAATCAGAAACTAAACCCAGCTACACCCAACCCTTCTGATCCCTGAGAACTAACTGTAAAGAAAGGGGATACATTTTCTGCCAAATTTCTGTACCCTTACTGCAAGAGAAGGTAAAGCAAAATGAAGAAGAAATGTTTTCTATAAAACAATTTGAATAGAAAGAATTTAAGTTTGGCATTGGATTAAGTTAAAAGAAGCCTGTAGAGATATTGATCACAATCATGTCTCTTTTCAGAAGATCTTTATAATTAATTCATAAAAATAACACATTTTGCAGATAAATAAACATAGTGTCAAAATCTGTGATCCCACAATTGAATATGTAAGATGCAAGGGTAGTACATAAAGCAACCACTGTTTTCCACTGCATTTAATTTATATTTATTTCTAAAAGAGTAGGATTAGAAAAAAGAGAGACATTATGTAGCACACTAATTATGCCTTTGGCCATATCTGTAGGGCATTAAAAAAACATTGTATACAATGTCATCCATAATTGTGACTGAGCAAGTTGGAAAGAAAAAAAACCAAAACCAACAATACACCCCACCTAGCCCTCCTACATCCTACTTTGCTGTCCCCTCAAGAATAAATATGTATGGAACTTTGTGCTTGGGTTCAGATATTACCTGAAACGTAGAACAGAGCGTCAGCATAGGATGATCATTAGCCTTTAACTTTTTAGATATTACAACAAAATCAGTAGCATATTCCTTTAAAGAAGCTCCCTATATCTTACACCTAATCAAATACAAGTTTACAAAGAGCTCAACATATTATGTGGATAAATAGGATATATAACTGACATGCCCATATTTTGGTAAACTTCAGTTTCTAAGTTGTCATTGATTAAGTTTTGCCTGAGTTATCTAAAATACTTTCTTTAGGACTATCTAACATTACTATATTAACACATTACTATATTAACTATTTCTGCTACAGTGATTTGCCATTCAAAACCAGATGACAAGATAGTTTTAAAAAATTGATCAATTGAACCATTCTTTATTTTTCAGCTTCCAGCATAGCTAGTTAAACAAAAGAAGTAAAAATAAATTTTAAAAGCATCTTTTGTGATGTGAACAGTAATTAAATTTCTGACACAATCAATGGAGACATTAGTTTAAATTAATTTAGTTGGNTGCTGTTAATGATGGCTATTGGTTCATTTTGTGTTACAAAAAAGAAAATCAAAACTCATGGAGTTCTTCTTTTCAATTTCTGTGATTTCATATATCTTCAAAATAGGAATTTATCTTAAAGCAAACCCAGTTAAAACAGCTGGACTCTATATCAGTGCTCTATAAATCCTATTTATCATATTAATTTCTATTTTAACCATCAACTAAGGAGAAACAAGATGATATGCAAGTGATATTTTGCACAATGTTATGCAAAACAGTCATGAACAAATCAAACAGAAGCCTCGGAGGATGAACAAACACCCAACCACAAAACCAAAAACCCCTGCTAGCTGTTCTTTAAAGCAGAACCTTCAGCGGAGTGGGAGGGCATGCGGGAACAGACATAGATAGCTCTCACTTCCCTCATGGCTAGACAATTAATTCACTTAACCTCCTGAGTGGCCAGCCAATCTTGAAAGGTTTGTTGCATAAAGAAAATGTATTTGATTTGTAGAAAGTATCTCTTATACTTTATGTATTTTCCATCAACACCTGGCAGCTTCTGTACTCCCACACCACGCCCCCCAGATCTGTGATGAGAAATTAAGAGCTCGAGGTCACAAGAGAGAAACTGCCTATGTTTAGGTGAAAATCCTTCCAGAGTAATGTAAGGATGCTGTTGAAAAACAGTTGTTGAAGCATTTGGTATCTACCTGATCCAAATTCTTCTTCAATGAGTGACAGCAGGGATAACAAATACAGTGACATTTAAACAACAGTAAATAATCTTGAACATGGAGGTGCAAAACAATTGTTTAGAAACTCGGTGGGAAATATGATTTCAACAAAAGGAAGGAGAATATTTAATATATAGAATTTTATATAGCAATCAATTTGACTGCTGCATAGTAATTAGAAACATTTTCTGCTCTGTTGCTTCAATAAATTGCCCTATTCATGACCCTGGATTGTGTAAGCTCTGACTGAACTTGGCCAGACCTTATGTATTGGATTGGTAAACTTGCATGGTTCATGAATCAGTGATTGTGCAAGTTTTATTAAACTCAACCATACTGGTAGTGCTGAAGTGGATATAATCAGAAACTAAACCCAGCTACACCCAACCCTTCTGATCCCTGAGAACTAACTGTAAAGAAAGGGGATACATTTTCTGCCAAATTTCTGTACCCTTACTGCAAGAGAAGGTAAAGCAAAATGAAGAAGAAATGTTTTCTATAAAACAATTTGAATAGAAAGAATTTAAGTTTGGCATTGGATTAAGTTAAAAGAAGCCTGTAGAGATATTGATCACAATCATGTCTCTTTTCAGAAGATCTTTATAATTAATTCATAAAAATAACACATTTTGCAGATAAATAAACATAGTGTCAAAATCTGTGATCCCACAATTGAATATGTAAGATGCAAGGGTAGTACATAAAGCAACCACTGTTTTCCACTGCATTTAATTTATATTTATTTCTAAAAGAGTAGGATTAGAAAAAAGAGAGACATTATGTAGCACACTAATTATGCCTTTGGCCATATCTGTAGGGCATTAAAAAAACATTGTATACAATGTCATCCATAATTGTGACTGAGCAAGTTGGAAAGAAAAAAAACCAAAACCAACAATACACCCCACCTAGCCCTCCTACATCCTACTTTGCTGTCCCCTCAAGAATAAATATGTATGGAACTTTGTGCTTGGGTTCAGATATTACCTGAAACGTAGAACAGAGCGTCAGCATAGGATGATCATTAGCCTTTAACTTTTTAGATATTACAACAAAATCAGTAGCATATTCCTTTAAAGAAGCTCCCTATATCTTACACCTAATCAAATACAAGTTTACAAAGAGCTCAACATATTATGTGGATAAATAGGATATATAACTGACATGCCCATATTTTGGTAAACTTCAGTTTCTAAGTTGTCATTGATTAAGTTTTGCCTGAGTTATCTAAAATATTTTCTTTAGGACTATCTAACATTACTATATTGACACATTACTATATTAACTATTTCTGCTACAGTGATTTGCACTTTTCATACCGTTATCTAAGCTACAAATATCGCATGTGAAATACATGCACAAATATATTCATACAGGCTATACTGGCATGTCATTCTTTTCACTTCAAGAACCAAAAGTGAGTAAAAACGTTGTAATTTTATATACAATGCAGCATACTTCTGAAGGGTTAAAGTTCTTAGTTTGCCAGTCATCTGTTCTTTACAAGGAATAAAATTTTGGGTGAAATATATTAGCTTAAATACTTTGCCTTAGCCCAGAAATTATAATAAAATAGAAATAAATCCACCCATTTACATATATTCACTAGAGATTAATGTTCTAATCTATGATACCATGCCAATGTTGGTACTATTAACTGGAGTAATGACCTGAACCTGTGGGCAGTGAGAATCTAGATATAGAACTGCAGACATTGCTGGCACCATTCCTTCCTTAAGAACTCATTTCAATGTAAAAATAAGTGAAAAGGCTTTGGTCATAGCTCATCAGTAGAAAAGGGATTTTACCCTTCTGTAGTTCTCACTCTCACTACTGCTCTTCATTACTCAAGCCTTTACAAATTCTCTGCCTCCAGTGTTCTTTCTCACTGATCTGCCCTATATGCCTGGTGCTCCATGGCTTATTAGCAGTCTGTCATCTTGTATTTCATAAAACTGGTTTCCAAAAACCCAGGTAGATTTTGTCACATGAACGGTTTTTACCAGACTTTTTCAGGCTGAGACCTCAATAAAAAACACAAAGCAGTTAAACAGCATCTTAAGATTTTTGGAAATGTTCCATGTTCTTATTTTGTCTTCCACCTTTTCACTGCTTTTAGAACTTAAGATGCAACCTTCAAAATTAAAAAAAAAAAANAACATATTATGTGGATAAATAGGATATATAACTGACATGCCCATATTTTGGTAAACTTCAGTTTCTAAGTTGTCATTGATTAAGTTTTGCCTGAGTTATCTAAAATATTTTCTTTAGGACTATCTAACATTACTATATTGACACATTACTATATTAACTATTTCTGCTACAGTGATTTGCACTTTTCATACCGTTATCTAAGCTACAAATATCGCATGTGAAATACATGCACAAATATATTCATACAGGCTATACTGGCATGTCATTCTTTTCACTTCAAGAACCAAAAGTGAGTAAAAACGTTGTAATTTTATATACAATGCAGCATACTTCTGAAGGGTTAAAGTTCTTAGTTTGCCAGTCATCTGTTCTTTACAAGGAATAAAATTTTGGGTGAAATATATTAGCTTAAATACTTTGCCTTAGCCCAGAAATTATAATAAAATAGAAATAAATCCACCCATTTACATATATTCACTAGAGATTAATGTTCTAATCTATGATACCATGCCAATGTTGGTACTATTAACTGGAGTAATGACCTGAACCTGTGGGCAGTGAGAATCTAGATATAGAACTGCAGACATTGCTGGCACCATTCCTTCCTTAAGAACTCATTTCAATGTAAAAATAAGTGAAAAGGCTTTGGTCATAGCTCATCAGTAGAAAAGGGATTTTACCCTTCTGTAGTTCTCACTCTCACTACTGCTCTTCATTACTCAAGCCTTTACAAATTCTCTGCCTCCAGTGTTCTTTCTCACTGATCTGCCCTATATGCCTGGTGCTCCATGGCTTATTAGCAGTCTGTCATCTTGTATTTCATAAAACTGGTTTCCAAAAACCCAGGTAGATTTTGTCACATGAACAGTTTTTACCAGACTTTTTCAGGCTGAGACCTCAATAAAAAACACAAAGCAGTTAAACAGCATCTTAAGATTTTTGGAAATGTTCCATGTTCTTATTTTGTCTTCCACCTTTTCACTGCTTTTAGAACTTAAGATGCAACCTTCAAAATTAAAAAAAAAAAAAAAAACCAACAAAAAAAAACAAACGAATCAGAAAAACCATCATGTGGAAATTCCACATATTTTCAGATTTAAGAAATTTAACAAATTAAGAAATGCATATCTCAACAATGGCTGCCTTCTAAGACCCAGAAAGATGGAGAAAGAACATATTTAGAGAGTTCAAATTTAAGTTATTCCAGAGCTGCAGTATGTACAGATAAACCCAAGGCATAGGCAAACTTTCCGCTAAGTCCTTCCAATCTTCTTCTTCTCTTGGAGAGAGATCTGTTTTTATGTGATTCTCAGACACCATGTTATGTCTACATTAGTCTCTAAGAAAGAATTCTGGATGTATACAGGCAAAAGAGATGAGCAAATGGTCTTGGCACTTTGGTTGTCACTATTAATTTTCCTGAACCTGTTTGCTTACTATTAATTATACATGCACTAGCAAGGATGTTAGGAATGTCAGACCAGCTTTGCTAAAATGGTAAGTAAAGTTGCAACAAACTCAAAGGAATGGAAACACTGAATAAGTAAAAGGTTGTTATTTATAATAGATGGGGTTTCTTAAGTGATATTGATTTAGAAAAGGCTCATTTGACAAGAAATATCACTGTGTTTTTAACAGGCATTAATCACCAGATGACAGTGGCCTTTTAGAAAAAAAATGTTTATCTGATTATATTATTACTAAAGTCCAGATCATGGTACAATGCATCACATTCAAGTGAGATGTTTGCAGAAACTTTCCGGAGCACCGATGCTTCCTCTATAATGGTAATTCCCACCAAAGACTGTGGGTAAATCTTGATTTCTTTAGACAGTTTCATCCACTTGTTTTTAATTTTTAGGACAGAATATCAAGTATTACTAGCAGAACACAAGCCCAAGTGAATTCAAATGAAATCTTTTCCCTGAAACTCTGTAGTCTCATGGGAAGATGACAAACATATTCAAGTAAAATCGAAGTCTGGAACTGTCTTGATTTGTCTTAAATAGTTTATTGCACTAGCTATGAAATACTTGGGTGGCTGAAGCCGACTAGAAAAACGAAATGGTGGTTGCTGTTAAGCTACAGACCTTTTTCACTATTATTATCTGCACTTGTTCAAACTTGTTTTATTAAATGTCTTTATCTAATCCTTAACTGTTTGAGGTAATAGTTACCAATAACATATACGACAGTACCTCCCTGTACCATTTCTATCAAAAGTCCAGCAAAAAATTATAAGAAAAGCATTTTTACAATAGAGTATTGCAGACCAAATGGAAAAGACACATATTGACAAACACCAAGATAGAAAAAAAAAAAAAAGAAAAAATAGAAAAATTTGAAGATGACCTGGAGAAGTTTCCACCGTGAACACTGAGCTAACAGACCATTATGGATACCATTCACCTGCACTTGCCTAAGGGATCACAAAACCATTTGCTACCAAACAGTGGGAAAGAAGTTCAGGTAATAGTGACATCTGTAAAGTACACTGCTAATAATTTAACTGTATGATTAATTTCCCCTTTTATTTTGGTTGAGCAATTTTGCTTACTGATATTTTGTGTGGGTATAACTTTTCTGGAAGAGTAATGACTTCTGCCATATGTCAATACGAGCCATAATAATGCCACCAAGCTTCACTGGTAAATCCATGGGTCTGCATATGAGATGTGCTTTCTTTCTATTCATTCCACGTTTTTGAACATAAATCCAGAGAGATGGAGGAAGCACCTAGTATTTTGAAGGTTTGGAATACCTCAGAAGACTAGGATGAGGAAGAAGAGGTGAGATGCTTTCTCTAAGCTACCTGGCAGAATTGAGCTTAACCCCCTTAACTGTCTGAACCTTCAGAAGCCAGATACAAATATGTCATTATGTGATTTTGTCTATGTACACTGATATGTGAAAATCTCATCCTGGTGTTACTGTTCTTATCTCGCTGAGAGAAAGGTCCAAAGTTTGACATGTCCCAAGACCCAATATATTTGCAAAAAGTGATATTTTCCACTTAAAGAAACATACAGTATCTGGGAATGTTCTCCTCTTTATGATTTTTAACAACAAAAATGTTATTAGGATTATAGCCTCCTTGAAGCTGGGTTTTCATTGTTGTTTAGGTTTTTATCCTAAAAACCGTCTCATCCAAGGTTTATGCACTGGTTCTAAGTCTATGTAAACACAGCTGGAGGATGATTGCTCATTCTCTTCCTTCTCCTTTCTCTTTTATTTTTTATTCTGTTTTATCAATTCTTTACGGTACTAGGACTCATCTGAACAAACCCTAGTCTCCCCTGCTTTCTCTAATTATTAAAAATGTTTGCATGTGTGGCTTCTTACATTATGCTTCCAAGCTGTTACTAACAGACATTTCTTTTTTCAGATTATTCTTCTGCACACTTGCATGCACACAAGATATATATCAATGTATACACACACATGTACATACATATATGCAGAAAATCAAACATGCTTCTAGACAAAGGTCACCCAAAATGATACAGAGTCCTAAGCTGTGTCTGGCAATGAAAAAATGAATGGGCAGGTTTGCTAATGGTGAACACCAACGCAGCTCAGAATTTAGTCTCACTCATTTGTCACTGCTTTATCAGACTTACTTGGGCAGAGGAACTTCAGTTGAGAGATGACTGTGTCATTTAATACAGTAACATTGTTCTAGCCTAATGTTTCTGCACTATAATTTAATGGGTTTGACTCACCTTTTTGCTGTCTGGCAGTGGGGTTTTATCTTGCTTTTCCTTCTGGAATGACTCTCTGTTAGACCACAGCCTTTGACTTGCAGGCATACTGGATGTGAAAGCAATGAAATTCCCATCACTATCCATGTGCACCTACTGTGTACTTCTAATAGCCTCACAAGCCCTAAGTTTTAAGTAAGATAGCAGGATAAAAGAAAATGACATCCCTTGATTTCAGTCATAGGTTCACAGGTTCAAAGACAGAAACCAACACAAAATTCTTAACAGCTACATCTGCATCATGTAACCACCTGCAAATTAATGCACTAATAGGAGCAGATCAAACAGGATAAGAGAAAAAAAATATGCTTAAAAGAAGGTCTGACCCTAAAATACTTCTGTGTTTCAATTTTTTCATGATTACTGGCTACAGAAATTGAGCTTTTCTTTTCTTTTTAGAGACATATGGCTTCTTACGAAGGTACCAGATTTAGGAAACTAAATTTTTATGGTGCCATACCACACCTAAATTCACAAAAAATGTTGTGTTCCAATACTATGAGGTGGTGAAGAAGCTCCAGAAAGATCAACTACTGCATAAACCTTCAAAAAATTCTCTCTACAGCTATAGCTGCAAACACTTGTGTTTCTGTGCCCCAGAATTCAGTTGTACCTTTTGCCATGCAACTCAGCAGCATCTCTGCAATTTGATGAATTATATGGATTTTTCGAGAAAATTTCCAAACAGAAAAAATTCTACTACAATTTGATTCTTTTATTTCTGGCAGTTTCATTGTTTTTTTTCATCTGTTTTTTGTCTACATATTTTGCAGTAATATTGTGGGATCCTGCATCAAATATAAAAAACTGCCTGTGTCATACCTGTGCATCCCATTGCCTTTCCCCGTGAAGGAAAATTTGATATTTTGAACAGAAAAAAAATGTGTGCCTTTTATAACACCCTAAAACCTCTTCCATTTAGGAGACTCCCTAAAAACTCAATGTGAAAATTGAAATAATGATGGCAAACAAAAATATTATATTACTTTTTCTCAATTTTATTGGGTAAATGGCATTTATGTTTGTCATAGTCAGCAGACATAACAAAAAGTAATGATGTAAGAAACTATTTTAGCACAGTGACAGATATGAAATATGGAAAATATCAGCAATTATTGATTAAACTACATATTCCTCCTATGTAAAGTAATGAATACAGACAACTCTAATAAACTATTTATATTTTAAAGAAATTCAGTATTCTTTCAGTATGTCTGTATAAATATATGTAAATACTAATGCAGAAGGTAAAAAAAATATATACTTTATAAGAGCTGCACACTGTTTCTAGGCAAAGGATTTAAAAATATTTAGGACAAATTAAACAGCAATATGTAATTGACACAAGTCCGAGTCTCATTTTCAAATGCCTAAGTAGCTGAGAGCACCTAAATATTCAGATTTGGCCTAGCTGGAATTGCAAATATTGGCCTGTGACATGTTTACTAATTAATCCCTTGGACTATTCACCATTAGATAGGCAGAGCATAAGAGAGTCATTTGAGCTGCATGTCATGTTCCTGGAGATATGTCATCCCACTTTAAAAATAGGAGAAGTAAATAATATACCATACACTTTCTATGAGCTTTGGAGTTTAGAGCAGCACGAGCTAGGTTCTGAACTCCCATAGACAAAATGCGGATGCACACATGGCAACGTATTTTTCATAAATCAGTGAAGACACAAAAAGTTTCATTTCCTTTCTTAAAGATAAACAGTAAAGTATTAGCAATCTCAGAATGTATTTCTTGAAAATTACTTTTATGTGCAAGTTATGTCTAGATTGTTTTTAGCCTGACCTGATGTTATCTAGAAAAACTAGATGAGAAATATAACAACAGTTTTGCTTGACTAAACCCATAGCCTTTTACAAGGAGAAATACAACATACAGTAAATAAAATTTAGGCTGACGGATCCAGTCAGTCTAAAAAAATCGCAAATCTTAAACTTCAAAATCTTTTTATTTTTCTTTAAAATGCAAACTAGCAAACAAACAAACCCTCCACATCTATCACTCACATCAAAAATTCAAACCTATTCTTTCCCACATTATGCAGCATTTCAATGGACAGACTCTTGAAGCTGAGAGGGTAAACATGACTGACATTTATGCATTACTCATACACTACTGGAGCCACTCAGGCATTAAAATGATTCTCATGTGATAAGACTACATGTAGAAGCAACTGATCTGACCCACAATACCCTGCATTACCTTAGTTTTCTTTACCTATTCTTGATAATAGCAAAACACTTGCATCTAAAATAAACCACATCTACAATCAGTGACAGAGATGGAATAATACTTTCTTGCAGTCAAACAAAACATGTTTAAGAAACAAATAGGCTGATGAGGACCTTAATTTCTGAAAGTGTCATTTACATACTGGTTTGAAAGGCCAGACACCAGGAATCTTTGACAGAATCCTCACTGTGTGTGGAGAGGCTGGTAGAGATTCCGGGAATAAAACACATTTGCCTGTGGAGCATTAAATGTGAGCAGAAGTGAAACTTTACAGGACCCAGAAAATTAAAATGCATTTTTCTCCTTTCTTCCCAGCTTTCTTTTCCTGTTCGTCCTGTTATTCCCAGCATCCCTGAGCAGTACTTGTTCATACAGTTTGGTTAGTAATAAAGGCAGTAGGAAAAAAAAAAAAAAAAACAACAAGCAAAAGACTTTTAGTATTTTGAAAGAAAACAATAAAAATAAATAAAAGTGTCCATCTAAATGGACAAGCAGGAAATGAGGATACATTGGAATTATATGATACCATAAAATCAATTATACAGAAGAAACGAGAGATTGAGCCAAAAGCGTAGATAGAAAACAGTGACAGCAACGGCAAGAAAATGAGATGGGTAAAGGAATAAAAGATCAGTACCGTGTCTGCATCATGATTTTTTCATGGCTTATGTAAAAACTTCCATGCACCTTCTCATTTTCTGTATGAAGCCACAGTATGACTGTAGCACATCAAGGAAGAAGGCAGCATTTCTCTGTCAATGCACAAAAGAGTTCTTCAATAATTAAATATCCGTGACCTGAACCTCATCAGGCATTTAGCCGTAGAAGTAACTGCAGCAATGATAGGTTAAATGTCTGTGGGTGAGTGAAGACCTCACAAAAACATGTTAAAGTGCAATTCTCCTTCGAAATTGGTTCTTTAAATATTGACAGCAGAAATGCAGGGTTTGCTTCTAGTCTTTTTGCAACATATCATGTGGAGGTAATATGCTGATACCATTTGGTTACTCTTAGCCTAGCAGCATTACGCAACCACCAGCAGCTGTTGGACAAAATTCCTCAAAATAACTCCTCTGCCGCAATCTTAAACCTAGGAAGTCACTAATCAAAAATCAGAAAACACAGTTTTGAAGCTGAAATGCAGAGTTAAGATTATAGAAGATTTTCACTTCATGCATTCCTTTAAAACATTGGGGAGTTTCATACCAGCTCGCTTTAATCACTGTGAGATTGGAGCCTGGCATGCACAGATACTGCTGAAAGGCAGAGAGGCTCCCCTATGGAGTAATTTTAGATAGGAGCTGAAGTTATGTGTCCCAAATCATTCACTAGATGATGCTCTTTCTCTTATTTATACATAGGTCCTAGACAGACTAGCCACTAGGCATACTAATTGGTTGGGTTGTTATGCTTCCTGATGCCTTTATTTATGAAGTAGGACGAGCTACTGTTACAAAGCAAGCAGAAAATATGTTAATACAAAGAAAAAGAGAGCAGGTTTGCTGCACCAGTGAATGAACAGAGAAAAAAATCTAACAAAAACCCAGTAGATATTCTTAATATTACTAATGTTTTTAATTAAAGTAAATTGATTTTTAATCTGTTGTTAATTTTTTTTTGATCAGTTGATACTGGTGAGTTATAGACAAAGGAGTCCAGGTATTTTTAATTTAGATGTCTTGAAGATAACTGGCCTCAAGCCAACCCTCATGACCCAGGTGTACATAATTCTTGATCCAAGAACTTTACATTTTTTATATTAGATTCCCTTTACTGAATTCTTCTTTACTCAAAGACAACTGTGCTCTGTGCTGTGTAGTAGTGGAGGTATTCTTGTTTCCACTTACACACCTCCAGGTGCCTGAGTAATTGCAATTTAGATTCTGGTTGCCACAATGCAGGAGTCATGGTCAGGCATAAGGAACAAGACGAGTCTGTGCATAGCAGCCAGATAGAATTGAAGACTCTAGATTTCTAGGACTATAGATATATATTACTGCCTTGGGACACACAATATCTCAAACTATAAAGCAGCAAAAACTTACTTTTTAATACAACTGGATGGAAAGGAAGATTCAGGGCTCTGCCACACCACTTGGAGTCACATAAGTGAAGAAATCTTTCCTCTGTGGCTCTAACTGTCTTTAGAATTATTTTACTTGGTACAGTTTGCTCAATGTGAAACGTCCAGAAGCAGCTGCATTATGGTTGAGAAGATGGGTTAAAGCAAATAATATTAATTTAAGAAACTTGATTGCTACCATTTACCTTTTCCTACAATTCACATTTGGTCTCCTTTTCTCGATCATTCTATGCTGACTTATACAGTCAGAAGGAAAGTCTAGCAAGGGCATAAAGGAGGAACCAACTATTTTCAAAGCAATCAAACTTAAAAAAAAATTTAAAAACTTGATGAAATTTTATATTTTTTGTGTGTCTGTGTGAAAATATTATTCTTTAAATATTTTTTTCATCATGGTACATTATTTTCTTCAGCCCCTTGATCTTGAAATTCTACCCTTCATGCAGCACATTTCTTAGTCTGCTTAGAAAATGTGTACATAGTTCTGTTGTAAAAGGAGCTTTCTTTCTCCAAGAAAGTTGAATTATCATATATTCAGAAGATATTTAAAGATGGTAAAAGTTCAGGCTGCAAAGAAATATCTTCAGTTTAATATGAAAGTAGCTCTTTTCTCTGCTTGGATTTCACTTTATTGATCTTTCAGAATGTTCCTGTCCAATGGTATTTTGCACAGTCTGTAAGGAGCAGAGGTAGCCTTTCAGCAGATGTGTTGCAGGTCCTTCCTGAGTGGCTCACAGAGGATTCTGTTTGGTGGCAAAGACTCCAAATTGAAATCTCTTAAGAGATTGAGGGTCTACCATCTGGGAGTGTGGAATAGAAAGCAGCAATGTTGCATGAGTTTAATTAAAGGAAAGTAAAATTATTAAGACGCGCTTTTTTTTTTTTGTATTATTTTTGCAACTGATAAAATATACAGCGTGTTTTCTTGGATGATTGCATCTCACTCTTGTCAGCTGCAGCAAATACAGTCTGTAAGGGAAAAACCAGAATTTGTTCTGCAGTCAATGACTATACAGATCACTCACTTTCTCAGATTTCTCTATTGAGCCTAAATCTTAATTTTCCAACTAGTCTAGAAAAGACATCTTACTATTTTGCAATTCCCACTGGGATTTGGACGCCCCAGGTAGCCTTTCCCCAATGGCTCTACTGTAAAAAAGTAGCTATGAGTAGGTGATCCCTTTTCTATCTGCCATCTCTCATTAGATAAATAAGGGCATAGTTCAGGGAACTAAAAGTATATGAAAAAAGACTTCTTGATATGAAGTGCTTTCTTATACTAGATTCTTGCTCTTATGCAGAACTAAATTAACCTCCTGGGACCATGATAAATCTGTTCTTCATCTGCAATTCCTGTTTTAACTTTATTGTGCTACATGATCTTGCTTGTAAAACATTTCCTCAAAAAAGCCACTAGGGGAAATGTCAGATAACTCAATTCATCTTTTAAAATGAAACTATACAATCAAGAACTGTCCTTCTGCTACAAATAATTCTGACAAGCAATTAGTCAGAACTCCCAATTTTGTGTCTGTTTTATCTCACCATTAGTCTTCTGAATTCAAGATAGAGAGACTAATGGAAAAAAAATTTAAATATGGTACAAGAAGGCAAAGAATCCATTTGTAGTACTGTAGAACTCAGTAAGTTCTGAAAAGAGATGTCTTCACTAAATACATGTGTAGTGAAGTCTTGGCAGCTGATTTGTGAGTGAAAAGAAAAAGAGTAAGGATGTCTGCTTTAACTGAGGCGGATCACAGAGTAGTCAGAACTTGATGCCCTAGTGGGAACACATTAAAGCTGCCTTCTGTCTCAACTAGTCATTGCTTAAGAGACAATTGTTGCGACCTGAAAACAGTGACAAAACAACCACTGAAAATAATAATTTTCCTCTTCTATTTATTGTCTTCAAAAGTGATCTTGGTAGCTGAGGATGACATGTCTGGAGCTGAAATAAATAATGTATTTATATCAAACCTGTTCATGTTTTAAATTGTAATCTAAAATTACAAGCAGAGATTCTGTGCATATGTTTGCTTTTTTTTTTTTTTAAACCAGCTAGGCAGAATTCCTTGTTGTTCTTTTATATTATTATACTGTTAGTAAATCTTTAAAATGACACCTTTTATTAATGAATGTGCTTATACTACTAGTACTGTACATATAAAATGGTGCTATTCTCTTGGGTTTTGTCTTTTTAGTTTTGGTTGTTTTCTTCTTTTTATAACCTTGCAAACCATACAATCATTGAGAGATCAAAAAAGGATGAAGTTTTGACAAAAAAAATGTTATTTGTATACTTCTGCTGCTAAGGCTGGAAATCTGAGAATATCATGAAAAAGAAGTTGCATAGGAAAGTAGGAAAACCAAGGATTTTTTATTGGAAGAGACTACTGATGCATATAATCATGTTTCTCAGTTACTTTACTAGGAAGGTCAACGGGTTATTTTGATGTACAATGATATTAGCACAGAACACTGCTATAGTGTCATGAATCACTCAAATCTTCAATAACTGCAGAAAATCTTATTATTGTATCTTAATAATGAAAAATATTTTGGTGCATAGGAAAAATGTAGGTTTTCATAATTTTATTGGTAAAATATTAAGCAGTATATGAAACATATTCACAAAAAGAAGTAGGGTTCCATTGTATATATAAATATATACAAGCCTATGCTTGCCAAACTTTACAAATTTCGTGATCATTCATTTATTCTTCATATTAATCTGGAGCAAGCACAGTCAGTAGCTGAAAGAAAGCCTTCTCTGAAAGACAGGATGCTTTTTTGCCTTGTAACACTGATGTTTTTCCTCCTAGGGTTTCAAAGAGGGGCACTCTCAACCGTACTTAATGAAAGCGGAAAGGATGCTTCTCTCCAGTGATGATTATGTTTCTTTGTAAGGGTGATTATCAGCGAAGAAAAATCATAAAGAAGATGTCATCAGCTAGAAATAGACAAATTTGAAATATTTGGTCATAATGTTAAGATTGGGGGAAAATAAGAAAAAAGGTTATTATCATTACTATCATGAAGTAATTAATATCATTAATTTCCTTGTCTTGAAATGCTTAGAGGCACAGAGATAACACTAGTAGGAGCAGAAAAGATAGATGTATAAAAGAATGAAAAATTTTACACCAAGCAGTTCAGACTAAGTAGTTAAACTACAATGTCCTGTTGAAACACTCCTTCTAAAAGGTTTTGATAATTTTTTATGGTACACTTAAATCTATACAATATATGAAATAGTAGATGGAGGCTCATTTTTGTGATGTAATTTAAACAGAAAAAAAAAGGAAATCTCATTCAAAACCCTAGTTTTGCTCAAAAGATTTGGCAACAACAGAGTAAATATGGGTTCACTGATCCTCTCTGTTTATTGGGTATAGAGTAAAACCTCTAAAGCATGGATTAGCTATTCTTAAGTTAACATGTGGGCACGCAGCACAGTATTGACACTGGAAATATAAGCTTGCCTATTCTTTTGTCAGTAGCTCTCCGTTCATTTGTCTGAAGGCACTGTCGTCCAAATACCTCCGTGTTCCCTCACAAACTGCAAAGTTAAACTAATTTTATTCTCCCCACCCAAGGAAACAAGAGTTCAGAGATGTTCTGAGTGATCTTCTTGCTCTCTCTCTCAGTCCTGTTTTAGCAGTATTTTTCTTCATAATGTTAATAAAACTCCTCATAGTTCAATTTCCAACTGCATGTTATTATATTTCGGGTGGTGTAATGAAGCTATTTCTAACTCTGTACGAAGAGCTAATATGCAATAAGGCTCCGTCTGTGTTATTTTCCTGCATAAATCTATACATTTTCTTATAATCTGAATTTTTAGAAGGGACTTAGACGTAATGACAAAAATAATAAGATGGAATCAGAGAATGACTTCATGGTATATGTATTGTACAGCATAAAATAGGTAAGAAGGAAGAGTGAGAAAACACTCTCAAATTTATTAAACTCAGAGAAATGCAGAAAATTCCAAAATTTCATATTTACTAAGGTATTTTGTGTTTTTCAGGAAGGATAACTTAGAAACAAAGATAAGATTCTAAATTTTAGAGCCTTTATATTGCAGCATAGTAGCAAAGTACCAATTTCAGATCAAGTTCCGCTCATCACACTATGTCCTGAAGGACTAGATGAGCTCTTTTACTGGAAAATCCCTAAAAGTCTCCTCTTTGGTGTTCTCTGGCAGATGGGAACTTTAACGGATTTCCACAAGCAAGCAAACTTTTATGTTCTGATGTACTTTTGGTACCCATTAACTGCAAGCAGGACAAGCAGACTTTAATGGCCTTTCCTACTACTACTAACTTTAAGTGGTCATTCCAATTATATCACTTTCTCCAATTTTTTTGCCAATCTTTTTGGGTATTTTTTTCCACCTGGCTGCAGCACTCATTCCTTCACCTCAAGAAACACAGCGTCCCCAATTACCACTCCCAGGCCTGTTCCCAGATCATGTCTGGCCTACTGTGCGCACGACGGAAAAGGCTTATGCAGGACCAAGCACAAATAAGAGATGTGCACTGCTCATCTCTTGACACAGGGCTGTGCCAGGACCCAGGGATAAGAGCAAGGTTTTACATTCCAAGGGAAGATCCTCTGTGTTTCTCCCTGTCTGACAGAAATCGCTTTCAGGAATGTGTGACTTTACCATATATAGTAATATTTTTTAAGAAATTTCCAAATATTAATGAAAATACCCACACAGACCCTATAAACTGACACTTTACCATCAGAAAGTGGGCAAGTATTCCTCCTGCTGCCTACCTATAGTGTTTACCTCTCTACTTTCCTGCATGTCATCGTTTCTCTCCCATACTGAAAACTGAATCTCAGCGTAATCCTATTAGAGACTTTTCTGTGTTATGTCTGTTATTTTGTTGCCAAGTACCAAGAATGTTACATTCCTTACTTATTTCTGCCCTTTGATTGTTTTACCATGACCCTCTCCTTGCTTGGACTGCTTTTTTTGCTTTGAAGACTACTCACGAGAAAGTCATTAAGGACATGTAGAAATTTTGTTGAGGCAGGATATGTCTACCCCCTCTCTCTACCACAGATTGCTGCTGCATGTGCAAGAGATAACTTGGGTGGGTCACAGGCCCAGTATGAATTATCTCTGGTGCCAAAAGTGCTCGGGACAGCAGCTAAGAATCAACATCTTAGTCTGGAAAGCAAATGTGGGAAGAGATGAAAGAAATATTCTTGACCAAAAGATACAGTTCTTATGCCTATAAAAGCCCATACAAATTACCCCAGAGGCAGAAGTCTCTTACACACTCCTTGGGAATGTGCAAGAAGATTTCTCCCGTTAAGTCCAGATGTGGGCTTTTGAGGTTACTTTTCTAGGAATTGAGAGAAAGGAGTTTTGATGTCTACTCCTTCAAGAATTGGTGGTAAGAAACATTGAATCCTAAGTTATACTATTTCTTAGCTAGCTGTAATTTTAATTGTACCTTTAAACCCACATGTATACTAGTATTCCCTATTGTCTTATCCCTGTGTAGGAATAGTCTGTTTTAAGTCTTATGTCTGTTAGTTTTGTATCTATTAAATAAATAATTCATTTTATAATAGATAGGATCAGCCATTATTAAAGAATTTGCGAATAAAAGTGCATCTTGAGGTGCTGAAAACCTTAATAAAATGACTGCCTGCTGCCAGAGGCCTGGGCAACAGACAGAGGCTGAGTTAAACTTACTTCATCCATTCATAACAGTTGTATTACAAAAATGTCTGATCAAACTCTGTGTGAGTTGCAAAAGCCATATAGAGTGGCATTGAATCTCAGGCATTCCTGCTGAGAGGCAAGGTGTGTTAGCATGAGTGTCTTATCACATTGAGAAACTGAATGGTTTGCGTCCCATCTTTTTCAATGTGAGCAGAAAGAGTTCAAGTTGCCTGCGGTATATTGAACTGATATATTTTTACTGTATTCCCCTGAAAGATGTAGTCATTGTTGATAACATTGCATTTATCAACACTTCCATTCTCAATGTGCACTGGCAGTTTTTCTTGATTTTATTTTATCTTTTTCTTATTTTTTTTGTCTAATCAAAAGCCTCTAGCAACTTTTGTCTTGAGATATTTGCTATTCTCAGTATGCCAAACTCTCTGTCTGCATACAGTATTTGACAGTCTTAGTTTTTGGTGGATTTTACACGTAATGTCCGATGATATCCTGTATGCCCCTTAAAGGTTTTGTCACAGGTTGAAGCAGCAGCTAGAATGTGCTGAACAACTTCAAGGGTGTCTGGCATTTTAGCCTTTATTGGACAGCTGAGTATAAAATGTTATAATCCAAAAACACAGTTGCAAACTTAAGTGAAGGAAAATAATGCTTTAAACTCTTTATATCAAGACTGGATATGAGAGATCTTTCCCATGTTTATTTGATTTGTGTACATACATTCCCAATCCACTGGTGCAGGGACTCTGCACCCTATATCTACTGGGTTATTTCTCCATGCAAACAACTTAATTTTAGGAGAAAACTTTTAGTGGACAGAACATAAGATAGTCCTCTCTATCTCACATACAGCTATGCAGATGCAATCTCCTAAATGAATGCACTCTAACTAAGTCCAGAGCTGAGTTGTGGGAAACATTTAGCTAAACCAACAAATTCCTGTCTCATTCAGGAATTGCTGGAAACCTGATTTTGTAAATGGTGATTTGGCAGAAGAGTTGTCCTCTCCTGTAGTCTCAAAAAACAATTTATCTTGATCTCTGTTCCAAATCCCATTCAAAACAAGGTCAACTTTAATGTTAAGCAAACATTTAACAGCCACTTTGAAACTTCCTAGTGAGAAAATGAGACATCCCTTAATGTATTCTCTTATTAAGTGTTTCTATTTATTGAATCAATATCATAGGCTACGTTCAATAAGGTCAGAAATAGATGCCATAAAAAGAGCTAAACCTTGTAAGACTGTAGCTTATTTTGACCCTAGAGACTAAACACAAGAATCATCAGCTGCTCTGGGTTAACAGCATCTTTAAGACAATCCATAATATTTTTAAAGCTCTTTTTTTCTACAAGCACTATTCTACTTTCCTACACATCATCCACTACAGAAGAGGAAACCCAGCCTGTGAGATACAAGTGTCTATGCTCCTTGTCTTTGTCTATTGGCTCACTAGTATACCTTTCTTTTGACATGATGCTCACAGAACATAAAAAGCATTTAAGGAGCAATTGACTTCTAGCATTTCTTTATGCTGATCAGATCTGACTTCGGAGTGGGTTCAACTAGAGCATCAAGGTCTTGTTTCAGCCCGACTTGTTTGTTTTCTCTCCAGCTCATGCACAGCTCCAGTTTGTGGATGGCTCCAGCTCATTTGCACCTCCCATGTTTCTGCTCTGATTTGTTTCAGGTCCAGCTTGTAGATGGCTTCAGTAATTTTGTCTTAGTTTTTCCACTGGTCCTCTTCAGTTTCAGTTCATTTCAGCACCCATTTAATTTAACTTCTGCTTGTTCAAACTCTCAGTTTTCACAAGGTTTTAAATCACGGGGCCCTGCCAGGGGAACCAGGTCCAGCCTGCTGGGCTGGCTGTCGTTGCAGGATGGATCAATGAGGGGAGAGCAGTGTATGTTATCTACCTTGATTTCGGCAAGGCTTTTGACACTGTGTCCCCTAACATCCTCATACGTAAGGCCAGGAAATGTGGGTTAGATTAATGAATAGTGAAGTGGATCAAGAACTAATGGAATGCAGAGCTCTGAGGATCATGATTAGCAGAACAGAATGCAGATTGAGGTCCTTGTGGCCAGGAGAAACAATGGTATCCCGGGCTGCATTGGGAAGAGCGTTAACAGCAGGTCAAGGGAGGTGATCCTGCCCCTCCTAGCAGTAGTGAGGCTACATCTGGAGTGCTGTGTCCAGTTCTGTGCTCCTCAATATTAGAAAGACAAAGAGCTACTGGAGAGGTCCTGGTGAAGGGCCACAAAGACTATGAGGGATCTGAAGCATTTCTCTGATGAGAAGAGACTGAGGGAGCTGGGTCTGTTCAGTCTATAGAAGAGAAGACTGAGAGCATATAAATATAAATCTCAAAGGCAGGTGCCAAGAGAATGGTGACAGATCCCTTTCAGTGGTGCCCAGTGACAGGACAAGAAGTAATGGCCAGAAACCAAAACACAACAAATTTCACCTCAACATGAGGAAGAACTTCTTTACTTTGAGGGTAGCAGAGCACTAGAACAGGCTGCCCAGGGAGATTGTGGAGTCTCCCTCTCTACAGACATTCAAAACCAGCCTGAACACATTCTGTTGTAACCTGCCCTAGGTGACCCTGCCTTGGCAGGGGGATTGGATTACATGATCTCCAGAGGTCCCTTCCAACCCTAATGATTGTGTGATTCTGTCTTACTTGCGTGATGTGCGTGTCAGTTCTCTGCTCATAGGTATTCATTGCAATTCTGCATGGAAAAAAGGAAGTAGCAACAAAAATAATAGAATTTGTAGGAACATTTCTTTGAGGAAAGCCTGCACTGGCTAAGTGTCTTCGTCAGGAAAGGTGGATTTGGAGTATTTGTTAGATATAAAAAAGGCAACATTGAAGAGAAGATTGGTACAGAATACTTCACGAGCATATAAAAAAGATCTGTAAATTTTGTTTCCACACTAAGCAGCTTAGTCTAAATTAGTTCGAGAAAGTACTAAACACATACGCGGAGGAGAGATCAAGCAGTGACATTTGCAAATAAAACTCTAAGTGAAATTCAAAGCTCTAGTAGACACCAAACTAGAAGTCAGGAAACTAAAGCAGAAGAAGACTGTTTCCTTAACTAACTGTAGTTGTTCACTCTCACAGGTATAAAATTGGGTAAGATGCAAATTTTAGTCTGATCATGCAGACTTTTCATCTGTCACATACTGTCTGTTAAGGTGAGACCAAATAACTTGTCTATCACAATACATGCTCAGCAAGCATAAAGTTAAAAAAACCTGGGGAAACGTACTTATTTTCTTATTTTATATTTTAGCACTTTCAGTGTCACTGGCAAAAAAAAAGATTGCAGTTAAAAAAGCAGAGAAGTAAGATCAGATACAGCTAACAAACTATTTCCACTAATGAGAAATATTTGGTAAAACAATCCCAAATTTTATGTTGGAATGAAACTGGAGGATTTTACTATTTTGTGAGAGTACATTCTATTAGGTAAATGAACTGTATAGCAGAGAGTAATATTTACTAAACAGTTTGCAATTATTAGTCGAAAAAAATAATAAGCTCTTGTTGAATTTGGCTTTCTAAGCCCTCTTGAGGAAATACAGATTAGAACAGACATAATATACAAAAATGAAATAATTCTTAAGATTTATGTCAGATGTTTTTGGGAAATTAAGTGCAACTTACTTTATAAGCAAATGAGATTAAAATAAATTCTAGCATTCTAAAAAATTCTTCATTGGTATTTGTAATAATAATAATATTTTTAGTTAGAAGAATAAGTCTGACACACTTAGCCTGCTTTATTAGGAGGTCATGTGGAAGTGGAAATAAAAGTTGTAGGAAAATCCACCCAGCCGTTGTCTCTCCCCTCACTTATTTTTCCTGTGTAACCTTCTTCTCACATAAAAAATCCACACCCTCCATCTTAAGGACATGGTAATTTACTGATTTTTCCTCATGAGTGTGGTTAATCCATTTCAGGATACATTTATATTCCTGAACTTTACAGCCTTTGTTATGAGGCAAAAGTGGTTAAGGGACATTGAGATACAGTGACTGCATTTTAAATTTAAATGAGCTATATATTCCTGCTCTTGACTACTTATTGGATTGAATGGGAAGCAGAGCTTTTATGCACATGCAAAAGAGTATTGCCAAAAATATTAGTTGGCCAAATAGCTTAGTGTTTCAAAAACCAGTTTTCTTATACTGCATCTGTAGAAGAGAGACAGTGGTGTGAACCTCTTTTTCCCCAATCTAATGTTTTTATTATGATCTGTCACAATAAAATTCAAGATAGTGTTTTGTAACATTTCTTTTGGGATGTAGTATTTTTTATAAAATGTTAAGTTCAATTACTTCAGAAAATCTGTCTGCACACTCTCCTCTAATGAAAGCTTTAGAAGCTTTTGAAAAAAAAGTAAGCTAAGGATGTGAAATTGTGTCTATTGTTGTAAAAAGTATTACTTCAAGAAATAAAGATAATTGCTGACATTCATGCAGAGAACTGCTTATAAGGAAAGAAAAATACAGAACCCAAACAGAACCTAAAGAAAAAAAAAAAATTAAAGAAATAAGGACTTAAACTAATTGCTTCTTCTACAGAGAACACTTGAGTAATAACATCATTCAAAGAAAGTTAGTCAAAGGAATGTTGGAAATACTCCTGTACTAGAATTGGAATTTCCAGTTCTAAGTTTACATCTTTTGTTTCAAAATCAACTGAGGTTGTGGCTTTTTAGTTTGGTTTGGGTTGGTTTCCTTGCTACTTAGGGACAGAAGCTGTCAGAGAAATCATACTGTCTGGTCAGATATGTGTTTCTTAAAATGGTTGATGCAACTTTTTTTTTTAATCTCAACTTTTATTTCTTAGAGAAGATGAGAAGCTGGGGATAAAGGACTGGAGTCAATTCATTTATATCAAATAGTAGCTGGATTATAAAGTCTTATGGTGAAATGAATGAGAATTATATTGTAAAGGAATATTCTCCATAAGGGTACCAGATTCTTTGTTTTACATAGTAATATATCTGGATGGCTTGGACAAAAAACTGACAGCTGAGATCTGGCATAGTGACAATGAAAAACAGCCTAAACAGCTAACAAGAGCTATCCCTGAATATTTGTTCGAAAAATTGTCAATTCCTTAATTTTTCTGTCTCTGAGAGTGTCTTGCAGATGAAATCTTAAGGATGTATACACTCCAAAATTTCTAGCTAAATTTGTATTTGAGTTAGAGAGACCTGACAACAGTGTCTATGTGTTCTATATTTCTATTGAACTGAAAATCAGTATTTTGCAACATAATAGAAATAAGGTACAGGAGACTCAATACATTTGCTTTTTTCTCTGAATGCCACAAAAAGGAAATTTGATCTCAGATTGTTAGATATGAGGTTTAGTATTAATTTTAGCTTAATCAGTTACTTGCTTGATCCATTTAACAGTGCAAAAAACTTTGATTCAGGGATTTAGAGGATTTTTTATTCCTTTTTTCAGCTCCAGGAAATATTTGAATAAGACCTAAAAAAAAATTTTAAAAATGAAGCATTATATATTTTTAAAAACTTGGTAGGGGAATACTGGTAGAGAAATGTTTGAGGATTCTTCTAGAAACTTAATTTTTCTGCATCCCATTATGTGCTTTGGCAGTGCTATGTAGCGAAAGCTGGAGTCTAAGAAAGCAAGTCTAGCAAGACTGTACCCCTTGCTTGAGAAATGTGTTTATGCACATTTCCCTACCTCACAACCACTTTCATGCCAGGTATCAGAGATCTGAGATGATGAATTTTACCCAAATTTGACAAGTGAACAAATGTAGTTAGAAATTCCTTTATCAAACTGTATGCTTGGATATAAGAGGATACCCTAATAGAGCTAAATTCCCGCTGTTCTGCGAATAACCCGTTCCAACTCACCATAGAATAACACTGGAGCATAAGGCCATTTTGTGGCACGCAATAGAGACTCTATAGAAGACAGCTGTGTATAAGTATAAGAAAATCCTTTGAAACACAGATTTGAGTCAGGCTTCATTAGTCCTTCTATTCATAGAAATGCTCGTTTCTTTAACCACTGGCAAATGTGCCAGCAAAAACATCCCAGGGCACTGACCAGGGGATTCTTATCAATCAAGCCTGATGAGAGTCTGGCATATATAATTTCTTCCCTAAAGAAAAATTAAAAAGTCAGGAAGTTGAACTTTGACATGACACTTTCTTCAAATTTTGCAACTCTGTCTGAAGCAAATATATTAATAATGAAGAGACCATTAATAGAGTCTATCTCATTAATGGACATCAGGCACTGAACTCTGAATGAATTTCTAAGCCTAATTAAAAAAATAAAAGGGGAAAGGTACTATGGGGTTGTTTCTTTGTCCACCAGTTTGTGATTTACAAGGTTCCTTAACACTTTCTCTTCCAGTAACTGAGCATCAACATTAGGCCAGATCCTATCTAAGAGTAATTTGGCCAAATGTTATCATTAACAAGACCAGTCATTTTGTATGCTTGCAAAAAAGAATCCAAGGCCCAATAAAAATGTAACACTTTTGCTAAAACATCCCATCTGCATTTCTTGAACCAATTTTATGCTAATAAAAGCAAATTTACTGATTTACACTGAGGAAATACAGTGAAAGGAAAGACAATAGTGCCTAGTCAAGCCTCCACATTAGGATGTGTGCTGTCTTTTTGCAGTACATATTATTTTATTGATTGTATCTTGCACTATTTAAACAATTCTTTCTCCCTTTGTCTTTTGACTGAAAAAAAAGAGGTTGTTTTATACTCCAAATCATGCTAGTTGTCCATAGCACTACTGGAATTTTCTGAAGTAGTTTGAAAGGAGACCTGTAGAATAGAAGCTTTTCTTACAGTTGATCTTGAATGTAGACAACAGGGGTACTGCTTTTACACTCTTATTTTATGCTTTCATTTTTTCACCAGTTTTGGAAATCAGGGACTCCTAGTGTTACATATCTGGCTTCAAACATAGAAAGAAAGGAAGCAAATTATGTAAAACTAGATCCCATATGAAACAACCAGTACAGGGGTGAATTAGATTGAATAGTTTCAAGACTCAAAAACCTGTGGTTCCTATTATATATTTAACTCAAACACCAAATATAACTCAAAATACCAAAATTACTTTCAACTTCCAATATTTTAGGGGTATAAACATAAGTCTAAACTTGTATCAACCCTTCAAGAAAAGAAAAATGTCAGAAACATCATCAGTGTTTTAATTGAAACTTATCTTGATACAATTTTTTTACATGCATAGGGAAATTAGTCTTTTTTAATTGTGGTTTCTTTCATAACCCAAAATAATGAACCACCAAGAGCTCTTCTAATTTTGAATCTGTTGATAAAAATGAAAATTGTATCAGCTTGGGTCCCAGAAAGATTCACAGGCTGACCTTTCGGTCAATGTCATTCTAAGAGCTTTGTTTAAGCTCTGGGAGTCTGCAGTCCTTGAATTGTTCTGATTTTGCTAATATATTGAAATCTTCTCATTACTTCAATGAAGAGGAAAAAGTAAAAGCATCATGCAGAGGAGCAGTGAGATACGGGATTATATTTCTGATTTTAGATATGTAACTTGTAATATTAACTTTAATATCTAAACTAAAACTCTTTCTGCTGTAAACTCTTAACATAACGAATGAAGTTAAGCAGAAATGTACTCCTGTCTCTTTTCTGAGGAAGTCTGCAGTGTTTAAAAACCTAATTTAATTATCTTATTTACATAAAATTAAGCAGTTAAATCTGGGCTTTGTGACTGTTCTCTTATAGCTCTTTCTATCACCCCCTATGGCCAGGCATAATGAAAATTCACTCTGTCGCTGGTGGCTGACTTTCTGAGTTACCTGCAATGAAGCACAGAGTAGGGTTTTGAGTAGGAGGTGAAGTGCATCTTACTGTGAAAAGCTGCCAAAGACCTCTGCAGCACAGGAATCCAGGCAGATCTGATCTGAAGCTCTCAGCAGTAACTGCCTGTACGCTTGATGATGAAAGAGCTCCTGGCTTGTATCCCTCTGGAAAAGACTTGGATGGAAATAGTCAAGATTCATGTTTTAAAAAAAACCAACAACCCCCCCTGAAAAAAAACTACAACCAAAACCAAATAAATTATTAAAAATAATTCCAAACTATATAAGAATACATTTATTCAAATGTGCAAAATGAATTGGTGAGATGAGAGACACAGACTATCTTTAAGGCATATAGATTTGTTAGTCAATGTGGTTATTGAAGACCTAAGTTCTGCCTCAGATCTGCTCAGATGACAGAGGTTACTTTCATTATTTTCGTGGGTTTTTTTTCTTTTGTTTTTTTTTCTACCGTGAGAAATTGAGAATGACCTGATTCTGACTGATCAATAGATAAAAGACTCAGACGAAATGTGAGAGAACTTCAAAATATGATCTTCCCTCAGGGTCTTCCACATTGCCAACTAGGAGTTCTTGTTGTACAGATGCTGTCTTTCTACTAGGAGGAAAAAAAAAATGAAAAAAGAACAGCTTAGTGTCGCCTATCAATTTTTTTATCAGGTCTGTGGAAAAAGCTTCTTAGAGCACAAGAGGATGATCCACAGTGAAAAAACAGACCAGTGCTGCTGCAAACTGAGCAGACAGGTGATAGCTGGTGTTTTTGTTCACAGAGGAGATACTTAGAGGGTGTTGTGAGAGCCCAGTGTCAAGTATGGGGTGTGCTGCCCCAGCGATGCTGTTGCTGTCAGTTATCACTGACCTCATGACTGCAGCTTTATTAGCACTGGGTTTTGCCCTAGAAAAGGCACTGGAATGGCTAATCCATCAGCACCTCTTTGAAGTGCTGTGAAATACATGAGAACACTGAAACATAAACTAAAAGTTAACTGCGTGATGTCAGAAGAAATTCATCTCCTGGCGTGAGCTGAATGGTTCTTGGACTGTCTACGGAAATAATCTGGCATTATAAAGAGTCTTTATCAGTAATTAAAATATTCATGCAGATAAAAATATTCTCACACAGGTCTTGAAAAAACAGCTTTGGAAATGTGTAAACCAAAATACTTAATTGTTTAATTCTGCAGGTACAGCAAGAAGTAAATTTTCACAACACACCTTCTTTCTAATCTCTGTGTACTGACATTTCAAAAGTCTGAGCTATGGGAAATTTTATTGAAGAGCCCATTGTTTTTACCAGCGCTCAGTGTGAAAAGAACAAAACCAAGGACATAGTTTACATTCTGCATTTAAACAGCAGCTGATTAGGTGATAACAGCATTAATTACTCATTGGCAGGCAAACAGCCTAGGTAATCAAAAATGTATTTTCTGCAGTGAGATTTATATTGTCATGAGAAAATAGGTGCCAGACACAGCATTTTGGAGAAGGAATCTGGACAAACTTGGACTCCTCTCTCCACTGGTGTAGCAGCAGTACTGCCAGCTGGTAGATTGATTGCAGTACAGCAACATCGCTGAGCACTGGGCTTAGGCTGCACCCTCCTACTAGAGGAAATGGCATTGTTGTATAAGTCCTAATAAAACATTCGCACAGAAAAACGATTAAATAATAGATAGTACTTCCTAAAAAAATGACCAAAAAATATAATATTGAAGCTGCTACTAAACTATCTATTCCTAGATTTTACTTTTTGGGGAGAGAATATGGTTTGCTGTTTTCTTTCAAGCTTATAACATGTAGGTTGTGGTATTGATAGTTTGAAAATGAAGTAAAGTTTTACACTAAAGCAAAATCAATCACCAGAGTAAAATTATGGTTGAATATCACAAATATTTACTAGGAAATCCATGACTAATAATAATTTACATAATGAATTAGCTACATCCCAGATGTTATCTCTGGAGGGACACTCCAGCTCATTCATTTTCACTGATTTTTTTTTTTTTTTGGCATTTCATTGAATCCCTCTTCATTTGCGTTTTCTTGAATCCCTCTTTTATGTTAAAAAAAATACAGTTTCTTTTATGATGAAGTAATAAAAATGTGTTATTTTAGAAACATAATCTGAAAATCAGATAATATATCTTCATAAACAGTATGTATAGTTAATTTTTCTTATATTTCAGTTACTACTTTCAGAATTTTTATTCAGAGTAAACCTGGACTCTCATTATTACAAGGCTGACAAGAAAATCGATAATGAAAAGTGTTCTGAAAGTTATCTACAATGTATATTTTTAGCAAGGAGCTATTGATTGCTTCTCCATTAAGATAGGTGAGGTTTGGTTAACCCACTTAACTAGCACTTGACTTGGCCTCTTCTGAGAACATTTCTAGAAGATAGAGGAGTTCTACTTATGATTTTCAGATTCTGAAAGAAATATAACACTCATTCAAAGAGATGAGAGGGTACTCTAAATCTCAAGAGACTGAAGAAAATTCTAATCTTTTACGATGCTGCTAGCACAAACTTGTTTTTTTATAGTGCTGTGCATGTGGTATTTCTCTTTTGTTTTGTGTGTTATTTAATTGCAGTTTTTGTTTCAGTTTGTCCTGCCAGAGGGAAGTCCTCATTTATGTTTCATTGGTGTGTCCAGTTATTAGAATCATTGCATTAATGCCAGGGTCTTGTCACAAATTCAATTACAGCAGCTGTTGCATACAAGCAATTAGACATCTGTGCCGCAGCTCCCTCATTGCCATTGCCTTTTATCATTCTGTTGCTGCAACTAGACTCATAATTTATATCTGTACTGTGCCTTCCGTGCATGGGATCTTAAACAATTAACTGCTCATAAGCTCTTCCAAGGCAGGTAAAATGCCAATATATTCACCTTCCCTTGTGGAACAGCTGGCAGATCACTTGGAGCTTGATTTGCCTGTAGAAGGACAAAGGACAGAAGGCAAATAGCCGAGACCAGTGGCACCAAACCTTGTTTTAAATTGAAAAGAACAGAGGGTCAAAGACAGCCACTCTGAACCACATCTTTGCTAACCAAGAGGGCATAAATATTAGTTGAGAGGAAGATGAAAGGACTGTTGGATTTGCTGTTGGAAAGCTGAACAGAACTGTGTTACAAGTAAGTGATATATTCTTCCTTTCCCTGCTGGAATATGGTGACATAAAAAACCACTTTGTACTGGTATTTTTATTCTGCACACACNCAAATCGCTGCTCATCATGGTTACACAGCCTTACTGTATACATATGGGGGTTTATTAGTACAGATGTTTGTCTGAAAAGAAATCACAGATAAGATTGAAGCAGCTCTTCTTAAAACTATTAAGCTATTTAGCTGAGGGTTGTTTAAGATGGAATGAGGGAAATGAAGCATTCTTTCTTCTCATAAAATTCAAATTTGTCTAAATGTTTTGGTGTATAATCCTCCCTCCCTCTCCAATTTGTGCCATCAGTCACTGCAGGATGGGATGAACAGGTGTGTTACACAGCCATACTGTGAATGATACTGAATTCCAGCAGTGTTCCCCTGGATCAAGAGTTCACAAAGTGCAAAATGAGTATTCCATGCCTCACTTCAAGGTGCAGTTCTATGAGGCAAGTGCCTCGACAGCAGCACCAAATAAAGAAATTCTTGCCACTTCTCAGTGCTGGCTCTGCACTGGAATTTGCCTCCCCTCTACTCTTTCTGAGCAGAGGCCAAACGGATACCTAGGGCATGTTAATATAGTGAGTATACCACAGTAATATTAACCCTCCTCAATCGTTGGTTCTTCAGAGTTTGTTTTTTAACCAAGACCAATTCAGGTGTCTGGATTACAGTTATTTTAACAAAATGAGGGGCACTATAAAGGTAAGCACAAGCAAGCAGAGGAAGCAAGGGAAACTCTTAAGGTGAATATGCTGCCAAACCATGGTACTACAGTCACGTTATAAATTACTGTCTGACACCTTGTTCGTTTTGATAATGAATTTTGAGCAATGAATTGGATATTTGTCTTCTCTGACAGACAAGGAGACTGCTGCAGCATAACATAATTAATTATTCCTGGTGCACTTATGGGAGACAAACAAGATTAGCATTTACACTAACATTTTCCTTTGAAGAGGAAGTGATTTTTGTCATTTAATCTTCTAAACATATCAGGGATAGGTCCCTATTGAAGTTCATGGTTGTAGAAATATGCTAGAATTTTGAAAAATATTTTCATACACATTTCCAAAAATTGAATGTACCACAGCTCTGCATCTCCAGAAATAAAGATCTTTTGCGACAAAGGATTTCACTTTTCTAAACACAGAGAGACCAATTAGTGGGAAGAGAAACAGCAAAATGAGCTGGAAGTAGCTATTCTGTCTCCTCACTGCATTCTTGATAGAAAGGTCCTTTCAACTAATCTTATATTCAGTTAATCAATTTATCTGAATTTCAGCAAAAATCATACCTTTTGTCTGGTTCTCCAACACTTTTTTATTCTGTCACTCTGACGTTTCTCTATTTATTTGCTCCATTATTCTCCAAAGTCTTTCCTTTGGTCTTAAAGTTTTTTCTGCTCTTTTTCGGTTCTGGCCTGTACCCTGTATGTATAGGAGAGCCACCCACTTGAGCAGTGTCAGGCATGCTCTGCAGAGGTATTACCCACCCTTGACCTCTAGAGGGTTTTGCTGGATGCAGAGGTTTAGCAGGCAGAAGAAAAACAGGAGTTCTTCTTCCCAGTCATGCTCTTTAATAGAAAAGTTTAAGTGTGAGCAAATGAGATATCACCCATCACAGAGAGCAACATTTGCAATTGGCTTTTGAAGGGAAATTAAGTGTCTTATTTACAAAACCTCACTTGTTCTGTGCACTTAGAATTGTGCCCATTCACTGAGATAGCTCTTTCTGTGGTGCATTTTGTTTTTGAGGAGTAGGAGGAAAATGCATCTATCTTCCGTTGGATTTAAAACCACAGTACAGTCTGATTGCAGCAATTTCAAATCTAAATATATGATTTCTATGGCAGCAGCCCGTGAAAGGTTCATTTTATGAATAGTGTAATCATGTTTAACATAGGAGATTCTTGTGCTGCTTAGTAGGCAATGTTTCAAAGTAAAGAAAGTTTAGACAAAAAGAAAAAGCTTCGGGAAACAAGACCTGTTATGGAGCTTCTTCAGTTTGTGGGGAGTTGATGTGAAGGAGCTTCATCACATCGTGTGATGGTTCATTACTTGATAAATGAGCCATAAATGTGCTCACTTGTATATCCAGCTCACACTGCTCTTAAAATCACAGCAAGATTTTCTCTTGATCAGCCTCACAGGCAGTTATTTTTTCTTCTTTGCCCTAACTCCAGTTCCATGCACTGTGGGATTTTTCTTGCCGCATATTTTGTGATAAAAATGAGAGCCAGCTGGAAGCAATAGCAATTCTGGCACCAGAGGTCGAGTACCAAGGTTCTCTTTTCCAAATATCCTGTTGTTTCTCTTGTTTTGGCCAAGTGACTCCATTTATAACTATTACCAGCCAGAAAGGACAAAACACTGTTCTTTGCTATGAAGTAGGTAACTTCAAATACTCAGTGCTTTGCATAGGAACATGAAACCACCTCAGTGCCAGGCTTGCTATGCTTTGCCTGCTGGATCTCCACATTCCTAAGCATCATTTGCAGCAGGTTTTACATCCATATTGGCAGATATCAATAGCTGCCAATAGTTGCCATGACAGGATAATGCACACCAGCTGCTTTGGAAAAAACTCTTCCAATATGGACCAACATGTCTACATATGCTGATACCTAGAATGTGACACCTGTATGCTAATATCTGGGGGTGTTTTTTGCTTTTCTTTTCTCTGTTAGTTTGGTTTTTGTTCGTTTGTTTGCAGTTTTTTTTACAGTAGAAAGTAACTAACCAGTGCTTATGGGACAGTCTTTCAGATGTTCTGAGTGTTATGAGCAAGACAAAGACATTTTCCTTAAAATGTCGGTGCCCATAATGATGAACATTGAGTTCCATGTGCTTCTGCAGTAAAAATAACAGCCCTTGCAACTTTCCTAATTCCCACAATGTGGAATATGTATTCACATTTCATGTCATTTTGTGAGAATTTCAAGGAATACATCAGGACTAATAATGTACAATTTGAAAATAGGTAACTATGTCCTAGATTCTTTCTGTTGGTATGTTTAAATCATATACAATATGATTCTAAGCTTGCCTATTTTAAAACTTTTACAATTCATTTGATTTGTACTTTTTCTGAATTTTTTTTAATATAATGGATATATATTTTATACATTCTTTGCAACAGCTGAAAAAGCCTGTTTCTTAGCTTTCCCCACAAATCCAAATGCAAGTGGATATAAATATTTTTAAAGGAAAATGCGTAAATATTTAACTAAAATTCAAAACTAGAGCAAACAAATATGAAACAACTGAAACATAAAATTTCAAATCATATTCAGTTGGAAGCCCTTACTTGGAGAGTACCTCCCATGTACCAGAAACCAAAAACAGACCAAAACCATACTTTTTTAGGAGGAATGGCGTAATTTCTTAGAAACAAAAGCAAAACTACCTGATGTGGAATGACCTGAAAGACAATTCTCTACCCGTAACTTCAAAAAAGGGATAATCACACTAAGTACCTAAAAATCCATTTATACATGTTTTAATGTACCTATCAAAATTAAACTAGTAAAGGTTTTCAATTATTTACTGATACTGAGCCTTAGATGAGCCCTCATTAGTGTTCATACTAGTGACTTTTACTGTCTCATTTTTTCATATTTTACTCCCCCTAGCAGATGTTTCAAATACCCATGTTGTAAAAAATGGGATTTTTCTGTTTGTTTGTTTGTCATTTTTTTCTTTTCTCCCAGTGATCTCCTAGGCTGACAAAGGGAGCCACAATCCCTCAATGGCTTCAGCAGAATGTATTTGGTCTGTTATTGCATCACAGTGTGTCATACAGGTGTGGACTTTGGATGAGTACAACAATCAGCCCACCAAACCTGAGTGAGACCAGATCAAGTGAATTCACATCATGAAAGAGCACTTTAAAAAAAGTCCTGATAAAATGCTTCTCTAAATCTGTGTTGTGTGCAAAGAAGCATGGGATGGCAGGTAGGCAGCTGTCTAAGAGCCATTCTTCCATCTGTTGACAGCCCTACACTAAGTTACCACTCACTGAAGAGGGAGTCCAGAATCTGCCCTGTCTTGTCAGGGACTATCAGTGCAAGTCATTTCTATGCATAGAAACTAAGCTTTAGGTAAGCTGACTCCTGCAAGTCAAGCACCATCCAGAGCAAAGGAAAGGAGTACATGAAAATTAGAAGATGCTTTATATAATGGCATAAAAAACACTACTCTGTTCTTGTGTAGAAAAACACAGCTTAAGAGTAGCAGCTTTGTTTCCAGGTTTTCAACCTGCAGTGGGATTTCCTAGGGAATAATTGCTTACTACTAAATTAAAAAGAAAAAACAACACTGTTAGAAGTTAGAGGACCATTTTCTTGGTCTGTTTATTCTAAACACAGGTCTTTGAAAGACCTGTGATGCCTTCACTGCCACAATTGCATTTTCCTTCCATTCCTGTCATTGCAACTCAGAACAGAGAAATACTGTTCCTTGGGACTTGGGATCTCATACTCTACTTAAAAACCTTGAAAAATCATACAAACACGTTAATGCATCGTAACATGTTTTAACACTACTATAATTTGCAAATTAATGGGGGGGCAGAAAGTCAGGCACATAATTTAGAGACATTTATTTCTCATCTATCAGTATTGCTGTAGATACTAATTGATGTTTTTATCATTAGCTCTTGGCATACGTCATGAAGATATCACAGTTTTGTTCTACTAATTCAGTTATCTTTTCAACAAATTTGGAAGGTAATATCTAGAACTCAAGATTGACACTAAAATTGCCCAGAGGTCATATATCTCTGCTTGAGGACTCACTTGGTTGGCAGTCCCTAATGGGCCTCATCCATAAGATTTCAAGCAAGTATTGGATTGTACTGCTTCACTACAGCTTCCCTTTCTGATACTTTTTTATCTAGAGAGTTCCTGTTCTATTCTTTTGTCCCTCAGAATCTCAACTTTAATAAAAATCGCTAGTATTTTATATCAATTGGAAGAATGATTTATGCATGTTGCAATAATTACCTTGACGTGCAACACTGTTAGAAACATATCTGATTTTATCTCCCTAGAGACGGTGTCTCCTTCAATGTTTTCATGTCATCTAGTATTTTCTTCATCTAGACAAATTCAGGAAAAAATACCTGTTCCACATCTCCAAGAACAGTTAATGAAAACCAATATTAAGTTAGCTATCTCACCCCAAAAAGACCTAAAAATTCATGAAAGAAATAAATTATGTCTGTGTTAGGAAAGACACTCATCTGAGTCCTTGAGTAGCTCACACAGAGAATGATTTGTAGAAGTTTGTGTGAGGCAGTTCGTTCTTCTCCCTCTTGTAGAGCTGTGTTCACAGCACCTTGCGTAGTACCTGTCCCCATGTGCGTGACTAGAATGCATACAGAACAGATCATGGGAGCTGTCCACATCCATCCTTGACTCTTCTCTGGCACTTGACTATATGCACTCTGCAAAGAGAGCACTGAGGACATCTAAAATTAGAGCATTTACTGTATAGCGTCAACACATCCTCTGTGGGATGCTGGGGTTGCCATGGTTTGCAGGAAACAAAGTAAGAGAATTATGAGCATGCTTTACTATCTTATTCATTAAACATCTGGTTTAGTTTGGGGTTTTGTCAAGGATTATCTTTGTCCTAGCTGTTATTTTATTCTGCTTGGCTGGCAGAATATTTATTTCTACTACCTTTAAAGAAATCTGCCCTGATATTCTTCTGAGGGCATTAAACAATACTGAAAGCCTTAGGTAAGCATGCTTAAAATATATTTTGGGAACAACAACAAGTAAATTGCACCAGTGTGAACTTACTAATGTAGATGAGGTTTGAATTCAGCACAGAAATATTCTTGATAGGGTTGCTAAGGAATGTTTGAGAAAGTGACAAGTATGGGTCTAATGTTGACTCTTATTAGGGAATTTCTCCTGACATTTTACACATTGATAATCCAAACCAGTCCAGTGAAGAGCTTTAAATAAAATCCTGTGGTCCATTATGTCATCTGAATATATCTCCTACACTTTCCTGTAGACTGCCTCAAACATTAGATTTGAGAACTAATTCAAACCAGTAAAAGTTATGTTTTGAGATTGGAGAAAGCTGAAAATATTTTAATGAAACGCAATCAAGCGTTCTCTTATGTCCATTCATACACTTATCTGTTATTTCATTGCAAGGATTTTCTTATCACAAGTTGTGGTGACCTCATCAGCTGAGATGGTATTAAATATCTTTAGAGAAGGGTAGAGGCTCAAACCCTGTAGTATTAAATCAGGAAGTGGCCCGGATATTTATTTTTTTGAAACAAAACCTTAAGGAATTGAGGATCTTCATTCTGCGTTCCTCCTTCAAGGCCTCTAATTCCATCTTGCTCATTTTACTGGTCCCCAGGCCTTTCTGAAAACATATGCTTCTCCCATCTTGATAGCTGCAGTGCTTCTAACATGGAATAATAAGCATGCTTCATTGCGGGTGCACAAAAAGGATAGGCATTTGCCAGAATGAAGCTACAGATGCAGCTTTAACCCTGCAATTGCCCACTGAACCAAGAATGCCATTTAAAAAAAAATAGATTAATCTTCTCATGAAAAATAATTAAATTAGCAGGGACTAAGGACACGAATTGGCAGAGCTTAAGAATTTCTGTGATTTTCTTGAATCTAGCTGTAACTCATTTCATCAGAAAAGGTGTCTGGTACTTGCAGTGCATGTTCATACCTGCTACGTCATATCCTGTAGACCACAAAGAGGAAAGTTTGCTCTCATGAGAGCAAAGAACTGAAACATGCAAAGGAAAATGATGCATGTAAAGGATGAAAAACTATGCTGCCGTGGGCTGGAAAAATAACCATGGATTTCAGAACTCTGAGCACTTTTTTTTTTCTTTTTTTTTTTTTCTTTTTTATTGGAGGCTAGCATCTCATCATAAAAGGTGGAATGCCAAGCATCAGCTATACTTTCTACTCCTTCCATGGATTATCATTTCAGTCTTTTTAGAGGAGAAATACTATATTTAAATCAAATATTCCTCACTACTGAAGATTTTGCTTGTAAGAGGTTGGCAGAGGTGATATTGGCTGATTCAAAGGTCAGCAATAACTTCTCAAAACTACTGACATTTTAATTGTATAAGTGTTGCCACTTTCATTTCACACACGTGTTGAGTTTCTTTATTCATCACATATTTTAATTTTGCCCAGAGGGTGTTGGGCACTGGAGCAGCCTCCCCAAAGAAGTGGACACAGCACCAAGCCTGACAGAGCTCAAGAAGTGTTTGGACAGCACTCTCAGACACATGTTGTGGGATGGTACTGTGCAGGGCCAGGAGTTGGACTGATGACCCTTGAGGGTCCCTTCCAACTAACAGTCTGTGATTCTGTGAAATATCAGGATGCATACCCTGATTTATGACAATGGCTTTGTACTTTTTTCTTTGTGAATGGTAAGAATACTTAGTTTCTGCTTTGTCAATTACTTCCATTTTCTGTAAGTTTAGGCTGTCTGTTCTTATCCTCACTTTGTGCTACAAGTTTTCAAACTTCAGCTCCAAGATATTTCATGAGGAGCAGAACTGGTTAAGTCCAATTTCCTGTGATTCCACAGGCTTTTTAGCTGTTTCTTAAACTGTTACTAGTTTGTCTCCAATGTTGCTTTCCAGCACCTTAGCTTTTGTCCTTACCTCTTTTTCTCCTCCATGAAAGCTTTTATGTTCTGTGTGCCTGGCAACTTCACTGAGCGGAAACTGAACTTTTTTTCTTGTATTAGGGGCAAAAATCTTTCTACTCTTGTGCCTGTTTTCATGAGACTTATTCGTACATAACAAGTTATGGGAGCTCTCTACTTCTGTGATAACTGTGATAGAAATTGGACCAATGCTTCAAAATTATTAGGGAAAGTATTAGCAGATCACATAATCTGTATCTCACAGAAATAAAATGGGTTCTTTATGAGGAGAATTATGATCAGAACACAAAGAACAATAGTTCTCAAAATTTTATTTTGGTCATGCTAAAGAAAAATCAAATTGGTAATTATGGAAAATAAAAAAAATATCTTTGTGAGTGACATATTTTCTTGTGCTCTGGAAGGTTTGTTTGATTGCGCAACATACATTCAAACCTCAGCTTCTAAGGGTTTTCTGTACAACAGCCCTATTTTTCAGCATATCATTCACTGCCCTCAACTTGGATTTACCTTTTATTTACCAAGATTGCATTCTTTTCTGTCAGACCACTAATACAAATGGTAAACAGTAACAGTCACAGTATCAACACCTGATGAATACCAGCCATAATGATCTTAAAACATTTTGAGATCACTATTTGAGCTGATTTTCCTCATAGCTCTGCTCTCCGCGTAGTATTATGCCAATCTAGACATGGTGATTGACATATAGTTCTGGTAACTAAGTTTATTTAGCCTGGATACAAGTATTAATATAGAAATCTATGGTTTTGCTGAGCTGTGAGACAAAGCTACTGCTGCAATTGTGTAGCTGTATCCTAAAGTATTTTTCCCTGCAGTGAGCTTAGTCACTTTACATGGCATCTTTTCCAATCCAAGTGTGAGAATTTTCTTTTATGCTCATGGATCACAACAATGAATTTTTGCAGGTCTATGAGACCCATGGTGATTGGCTTGTGTTCCCACTGCAAAATTAGCAGGCGATCAGCATAAAAGAGTTTTGTCCTGCTGGGAAAGACCACGTGGGATTAATCAGACCTGTAGAGGAATCTGCTGCTCCCTGAGGGTATGAAGCTGTAAGCACAATTCTCTCTGACAAAGCTGGCAGCATCTATCTTTGAAGTAGAATGATTTCCTCTCTGCTTTTTGTGACTAGAGTTGGAATAATGACATGATGCTACTAGTGGGGAGCCATAGATTATAAGCAAATACCTCATCTCTCACAAATTAGAGGCACTAACCTTTACCTTGAACACTGTTTTCAAAATGTTTTCCTGGACAGAGGGACAAAACAATTTTTTTTTGAAGTATCCTATCTCAAGAACAAGTGTAAGTAAGACCTAACAGCTCCAACTAAAATACCAGTTTATAGTGATATAACAAGTCCTGAAAAAAAAATTTGTATTAAAATGAAAGTATAGAAATTAAAGCATGATTTTTACTTGCATATGTAAATATTGAATAATAAATAATCTTTATAGTACTTTTGGTAACATATACCACATATAATTTACTGTACCAGTGTTTATATTGTAAGCTATTATCTAAACTGAATTGAAAATATGAATTGGAATTATACATATATTGAGTGTGTAACTTCTAGTAATCTTCCTCAGATCAAGCTGGACAGAAAAAAAGAGTACAATTTAATGCATGTTTTTCATATTTGAAAGCGACCTTGTCACTCACTACAACTATCTGAAATGAGATTGTAGTGAAGTGAGTGTCAATTTCTTCCAAAAAACAAGCAATAGGACAAGAGGAAACAGACTCAAATTATGCCAGGGGAGGTTTAGGTTGGATGCTAGGAAAAAGTTAACCATAAACGTTAATCTTTGGAATGTATTGTCCAGGGAAGTGGTTGAGTCACCAACCCTGAAGGTATTTAAAAGACAATACTGTAGATGTAGTGGTTAGGGATAGGGCTTAGTGGTGGACTTGGCAGCACTGGGTTAACATTAGACTTGGTGCTCTTAGAAGTCTTTACCAACCTAAACGATTCTATGAGTCTGTGATTGACAGGTTTGACACGTGAAAAATTCCTTTGATACTAAGAGACACCACCTCATTAGAGAAATAATTGTCATGCAGGTATCCTCATACCAATCCTTTGAGGGACCACCTTTATAAAAAGTCTGTTTTTCCTGTCAATTTTCATTTTGAAACAGTTTCCTTTTTTTGAATCTCTGACAGAAACTTGATTAGTGGCCTCGAGATAACAAAGCTACACATATGTTCTGAATCGGAAGAAAAAAGTGCTTTTTCTTTTTATCTCTTCAGTGACATTCATTAGTGCAAGCAGCTTTTTGTGTCCTTTGTAAAGTTAATGGATTGCTGCGAAGGAAATCCTTTACTTTGTTAAAACCCACTTCTCAGCACTATTTGTGAGGGATAGACCTAACACAGTACAGACTTTAAATGAAGGTCAGCATTAGATGTTAGATATAAAGCCAAGAACAAAAAGATGAAGAAGAAAAGATAAACTATACAAAAGGGTGAGATTCGTTAGGAAGTTAAGCCACTGAAGTGAAGGAAAAAATAAGCAGATTTCTTAACTTTTAAGAAGAGAAAATGAAGAATGCTCTCAGTGAGTCTTAAGGCAAGTGTTTATTTCATTAGTGCTGCATAAATTATTATATGCTCTTCCTCTAGTCCTCATGAATCTAGCTTATACGAAATCCACTGAAACAGGAAAAGTACTGGACAAAAGTAAAATAGTGGTGTGGATTTCCACACCCATGTGAAGGATATACTAGAGATACAGGGAATTTTTTACTTCTTGTGTCTAAAATCACTGTAGAAGAATTATCTGAAATAAGAATATGAGAATCCTATATTTTGTGCTCTTCCACACTTCTAATTTCACTGGATAGAAACCTTTTAAAATGGTCCCTGTTACTGCTGTTGTTGGTCCTGACCTGTTGCATTTGACCAGGATTTTCTTCTTCACCTCAGTAATTTCTTCAATTTCCTTCATTTTGAAGCCACCAGATCTGAAAAATATCTGTATGGTTACTGTAGGTATGCACATGGAAGAGAACATCTGCTTCTTAGAAGGAACCTCATCTGTGATTTATTCAATGTCACAAATTGTACAGAAGGAACAAAGGCAACCACAGGTTACTTACAGGTGTATGTATTTTTAAAAGGTTTTCAAAATTAGATTGCATTCAATATATAATATTCAATGTATAATAAAACACAGGATGATACAGTGGCTGATAATAAATGAAAAAGGGGACTAGAAGAAAAACCTACTGAGAGAAACAAAGTCACAGCAAAATAATATACACGGAGGTGCCTGCATAATTACACGGATTTTAAAATTAGCTGTTTCCAAACCCATAATCAGCCAGACATGCTATCAGAGCTGTGGCTACTACTCTGTTATCTAGTATTCACATATTTTGAGATGAAAATGAGAAAATACACACTCTATCACTAGCCTAAGTCTGACGGAATATAAAATATCAAAACTGGAGATTTGATAGAAAGTTTCAAGAAAGAACAGTTGACTGTACAACGCACTGCTTAACAATCAGAATGAGCCACTTGGCTAAAATTGAAAAAGATTAAACTATTCCTATTTTCTAGCGAAGACAATGGATTTTCTTGGTTCTCTTAGGAATAGGAAGTCATTTTTTCCTATTGGAAATTGAAATGCAAACCCTAGAGACACCTAGAACTTAAAGAGAAAAGTCATTTTCCTTCTTTTTTAGTATTTTCCCCCACCTTTTTTATACAGTTTGCATTATTTAAATATACCATATAGAGAAGATAGAGTAGTAACTATGTTTTATTAAAAAAAAAAATCATGACAGAAAAGTACTGGTTACATAGAACAATCAGATGATTTTATGGAAGTTTTATACAGTTAACTTGCAGAAGTGAAGGCAGATTTGTTGAAGTTTTTCTCTATTTTCACTTCTTCAGCACACAAACCAAACTGAATGCTAATATTTAAGAAACTGTAGGCTAACACTGCAGGGTCCAAAATAAAGATCATTTATCCACTCGGGTTTTCTTCTACAACTTGGACTTTCCCTTAATTAAGTTTTAGAAAACTCTGCATGATTTCAGTCTCAAGGTACGTTTATCTTGTAATCATGCACCTTTGGGAAAATGCGTTCATTTGCTGTGGTTTTTGTACTGCTGGATTTTAAATCACAGTTTTTTCCTTCTCAGCAGCAGTAATGAATCTTGTATACTAATCATAGCCTATGAACTTCTGAGTCCTAGTTCCTCTGAACTACATTGCAACAGTATTCTCTGATTCCACATAATGACAGAATAGTTGGGATTGAAAAGGGTGTTTGGACATCATCTGGTGTAAAGTCCCTGCTAAAGGAGGTTCACCCAGAACAGGTTGCACAGGATCACATCCTGGCAGGCTTTGAGTATCTCCAGGGAAGACTCCACAACCTCTTTGAGAAGCCTGTTCCAATGCTCTGTCACCTCACAGTAAAGGAGTTTTTCATCATATCAGGTGGACCTTCCTGTGTTTTAGTTTGTGCCCATTGCCCCTTGTCCTGTCACTGGGCACCACTGAAATGAGTCCCGCCCCATTCTCTTGACACCTGCCTCAAGATATATCTGTGTGCTGTTAAAAGCCTCTCTTGATCTTTTCTTCTTGAGACTAGAATGTATTTGTCATCAGGGATTAACTCATGCAGATGACCTTGGTGAACTGCTAGGAATTTGGTATTCCACAGATAAACAGCTAGTGTATTATTCCACTATTCCAATCTCAGAGGTCTGAAAAGTAGACTGAGCAGTTCACAATGAGTTCATTGCTAAAGGTACAACATCCAAGAGCAGTGCATGTTTTATCTAATCACACTTAGAATAAATTTCTTTCAGATTGCAAATTTGTGTATCTGGTAAGAGAACCTGCATGTGGTGAAGTGGCTCTGGCCTGAGCAAAGTACTTTAAAAGACAAATCTGAACTTGAACATTCATTCCCACTGAATGCTTTTGAGTCTTTGGCATCCTCCAGAGTCTTTCAGATTGAGGTGCCCTGGAAGATTGTGGCACCACCTATTTCCAAAATAGACCTTCACTATATTTTCCTGCTCGCAGTAACACCTGCCCATCACTGAGCCCAACCCTGTTGATGCCACACAGAGTACTTATATACAGGTCACTGTGTGACTCATGCTGTTATCTCCCAGAATGCTACAGCAAAAGGCAGGCAAAAAGAGGCAGTTTTGGCTGGGAAGGAACTTTGAAAAAATGCTTTCAATACTGAGCTGTAAGACCTCTTTTCGGAGGGATTATCAGTCTCCATATGCTGAAGCTGGTTTCACTGAGATACAAAGACTTGATCCAACTAAATGGAAAGCAGAACAGGCTACCTCTCCCTTACACTGTAAAAGTTCAGGTACATACATGTCATAGGCTCCATCCACTGTCTCTTTGGAATTCGATGGTGTTTGTTTGGATACAAGTAACAAACTGCTCATATAGTCTGGGAAATGATTTTTAGGCAGACAATACAAGTTCTGTCTGCTCTTTCTGCTTGTCTGTATATATGTTAATTGTACATTTCCCAGTCCAAAACCAGCACAGCTAGTTGAGATGGTCTCTCTGACTGAAGGGGGTGTGGGGGTTATTGAGGCAAGGAGGAAGAAGCCATGCAGAGCAAGAGATGTGAGCAGCGAGTGCTGAAGCATGCAATTACACCAGGCCATATGCACATGTGCCATCCAGGTGTCACTGTGTGCTGCTCGTTCATGTGCCCATGGTGGCAAGGCAGTAGTGGTTCAGGTTGCTCAGGCTGCAGGTTCCCCTAACAATAGAAGCTGAAGACGGGTTTCCCACTAACAAGCAAAGCGCTGTTCTGTCAAGTGTAAGCTGACAACAGGAGATGCAGAGTTTTATTTATGCACTCCCTGCAAGGCCAAAATGTGTTTCTGCCATCCTGTGAGCTTAAGAGCAGGATAATACAAGACTATAGCATAAAAAGGTACTGTGAAGACGTCAGACTGGAAAGTATCTCACCAGATGGGTATCCACAAGGTTTTTTCTCTGCTTTTCAACTGCTGGGTTCTTGGATTGCTGCTCAGGATCTTGAAAAAAAAGAGTTGGTACCCGGGCAGAGGACAGGGCAAGTACACCCTGGAGAAGACTGTCAAAAGGTAGTATAGATTACAAGGTAATACAGATGCAAGACTATTTCATTTTCTTCTACTTTAAGTGGAGAGCTATGGTCTTGATTTTTAGAACCGGCAAAGAAAAACAAAAAGTTGTAGAGTAATGCTTCACCACTAGCCAAAATATATGTTTTGCTTCTCTAGATCTGCACGTCCTGACCCTGACTTGCTGACTCATGTTCCTGGCTTGACCTAAAAGCTGCCTCTTTGGGATGGACATGCGTGGTGACCTAGACTCTTGGATGTGCCTGGTTGCTAGGAGCAGACAGGTTCTGCTCTCCCTGTTCATGTACTATGAGACTGCTGCAGGTCACTCAGTGAGGAATTGGTCCTATACCAGCTCTATTCCTATATAAATAGTGCTTCTGTTCCCTATAATAATGACTCTACAGTGGACAGTCCTTGTGTGAAATGTGACATTTGCCCAGATTCACACTTAATGTAATATCTACACAATATTTCAGCCAGTAGAACACATATGCACAGGAAAAGATCCAGTCAGAAGAATAATGATTAAAATGTGAGCAGAAGTGAAGACCTTTATGTCAGGCAAACATTACTGCAAGAATGTGCATTGTCTTGAGACCTCAGGAAGTCTCTGCCTACTGCTGTAACTACTTACTCTCTCAATCCACTTGCCTATGCTTGGATCAATACTGCTTCTTGAGGACAATGTAGTGAATTGACTAACTTTGTCAATGCCAGTCTTACTTTGCCATAAGATTTCTCATTGGCTTAGAGAATGCACATAGCAATAGTCCACATGCGTGCTATTTCGATTATATTGGATACACTCCAGTGATATTTCCAAAATAAAAGCCTTAAGAGACTATTTTGTCAAAAGTGTCACAGAAGGCGACATGCTGTTGTGCAAATATCATGCAGGTTTTCTCATAAACATCAATGTAGCATTCACACACTGGAAACATCAAGAACGATGATACTATTAAACTATGCCATATATCTCTAAGAAGTGCAAACAAATAATCTTCTATTGAAAGCTAAAAATGGAGAAATAATAGAAACTATGTCAAGTTCTATGAGAAATAAATTAATTTTAACAAAAAATAAAAGAGAACTTCAATCAACATCAAAATCACACACCTTCATGTGAATAATAACTTTTAAGATTATTATTGTAATTAATCGAATCTAAAGTGACTGTATAAAATAATAATTAATTAAAAAGTATATTTAATAAGAAATTAAACACTCAGAGTCCATTTAAACAGAATACTGACTTATTACTACTTCTTCACCAGTAATATCATGGACTGGCTATAACTCAAGAAAATAAAGAGAAACTTAATTTTATCTCTAGTAGAAGGTTTATCATTTTTCGTTTCCTTTAATTTACAAGTTTATTGGGCAAATAGATTAAGAAGGAATATTCTTCTGGACTAAAATGGCACATCCTAATGGCTCATTGATTCAGCAGCAGGAATTTCTTTTATAAAACAGTTGTTGTCTATATAAGAATATTTCTAACTTTTGGAGATGTTATCATCTCTAAAAGTTCACAGTACTTTTCCTTTTACAGGTAGGACAGATGACTTGCTCAGTGCAATCCAGAAGTGTGCAGAAAAGTCTTGCAACCTATAATGCTTTAATCGCTACATGATTTTGTTTTGAGGGTGTTAAATTATTTTATTTAATATATTGATGCAGACCCACTTGAGCCAGTAAGACCACGTGTTACATCTGCATTAGGGGTTCCTAGTCTGTCTAGCCATTGTGAAGTCTAACTGATAAATACTTCTTCTAAGTAATGTAGAATTAAAATTTTTAAGGGTTCTTCTTCCTACTGTTGCATGTGCTCCACTGCAGATATTATTTGACTTCATCTCTCTTAAGTGTTATGGTAGCAACAAAATCTATGAAAACATTATTGAACATTATGGCAGGTTCTTTTTTTCTTTCTGCCTCTATGGTACAGTTACCATTAATTTTTGAAAATGGCTAAAAAATATCAAGCATTTTATTGCAAATACTTGAGTATAATACACAGAACATATGTACAAATGAATTGGACAGTGTTTTCCTGACATCTATCTGCTATTGTGTTAAATTTTATGGCAAGTTGTCTGTAAAGCACCAAATTATGCGCACAAACGAATGTGAAAAAATAATTAAACCTTCGGGTGAAACAAGTCAGTTCTATTCTCAAGAGAGAGAAATAAGACAGCATAAAATGTGGTGTCCTACCTTAATCTTGAGCTGCAGCTAAACTGTTACAAGGATAGGATCACAAAAAAAGACAGAAATTCAGACTCCGTCTCTGGAGGGAGAGACTCCACTTAATCAGGATGCATGTTAGTATGAATGCTGTTTAACTGAGAGATGTTTCAGAGGAACAGATTTAAACCTAACAATACTGACAGTAATGGTGATTTAATGTCAGGCATGTTACTGCTTGGTAGGTTATCTAGGGGCATGATAGTGAACATTACACATTTTGGCAGTCTCATGTTTGTTCTCACCTTCTTGCCACTTTATTAGCTCTGAAGCCTTCCTTTGAAAGCACACACTATGGGTAGGGTTTATATTCCAGCTGCTGAGCTTGCAACCAGAAAACCAGCTGTTATCAGTATGTGTAGCTAGCCCAAACTCAGCTGTGTGAAAGTGTTAAAAAGATGAATCAAACAATACATTAAAACAGTAGTTGCTTGGTATTTCCTACACATGATTAACATGTAAACTTTAAAATGTCTTAATTTTTTTTTTCCTGAAAATATTGAGTATGTTTTCCATTTGTCAACACTGGTAGTAGAATTTGCCAGGGCATTGGTAAATGCACACATCACTGACATGCATTATTAATAACAGAAATATTCTTGGCACTGAGCAGGCTTTAGTTCTATGCCAGCTGCTGAACATGTTTCATCACAGTTTATTTCACAGCTGCCTTCCTTATCCTCCAGAGGCAAAGAACAAGCTATGTCTCTGCTCAAGTGCATACCCTTGCCTACTCTGCTAGTATGTTTATGTCCTGAGATTGTCCAGATGATCAGCTATCCAAGCTTTGAGACTGAGCACAGCTCCAGGTGCAGCCTGTATGTCCTTCCCAAGTCATGCAGGACACTGTGTGCAGAAACACATCCAATGGCTTTGCTAACTCAAAAAATGCCCTCCTGTACTGTGACTGCCCCTACACACTGTTCAGCTGTAGCTCTGAAGATGGATCACAGTTATCAGGTGGGAGACTCCAGAACTCATTTTATCAATGTATAAACTCCTTATCACTGGAGTCTCCCTGGCCTCTCAGTAAGTCATAGTACAACTTTCTTACTACTGTCGAAAGGGAATTTGAGTCAAAGAGTGTAAAAGAGGGATTACAGAGCTCTCCAATTCAGAAATTTCTAGAGAATTAAAATGTTTCAGAATGGATGCAATAATTAACATCAATGCGGAATCATTCCGAGGTGTTCATTAAAATTGGCTAATTCTGATTCGCTTTCAACTTGCTCACCAGCACAGGCCATGAAAAAGGGCAAAGCAGTAGTGAATAAGACTTTTGTTGTACAGCTTTGTTGGTTGACTGAATCCTTGGATGTTAGATGATTTAAATCAGATACCATTATATTTCAAAGTATTATTATTTTTCTTTAATGAACATTAAATATGTATTCAATAATTTATTGTTATAATCTCTGCCTTTTATCAGTTGATAAGTATCAAGTTGCAGTAGTGTTTTTCATTCTCAAACAGGCTATAGGTGGCTGCAAAAAAGGAAAATAGTTGAATAGCTGAACAATGAATGCTGAACATTTTATATATGGAATATAAAATGCTCCATCCCATTTCAGGAAATGCTCTTCTTTGCCTCTTTGTCGGGCTGATTTTTTGTGATCCTGCTATATTTAGTTTCTCAATAAAAAGAAGACATAAGAGGAAGATGAGGTAAGAAAAATTAATTAACTTTAAAAATGCTAGAAACTGAAAGATAGCTAAGTTTTCATAGAAATAGGTAATTAACATGTCAACTATAGTATTTGTGATGTGAAATCCGAAGGATTCTTCAAAGGTTACATATATATATTTGTCTTCAGTACTTACTGTAATGATTTGATGTTGCCATTAATATAGGTGCTCTTACAGCAAAATATGCTGGAAGCCAGATATCTGCTTTTGAGGCAATTTGCATTAGGAATATCTTTTATAAAAGTATTACTAGTTGAACAATTAATCTCACAACTATATTTGAAATCTGGGACACTGGTCTTAAACAAAGAAAGGAAGCCATTGTGTCTCACTATCCATCTGTAATTTATGCATAAAGATGTTTATCTCTTTAGTAATTAGTGCATAGATCTACTAAAGAGAAGGTCACTACAAATCTGAGTACATGTAGCTCTTATAAAGGGAAGTAAAACAGTTATTTGCTGAGATGTCATATAACTGTTCTCACAGTGAACAAATATTTCAAAAACATTGAATAAAATGACCATTTTTAATTTTATTATTTTTATTTCCTTTTTAAACCAGCCTATTTTCATATGACAAGGGTTTTTTTATGCTCTCCCAGTTGCACACATTATTGTGTTTTCTGAAATTCTTAACATCTTTAAGGTGACTGGGTTCAAAGCAATTATCCTTATGTTAATTAGGGTTAGTAAAATATTCAGAAAATACTACAAAATTTTTGAAAGTAATGTATTTTCCACAAATTGATCATGAATATTCTCTGAAAATGCAGTGCATGCGATGAGTGAAGTGTTGCTATGCTTCTTTCATTTGCCAGTGCCAGGGCTGTGCTGAGACTCCAGTGTTGCCGTTTGTCTTTGGTACGCATGCAGTTCCACCGAGGCGTCTGCTGTTGATATGTGGGAAACACGGAGCTCTATGACTACAGGCCATACCTATGGAAAAGGTGTGGGATCACGCTGTCACATCAAACACACTAGGACTGTTTCATCATGCGATACACGTTCTGCAGCCATACACGCTTGTGACAAGAGTGAATGAAACTCCATCGCTGTGTTGTGACAGGTTGTTGCAATGAGCACACAAGTGTCACGCACCTCAGTAAACCTGTGGAGACTAGAACATCTAAATTTAAAACTTTTTCTGGTCTGTAAAGATCTACTAGAAAACAAACCCTGTCTGGATCACAACAGAACCAGTTTTATACATCCTATAAGCCCCATGAAATGTTCTGGCACCTTATGCAATATTTATTTGGAAAAAATTCACCTTGCACAATGTTTATGATAGGAAAAGTTGTTTTGGTTTTGACTTGAAACAGCATGCTTATTTATGACAGTGATCCTTCAAAAGATGGAGTAGATCTTAACACACTTTTTCACATGTTCAACTTGAATTACCAGTAATATTCTAACAATGTCGTTATTGCAATTAGAATGATAGTCTAACATTCAGTGACTTCAAGGGTTTTACTCAGGTGCTGGCCATATTGTCAGCATTTAAAAAGAGTAAATATCTAGCTACACATTTTTATCCACCTGAAGTTGCTAAATCTTGTGTAACAAATTAAAATACATATTTTTAAATAGTTTGCATAACCTCAAAACCCTGTTGCTATTGTTTTCTTTCTCACAAATGACAAATGTATATGCAATTTTGTGATTTTTTTAGGGCAGTTTGCTTTAACCAATCAATTAAATATTTTTACAGTAGGATTAAAAATGCAATGAGTATGCAACAGAATGCAAGAGACATCATTCCATTTGCATTGTTCTTTGGTGGGTATGGAAATATTTGGCATAAGTAGAAATGGAGTAGGAAGTGACCTAGAAAGCTTGAGCAGGAAAACCCAATTTAACAAAAGATAGCAGAGTAGATATTTATCTACTCTGTTGATACATTGGCTGGAGAAACAAAACCATCTAATATACATAATGAGAGGTTTTAATGGATGAAATTACCTGCACTTCCACATAGGTGAGAGAAATACCGGATGATTTTAAGAGTTCCCTAACTCTAGAATGCTAGTACAGAAAATAAGAAGAAGGGCAAGAAAAATGACACAAAGGTGGGAGGGAAAGATACAAGACTAAATAAGATTTGCATATATTAATTACATTTAAAAATGCAACAAACAAAATCCTGGGAGCTAAAGATGGCAAGAAACTAGGGGTGTAGCTCCTGTAGAAATTATCTACTGAAGAGATCAGGGTGTTTGCCACGTGGACAGGTCAGTGGAGTTATGCTTTGAATGCGTAAAGTGTAGTGAAAAGGAAGAGTACTTTGTAAGACCATGTGCAAAGTGCCTCAGACAGGTCTGCAGGAACAAGTAGACATTCTTATTTTAAATCATCTGTCCCCATCTGTAACAATGGCACAATATATACCAACCGTTCATCTCACAGGGATATGGTGAAAATGTTTCATACCTGTGAAACACTTAAATACAGTGTAATGATTAATTTTATACAAAACCCAGACATAAATAAATATTTCTGAGTTTATAAAGAGGTTGAAAACTGTGCAATAAGTACAGTATAGAACAACAAAATGCACAAGACCAAAACAAGACCAAAATGAAATATTGAACAGCTGTTCTCTAACTAACAATTATCCTTCCAGTGCACAGAACTGAACACAGGGGAACAGACCATTGCAATCGTATAATTAAGACTGAATCAAGATGCATATCAAATAACCCTCTGGATTAAAAGTATATAGAAGCTTAAATCTTGCATTTCTTACCCTCTGTGTGGTGAATGCTACAGCATGAACAGTGTGTGTGCCATTTCCTAAGCTTTTTTGTAAAAACTCTCACTGAGAAAACAGCTTTCATTTTGTAACTTTGCATTGATACTAAAGAGGATACTAGCAATGCTGTATTCTTTGCTCCGTGCAGAACGTTTGTACTTGGCCTAACAAGGAACCCGGTAACAAGTGTTTAGCTGTTATGAAGATCAGAACAAGTGCAGGACCAAAAGCAATGCTTTGCTGGCACATTTCACAGAATTTGATCAGAAAAAGAGCAGGGCTTGGAGTAGGGCATTTTCTGGACAGAACTATCATCTGCTAGACACAAATGCTTCTTCCATATCTCTTCAAGTATGATCCCATTTTGTCCTAGGGGCTGGGAAAGGGTGCTAGAAACCCACATGTGAGGGGTATGTGTTCTTCCCTTGTTTCTTCCACCAGCCAAGCAGGGCTGAGGCCAAACCCAGGGCCAGAGGGATGGCCACTGGCCAGATCAAGAAGACCCGAATGAAGCCCTACCCAAAAAATCCTTAACTCACTCCTGTAGTTGCTGAAAAATAGCCACTACTGGATATTTAGAAAGAGTACAACAAAAGAGCTTGTTAAGGTGATCATCCTTTTTTTCTGTATTTCTGTCAGCCATCTCCTCAGGAATTCTCTGAGCTAGAGAAAGCATGTTTTACAGAGAGATAATGTCCCCATGAAACACTCCCGTCCTTCCTTGCCCTTCTAAGCCATACCCATACCCAAACCTAATTTCTATTTCTCTGCTTTTTTCCTCTCTAATACTGTATTTGTTCTGCTTTAGCCTCCAAAGTTATCCTCAACAACACAGGAAAGATGGATGCCTGCTCTCAGATAAGCATCCTGGAACCACCATAAACTGTAGCACCAGCTCAAAATGACATTAAATATAAATAATCCGGGCTCTGATTTGAAGAAGGCCCAAGGATGAGAAGAAAATTTAAGTTTATAGCTTCGAAAGTCCTTTTTTTATGTTCACTGAGGTTATGATTTAATGCAAACAGACATCAATAGAGTTTTCCCCACAAAAAAATTCAAATAAAATTACTTAGCAAAACCAAAAAAATTCTTCTGGTATCCCTTAGTATTGTTCTCTAAAATAACTAAACAATTCACACTAACAGTAAGAAAAAAAAAAAAAAAAAAAGAGCCTGTCAGATGTACTCCTAAACAATTAAGTTTTGCTAGGCTGTCTACAAAATGTCTTTCAGCCTTTCTGACATGGTTACGAGGAGCAACAAATCTTGAGGTGAAGGATGCACTCTGAGGAACCAGAGTCCTTGGGAGAAGTCCCTGCTGAAGGTTGCAGCATGCTTTGGGCATTTTCATCATATGAACTCTAGCGTTTATCCATGTCTTTTGTATGGCAAATCCAGCTTAAATGGCCTAAAATGTGAGTCAAATGCATGAAGTTTATCTAAATTTCCAGGTCTATTTACAATACAAGGGAAATTAAATGTAAGATGGGCTATTCTGGGATGATCATTAAAACTTAAAAAAAAAAAAAAAATCTTTCAGGTCTGCTTAAAGGAATAAACCTTTAATTAATGATAGACAACTGTGAGGATTTATCCTCATATATGCATAGTGAATGCATATTTTTCTATGGAAGACACTTGAATTTCTAAGAAAACAACAAGACAGTGCCCATGAGAGATTTACTTCTGTTCACTATCCAACACAAATCAGATGTCACACTTTTGTCTCTTATGAACGCCACAGTTATCTAGGAATGCCACAGTTATCAGACATATGAACAGCCAGAAAGGCCACCACCATTCACAAAGGTGAAAGAAAAAACATAACCTGCATGATGTCTTCTCTGAAGACTTTGTAGCAATTTAGTAGCCTAAACAATCAAGAGTGATATAGAGCAGAAATGACTAAATCAAAGTTATGCTGACTTCGAGAAGAATTTATAGTTTAGAGTTTGAATTGTATAATTGGGTATTGTTGGAACCTTGCAAGTGAAGTTTTTATCTTCTTATTGAAAACTCTACGGAAAATGCATTATTGAAAGAAACCAATGAATTCTATGACCTAATTAAAAATCATAAATATTAAAGAAATGGAACTGACAAGTTTTTATAAAAGAAGGGAACAAATAGCAAAAATAACGTAACAGTACAAAGAATTGCTGTTGAGCTAATCTCACATTAATAACCTGTCGGGAACATGATAACTAGCCCAGATCTGCATAAACTGTTTTAACATGCAAATACATTGTGCATATGTTATTTTAAATAGAAGTCTCATTTTTTTCTGGTTTTTAAAACTTCTTTATTTTTACAGAAAACACTTTACTTCTGTCTCCTCTTTCTTTAATGTTATGCTTCATCTGATTTCTCAGGAATGTCCTTTGGTGCTTTACTCCAAATGAAAAGAAAACCAGCCAAACAACCAAAAATGTTATTTTCATATTCCCAGCTGCTTAAAAAAATATTTGCATGATATAATGTTTTAGGTTACATAAGAGCTCATCTGTGTGTGTGTGAGAGCATCTGTGTGTCTAAGGCTGAGAGCAGAGGGGCTCAGGTGTCGGACCAGGAGAGTCCTTGGCAGGTCTAGGGGAGTGTTTAGGTGTGCCTATGTGTGTACAAGAATCCATACCATCAAGCAGAGTGGGAATTCTTACGCCCAGGGCCAAGACAGCTCAGGAGACTGGGGTCCAGGACCCAGGAACTGGACAGACCCAGAAAGTCCAGCTGCTAGAGAGATCTTCCTTGTACATATGCATATAAATATATTTTCACCAGTGTTTAGACAGAGAGGAGAGCAGAACGAAACGGTTGCTTATATCCCCCTTGGTGCAGCTTAAGTCTGTGTCCTCTTGTCCTGTCACTGTTTACCTGGAAAAAGAGACCAACCCTCATCTGGGCTACATCCTCCTTTTAAGTAGTTTTAGAGAGTGATAAGATCTCCCCTGAGCCTCCTTTTCTCCAGGATAAGCAACCCCTCAGCTGTTCTTCATACAGCCTGTGTTCTAGACCCTTCACCAGCCTTGTTGGCCTTCCCCGGGCATATTTGAGCATCTCAAATCTCTTCCTAAAATAGGAAGCCCAGAACTGGGCACCGAGTGATATTGATCTACTTGGTGTTTGTTTAACCTGCCTGTGAATAAAGAACTACAGTATTGCATTATTTGTGCAAGTAATCCATCGGTTTGGTTGAGTGAACATCTTTGCAGATCTCTCCAATACTTTCTAAATCACACCAGCTGGCACTGAAGAATAAGCAACAGATTGTTCCACATGCCCAAAATTGAAATTATTAGGACTGAAAATCCAGGTAATTTTGCTTTTTTTTGGACAATAAAAATTTTGAAACAGCTGTCATGGAAAGATGAAAATATACATTCTGGAAAGACTTCCAAGATGTGAGTTTTCAAAATAAACTAGAAGATGCTTATATGTATTCTGAATGGCTTATAAGAACTATGGACTTTCAGAAAAATTTCATCTTCTGCAGATGGATGGAATACAAGAGACTCCACTGGTGTCTCAAATTAAACACACATGTTGGATGCTAAAAAATTTCCCTTGCCTTTGATAACTGGGAAAACTTGTAAATAATGCATTTCAAGTAGTATGCAGCAATGCCAGAAAACAGGAAACAAATTATCCTGGTAAAACTGTCTCAAAAATGCCTCCAAACTATAAGCTTTTCTGTGTTGTCATTCCAATCACCTATATTTAGTAGTTTGGTAAACTACTCAGCTACAAATTATTAAAGTATACTTTATAAAATATTGAAGAGATCGTGATAGTAGCTCCTAGCAATAACAGTGAGGCTCAAAAAAAAAAAAAAAAAGAAGCCAAACAGCTAGGGCACTACCACTTTCTGGAAATGGACATAAATCTTTGGATCAATTGGTGATAAATCTTTGGATCAATTGGTGGAAAGAAGCAGACAGGCCAGTCCATGTGACTTGATAATTGTCTAACTGTCCTTCTCAAGTGGAGATTATAGGTGAGACAGACTTGCCAGCCATTTTTATCTGGATCAGGGAAAGGAAACAGTAATATTACCTCGGCAAAGACCGTAATTAACAAAAGCAGGCAGGCCCTTCTGATCAGCAGATATCTAGCAAAAGCAGAGGGACAGCTGGGAAGACAAATATGGCTGCCTTCTGTTGGTTGAATTAGGGGGTTTAAGGCCTTTTTTCCTATTGTTTCACTGCATTTTTTAAAATGTCTTTCAACGCAAGAAACAAAAATCCCAGTTGAAAAATTACATCAATGCACAGTATAATGTCCTTTAGAGTTCAGCCATATTTGTAGTCACATGACTTTCTTTAATTTGCAAGAAAATGTCTGAGAACTAAACTTTCACTGATACTTATCTTCCAGTAAATAAATAAATTTTAAAAAGTGCTAAATTATTTTTGAAAAGACCTATTGTGGTCCCTTACAATTGTTTCCTTTCTGAAAGCACTAGATGTTCTAAATCTTTTTTCCAAATAGTCTCGGGCATATTCTGACCCCAGGAGTATTGGTTCAGCATTCAGGAATAGTGTTTGATATTTCGTCTGAATTGAGAGATCCATCAAGACTCTTGTAATAAAAGAATATAACCTTGCTAGAGGCTCAATCATTAATGTCCAGACAGATTTTGGGTGGTTTTGTATTACTGGTTGTCAAACTTTTGATGTTACAGTGATAAAACTAAGCAGAGAGTATATCCTTTAGAAATATTTCCCTCTGTCTGTACAGATACTTTAAAATTAATGCTGGATCACTTTCCAGGAGCCCAGTAAGCAACATGGAAAACTAGCATAATTACAGAAACCAACACATTATGTGTTTCTATGATTCTTCATCCATGTTAGTGAATAAGGAGATGAGAGAAAAGTGTTCCCCAAATACGGAAAAATCTTGGTCTAGATCAGATCGGTTCAGATCAATCATCTAATTTTGATTTCTCATGCAAGCTTTTTTTTTATTAGTGAATTATTAGTCATAACCTCAAAATCCACTATTCCATAAGAGATACTAAATGAAATCTCAGTTGTATTAGTAATAAATAGGGATAGTTATACTGTAGTCATTGGATTGCTTCAGACTGCTCAGCGTCTAGAGTACAGAAAATGAGGCAATAATTTTTCAGTAGTAGTGATTTCAAAAAAGATGTTTAACCATCAAAAATATTTCAAAAAGTGTCTCTTCATGAGGTCAAGAAAAACTTAGAATAGAAGGAAACATATTACATGAAGAAAATGTATTCATACTGCTGAGAACTCATTTGAAACTGTGTTATATTGAAGACATTTAAGTATGGACTAGATCTGGTGACTCTGTCATTTGGATTAAATATATTTTAAATTCCACTGCATCATGTGAAGAGAGAACTTCTACAAGAGTAAGTATTGTCTTATTTTATTCTTTCTGAAACAAGAGGAAACCAGAGGGATCACTCCTCTACTGCTTTCAAGGGCAAAGAGCCATGTTCTCTTTCTTGCTGAGTATAATTTGGGATTTACAAAATGTAAAGGCTGCTGCACTAAACCAGATCATCTCCCCATTATTCTACTCCCTACAGAGGATATTAGGGAGAGAAACACCAGCCTTACTCATCCCCAGAAACTGTCAGAACAAAGTGTGCTGAAAAAAGTGCTGCACTGAAAGAGGTAGTGAAGAATAATTACAGCTTCATACACCAGCTGGATACTTGTCTATGTAAAATGAATCGTGGAATACAGTGTTTGTTCAACTCAGCTCTTACACCACTGCTACTATCATGAGGAATATTCCGACAGAAAAAAGTTAAACACTGATGGCAACAACTTGAACAATAGCACTTAAACTGCATTAAAAGCATGGTAACAATTAGAAAGATGCATTTATACATCGCTAGGTTCAACTATTTCAGAAGAAAAGAATTCTTTTCAGAAAAAAACCCCATATTAATTTTCTTTGCAAGGTGAAGTTGATTTACACTTGATCTTTACTCTAAGGCATTTCAGGCAGCTTATTAGGATAGCAACTACCAGTGGATGGTATTCAAAATTGTCAACATCCATTTTCAGAGCTCTGCATTGGGCATTTCAGGAAGAATTATATGAAGACAGAATCACATTCTCAGGAAATAATATACTTTCAGGCAAATTACAAGCAAGCCCCTTGACAGGTTCATTATAAGCCTTTTTGTACCTTAGATTTATTAAACTCTTTTAACTCATACTGTGAAAATTATATGAGAAAAAGGAAGAAAAAAAAAGTCTCAGAGAATTCTATTACTGATCTGACAAACAAGTGACTCAGCTTTTAGAAATAGATCTTGATCTGGGTGTCTTGGCCTCCAGTAAAGGAGCTTCTATCTGTCTCTTCACAGGAGTTAGAGCTGATTTTTTTTCTTCTGGTAAAGAGATAAAAGACAAAAATATGTCATGATTTCTGTGTAATGAAAAGTGTTTTTTAAAAAATGGAATTGAAGTAACAGGGCATTGAGAATTCTGGACATGCTACTTGTCAGATCTCCAACATAGCAAAGACTTATGAAAAGCGATTCCTTTTTCTTTTTCTTTTATCTGTTACTGCTGGGTGGCTTATGGTATTCTTATGATATTCTAGGTTTCTTTTGTAAAGTCCTGGTACATTATTCAGAACAGTCCAAGTTTAACCCAGGGAAATACTAGTCAGTATCTTCAGCTAAGGCCAAACTGAAATCAGAATCTGTATAAAACAGGTCATCTGCATTATCATATATTGATACTGTGTTGGAATTTATAAGGGAGGATGTCTATAGTTCCAACATCTCCTTTCTTCTTCTTCTTCTTCTTCTTCTCCTTCTCCTTCCTTGCCCAATAGATCTCCAGTAATTATCAATGAGGTAGAAATTACCCTTGTCTTCCACTGGTACATGCAACACTTATTTTATAAAGTTCATTTTGACCTAAACCCCCAAATAACAGCTACTGTTACAGAAAAGAGCAAATCATGTATGTCAATTCCTCATGTAGCATGGCAATATCTTTATTTTCAGTAAGACTGTGTAATTCTATTAAATGTCTGAATTTTCAAAAATGTCATGGCTTAACTGTAGAAAGTAATATCTCACTTATTTGAATGAAGAGCAATACTCATTGCTAAATGAATACCACAGAATAGCATAAAGAGTTTAATGAAATAAATACACAAGTCAAGTGGGTGGGTTAGTAGACAAATGCTTTTTAAATCAATGGAGAATTTACTACCATATTTTGCAGGTGTGACATGAGATGAATTTTAAGGCAGAACTGACAGTGTTGCTGCTTTGTAATATTTATTTTGCACTCCTGAAGATCAGTACTACCAGTGAGAAGCATTTGAAGATACTTGATACATTATGAAGAAGGGCAAGTGGAATTTCACAAATCCTTTTTTTCCCAAAAAAATGCTGCATATGCATTTCAAGAAATGCCACAGAAAGTTTATACGTAGATACAAGACCACAATATTTGAAGGATTTTAGATTTTAATCCAGGTGTTAGTGCAGGTCCAAAAAGAGACAAAAATATGTGCTCTCATTCACATGTGATTTAAGTGCTAACAGTGTTTCCATAATCCATAGAAATAAATTATTAATTTTAACACGTAAGATCCTTTTTGCTCTTGCCCAAAGTCTGGTATATTCATCTAGTAGTCTTCAAGGTAAGTATTCTACTTTTCTTTACCCCAAAAATGCACGTGTACTGGCTTAATATATTATTGCTTGTTGATAAGATGCATGATTTTGTGAAGGTGCTTTTGTGAACTTTTGAATCTGCTGACACGATCCAGAAAGACCAAGTCAATACTGTCCTTTGCATCCTCTCTTGCTGACCATAAAGGACATAAAATGCAGTAAATTGCTATGGTATTTTATCATGAAACTGAAATATTATCATCTTCAGAAAGAAGTACAGATAGAAAGAAAATAGTAACACACGCTTTTTGTAAGCTTAAATTCACGTGAGAATATCTCCAAAAATTAATGCTGCAAAACTTCCACGAATTTGACTCTCATAGATATGTGGTGCAGCCCTATTTATGTTCATCATCTCATTATATTGAAGCATAGGAATTAAACAGAGGAAAAATCATACACATGATTCTTAGTGGTTTTCTTGGTAAACCTTAGATCTTCTGCATATTCTCAGCTTTCCCATGGGACAGACGAAAACTGAAGAAACAATCACATAAACTAGAAAGAAAGTTTTGCTTTCTCCTTAACAGTTTCTCTATTTTTATTAGATATCAGAGTATTTGCAAAATTCAAGGGTTTGAGTTGCAGTCAGGATATCTTAAATTTACTATTTGAATAGTACAGAAAGAAATTGATAAGGAATATATTTCTAGTTCCTTCAGAGAAATTTTTCCTAAAAAATCTGATAAACTACTAGCTGAACTATGCCTACTAAAATTCTTACTTGGTGATTTGTATTTAAAAATAAAATGCAGGCTTTCTGGCATACAACTTATTCCTGACAGTGTTCTCTTTTCTTTCTAAAGCAATGATAATCAAATTTTATTAACTATGTTTGCCACAAAACTCTAAATCCCATTTTCCTTCTGTGTTGGATTTCTGCATATGACTGTATTAATTCAAATTTAAGCAGTTCTGTATTTATTTATTTATGTATATGCTTTCAAAAATTAAAGATAAATTATGCTCTTCAATGACCTATAAATGCAGCATCCAGATCTATGTCTCTGGCAGGACTACTCTTAGAGAATCAAAGCTGTAGTTAGATCAGATAAATTTATCTTGGCACAACACTGTGCAAGTTCATAAACTTAGGTGACTATGATCTGTAAGCAGTCAATTTCTCTTGACATTGAGAAAAACTGCAAGAAGAAAAGTGCAAACAAAAAAAAGAGCCCACATAACTATAGCATTGACTGTCTTATTTTCAAGGTTACAGGAAGATCAAGATTTAAATTTCTATTTGGAACCTCTGGGTCACAAATCATAAGGGAGGGCTCACGGTTAGAGACTGGGGCTCTCCTTATCCCTACAGCTGCCTGCAGAAGAAAATATAGAGTTGCTGCTTTGATTGCACACCTCAAAGAGGAAAGGGAAAAGCATGCAGGAGTGAAAAGAAGCTGTGCTGACAAAGAGGTGAAAAAGCTGGTGAGAAGAAACTCCAGACTCCAGAAAGAAGTCTTTTGTTAGTGATCATATTTAAACATAAAGGCTGACTTGTTTCAAAAGCAGTAGAGGGGAAGGTGGGTCAGGCAGCTGAAAATATAATTGTTGTCACTGAGAGGGCTCTCAAGTGCTGAGCTGCCCAGTGATGCTGCCCTGTCCTGGTATCATCTCAGAACGACTTCACGGCTGCCCTTCAGCCACGCTTTGGTTGTCCTCTGGAAGTACAGCTGTCTGCACGGGTCAGTGTTCGCCCTGCCACAGTCATCCTGGGGGATGTCAAGGAGCTAAAGCAGGGTGTGGGACTCTACACAGGTTTGGTTCATGCACACAGCATATGTTCTCATGCATGAATTGTTTCTTTAACATACCAACTGCTTCAGCCAGCTTCAGTCAACAGGAAAGGAAAGCAACTAAGAGAGCAAGAGAACCATAAAATCTGAATGAGGCCCCAGGAAAGCGAAGCAATCCACAGTCGTAATTGTCAGCTGTTCTCTCAGTCTGGAAGGAATCTTACTGTCTTCTTAACCTACTTTGAAAGATCAGGCTTTGCGACTTTGAAAACAGAAGAATTGTTATCACAGAGCATAATATCGAGTTGACTGTCCTCCATTAACTACTTTAAGTAACTTACTGTAGCTGTAGTTAGTTAATATTGCTTCTTATTAATATGACCTGTTTCCACCTAAATCTGGAAAACCTTCATGTGTAAAACTTTACAATGATTTATCCTACTGTCAATGGTGGGTTTTGTTTTTGGTTTTTTTTTTTGAGTTTTAGATTGCTATTTTTAAAAGAAAATGGTATTTGTGAGAGTATAGATAAAGTAAATTTCCAAAGTCAGACATTGCAGCATATTCAATTCCTTTTCCAGTCATGTCTCCCTGGTGATGAGGTAGGGAACTCAGAATCATTATTAAATAGAAACATATATGTAAATGAATTGATGTATCACAAGATAAACAGTAAAAAGTATTATATAACATAGAGAGATCATGTTTAAAGTTCAGATTTAAATTTATGTACACATATTTAGACTTGCCCGTGGACAAGATTTTCATATTACTACTTGGAAAAAAAAAAAGTTATTACTTGAAAATTACTTGATCTACATACCGCATGTCTCCTAAAAAACTCATTTATTGCAGAAACAGAATGTTCCTCAGAGCCGTCATGCTGCTTACTTCTTATAAAATATACATATTAAGGAAGATGTTTTAATACTGTTATCTGTGAGCTTCAGAAAGTTGTTCTGAGTTATCTGGCAATATTCCTCACTTTTAAGTTCTGTGAAGAACAAGATTTGACATAAAACACCATGCAGCATGTGTTGTCAAACTGAGCTTTCCCAGGCAATTATTTTCTGAAACTAACAGGTTGAATGTTGAGGATTGTTTTAATGATGCTCACTGCTGTCAAGAAGTACAATAATAAATTTCCAAATTTAGCATTTCAATTAGAAGTGACTGCCAAAAGTCCCCATCATCTAGTCCAACATGCCTTTCTTTCTGCTTGATTTGGCTCCATTCTTATTTCTGTGTTTCTCCAGTGAGTTCTGCCATTCAAAACTGGCTAGAAGCAGTAGGTGAAATTAAAAACTCACTTTAAAATTAATAAAAAAAATTTTTGACCTTAGTATTATAAAAATTCAGCACAACGTATAATTAGAACTGAAAAGAGTTGTGTTATTTGATAGTCAAAATTCGTCCAAATATTTTGGTTTTTTTCCCCATTCAGGGTGTCTCTGCTACCTCCCAGATATTATATGGTCTCATGTTTTTAAGATTTTATCTAAGAACATTGTAGAGTAAGGGTCACTCTATCATTCAAAATGCATTGAAAATAAGTTATTTCTAGTATCTGCCATTTCAGGTGATAGAATTGATTTTTAGACAAATCTTTCTTTTGAAAAAGGGGAATAACCTGACATATATAATGGTGTGTTCCAACAAAGGCTAATATTTAGAAAAAAGAGAGGCGTTGTCTACTCCTTTTTTGCATCCGTCTTTCAAAGTTCTGGTACGATAACAACTATGATTAACAGTAATAATAATTTATTTCTTTTTGAATCAGGAATCTCTTTTGCTGTTGTGCAATAGCTCAGAAACATCACTTTCATATTCTGTCCAGTTCCCAAAAGAAAAATACGAAACCTTTACTTAGTACTGAATCAGTATCTATACCACAGGTTTGAGTACCAAATATAACCTATTGGGGCTTTAGAAGGGAGGTGGTGTCATGATGACTATGAAACCAGGAATGTAAACAGAGAAAATGCCTGCATCCTGTGCCAAGGTATAAAAACAAAAACCTTGAATTTTGTATATATATATATATATATATATGTATGTATATGTATGTGTGTATATACATATATATATATATACATATACATATACTTGCATTTTAAAAACAGAATAGACAACCAGATAAAGAATTATGTACAATTTTTCTCTGTGTTAAAGATGGTTTGAGCTAGAAAACCAATAAGCTATTCCTAATATCTATTAGGAAAACAGTGTAGAAGCATTGCACACAGAATAATAGTCTGAAATGCACTGCATTTTTTAATTTTTATTCTTTTGTGACTTAGGTTCTGCTCACTATTTTCACGGTTTCCAATGTGTTAACAGTGAGTACAGGAAGATCACTAGTTTCACAGAATGACAAAGATGCTGTTTTTATATAATATTCTGTCTGATTAAAAAATAGATTTCCAAAAGAACATAGGATGCTTACACTAGACTGAAAGCTACAGTTACTTAGGGAAGTGAGATACATCTTCACTTTCAAATTATTCACCCAAATATAGGCCTTCATTTCATATATTAGACACTAGTGTGCTTCTTTAAGGAAGGGGGAAAAATGTTGGAAAACCCACCAAGAAATGCGTGAAACGAGTTGTCAAAACATTGTTTTGATATAAGAGCAATATGAAAAGTTCTTCAAATGTTCAATCAACAGAGGTGAAAAAAAAAATAGAAAACAATAAGGTATCTTCTGTATACTTCCTAATTTTCAGTGTTTGGTTTGATAAATTTTCTTCATATGTATTCAGGATTTTTTAATGGAAAATTGTGTTTGATAAGTTCATGGAAGCAATAACTAACGTTGACTGTATATACATGGTGCAGCGCTGCAATAATATAGAGTACTTTTAAGAGTACTTTTAAGAGTACTTTAAAAGTAAACTGTACTTTTTATGAGTACAATAACCCCCCTAATGTGTAATCCTTGATGCCTCTTTACCCTGAAGAGCCACAGCTAGATAAGAAAGACCATTAATTTTAGACAGTTGCAACAGATACATTTGCCCTATTAAAAACCATCTTCAGCATTTTTATGAATTTATATCTACAATAAGGAACACTGTATAATTTTAGAGAAGATATCAGATTAAAATAGAGATGATACTCTTAAGATAAGAATCTGTCTTCTATTAATGAAACATATTTTTGATGTAGCAGTGTACATTCCCTTCAGATTTTTTTTTAATATAAAAATAATCATATAAAGAGATAGCTCTTGTAATGATAGAATTTGATGCCCAGAGGTATAAAGTGCAGATTTTGTATTTCTTTTGTAACTCAGATTACTGATATTATCAGGAGTGGGTGGTTTAGATTTAGAAGTTATAGAAGAGTAAATACTGACATAAGAGTTACAGGAAAGATCTTGCAATGGATCAGAGTACAGAAAAATAAAGTTCTATTTAAAGCATTCATTTCCTTCAAATAAATTTCTTCTCATCAGAAAAGTGAATGCTGCCATTAAAAAACGCAAGGTTGCTCTCCATCCCTTTTTACAGAGCAGACATTTATGAATGTATTTGATGGTGCAGTCGAGGTCTATTTAAAAAATATGTGACTTCTTCAAGATATTGTGTGATTGCTATGTACTCTTTGTACACAGAGTACAAATGAGAAAAAGACCTTTCTTTTCTGTAGGGCATACCCCCAGGAAAACAAATTTTAAATCATTACTATAAAGGATGAAAATTGCCTTAAAATCTGGAAAAGTAATTTTGCAGATCAAACGATTGCCTGTATCAGTAGCATGTCATATGTTGATTTTGGTGTGTCAGAATATATTTTAACTAACAAGAAGTCAGAAATCTAAATTATTTAAGTGAATATATTTGAAGTCTATAATCTCTATTCGTCATCTTGCTTTAGCTGTTGAATATTATAGGCAAAGAAAGGATGCAGCAAACTCAGATAAAATCCTATTAAAATGCAAATGACATGAATTTCTAGATAATGAAGTATGCATTAAGCTTGGAACGCTAATGACCATAATAGCAAAAGGTATATGGCATGTTTTATGCACTTAGATGAACGTATTGACATAATTATAGAGATTTTGTATTCTTTTTGCCACAAAACTAACTTAGAGTTTTAGACTCCCATTTTTTTATCTGCATATTTGTTTTATTTTTCAGTTTATACAAAATACTTTTGACCAACATAAAGATTCTCAGATATCAACAGCCACTTTTGAAGATTTTTGGGAACCCTAAAAAAAGACTTTTTTTTTCACTGAGTCAAACGCAAATAACTCAAGTTTGCACTAGGCACATAGTTGGATTCTGCATTTGACTCGCATTTCAAGTGATGACTGCTGTTACTTTTTTCAAAGGAAAAGGAGGCAACCATTAAGACACTTTGAAAACATCATTTCCTCTCTGTCAGCTTTTCCGAATTTTGTAATTTCTATGGTCTTTCAGCTGGTTTTGATCCCTAGTTAATCTAAACTCTCCTACCTCTAACCATTACCTCAATAATGAGCTTGTTCTTTACAAAAGAGGCTTTTCCTTTCATTTCAGTCCATTAGTAAAGAGTCAACCAAGGCAGAATTTCTCTTTGTTAAGCTGGCAATTTTTTTTGAAATGGAAGTATAAAGCTACTCTCAGGATTGTATATTTAGAAACCTGCAAAATTCTTTTCATACAGCATTTTTGATGAATGTCACATGAATCACACCCAAAAGTGAATCAAATCATCATAAACTTAATGGATTTAACTGTGAAATATCTACTAATAATGAAAATATAACCTTGCGTAGCCTTTACCTGTGAGGCCACCTTGTGAAATGCAAACTTGAAGGGCCAGTCACAGGGGTCTGTCAGGGGTATGTGAGGTAAGATCAGGGAAAAAAAATATTCTGATCATACCTGTTGTGGGATCATCTTGAGGCAGAGGAGGATCTGTCAAGAAGAACAAAGGTAGGAGACCAGCATGAGGATTTAGTTTAACAAATGCCTTTTTTAACAAGCAGCTTGGGAGCTAGCATTAGTTGGAGCTGTCAATTTTTTTAAAAATTTTGTTGAATTACTTTTGTCAGAGTCCTACATTTCTCTAAGCAGTCATATTAAAAAAAAAACAAAACAACAAAACAGCAACTTTGAAGCATTTAGATTGCCTATGTCATACTGATTCTCATAAGTCACTACAACTACTTTGAAATATTTTTGACTACTTTCTTCTTTTATTGGACATAATTTATTATTTTAACAATTAGAGGAATAAAAAGATACTTAACTATACCCTGCTTGATACGATTCATAGATGCAACAGATTGCTACTGTCAATATTACATAGAATCATAGAAGGGTTTGTGTTTGAAGGGACCTTAAAATCGTGTATTCCCAACTTTGCTTCTATGGGTAGGGACACCTTCCACTAGACCAAGTAGTTCAAAGACCCATCCAGCCTGGCCTTGAACAGCTCCAGGGACAGGGTATCCACAACATCCCTGGGCAACCTGTTCCAGAACCTCAGCACCCTCACGATAAAGAATTTCTTCCTAATATCTTATCTAAATAGAGAAATGGAACTGGGGACATTAACCTGCTTAGAAGGTAGGAATGGTAGCTTGTTAATAAATGGGAGAAGTGCTTGGCCAAATTGCCCTTTGAAAATAGTATTATGTCATTTATTTAGCCTGGTGCTCAGAATACTAAGAGAGTAATTGTGATGTAAAAAATTCCAGATGATTACAGAGTTTTGAATATATTTTATATGGCCAGCACAACCTTAAAAATATTAAATAAATATTAAGACAATAAATATGGATGTAAATACTTGCTAGCCAGTGTTATCTTTGCAGACAACTGAATTCATATATCAAACAGTATTAATTTTTCTAGTAACCTGCTCCCTTATCTAAGTCATCCATTGCTGCAACTTAGCACACAGTGATGAAGAATCGCTCTCCTATGTCTGGTAAATTGATCTTTTTTTTAACTGAGGGTTTTTTTTTTTTTTTTTCCTGTCAAATAATCTAACTCTTGTTAACTAAAAATTATTTTGCTTGCCTTATCATTAAATGCTTAACCTATTCAGGTTTTATGTTCACAAGATCTGTAGGAAAGATATTTAGACTTAAAAGCAAATCTAAATCATTGCATTGAAAATTCTATTGTTTTATGTAAAAGATTATTAAAGAGTAATAATTAAATAACTCTTGACAAGTAGCAACTAACGCCTTATTTTAAATTATTTACTCTGTTTTGTGTCAAATAAAGAAAAAGAAAGCCAAGTCAATGAATCAAACTTATTCTGCAATGTTAGGCAGCAACCTTTGATTACATCTCCTTTTTTTCCATATACATTTCAGCAGAGTTGTTTAACAAAAAAAAACGAAATCCAAACATAACACTTTAAAAAGTGTAGGAGTACAGGTGGTTTTGTGTTATTCCAGCATCATCCCTGAAACAAAATCCATTGATGCAGCTATATATTTGTGACTTTTCATTTTAAAAATAAGATTCTCCAGGTGAAGCATGGAAACTACAAGGAAAGAATAAAACCTGTAAGAAAACTTGTTAATGGCTATGCAAATAGAAAGTCAACTTGAGTATTACTATGTTCTATTGCAAAAGTCCAGGGAAGTCTGTATAGAGGTTAGGTCTTTGAAACAAGATAATCATCCAGCACCCACTGTGAGCATCTGGCCTTATCTAGATAGGGGGCATGACTGGAGTTCCTCAGAAATTTGTCTCAGCTGCTTATAAATAGAAAAATTTTCCATCCCCTAATAGCTACATTATTATGTGCTGTGAGTATGTACTGAGCTACTGGGGAGACTGAAGGAGATTTGGAAGTTATTTGGTAGAAACCTGAAAGATAAATTAAGCTTAGGACAAAAATAGGGTTGAGAAATTCAGAGAAAAACTGAACTTTGTGTTACTGGGAAAACTGGGGCAGGGGCTCTCAGTGAGTCACTTGCTCCATCTGTCAGATTGCTCCTACATCCAACTTACATGTCTGATAGCAACCTTTTATATTTAATTGTGTTGATTTGTTTCTGGAAACAGAAGAATCAGAAATCATTTAGCCAGGGAGTGGCAAGGGCAGATGTTTATGATGTCAACAGGGATAGCACAATATTAATTAGAAGATACTAATCAAGACTAAATCCAGTAAGGGGTATTTAATCCTCTGACTACTGTTTTCACAGCTTTCTCTATTAATCTTTACACCAGATGTACTAAAGGCTTAAATGTGAAAGGTGAAATACAGAACTGCAAGGAAAACTATGTGAAAAAGACAAGTATTCACTTCATAACCTTTCAGGTCAGAAGTCCCCTAAACCACATAGCGCAAAGATGAGCTGTCTGAATGTCTTCAAAATATTCTCAAGGTTTGGAGTGATGAAATTAAAGCTGGCAAAGTGTTTCCTTTTTTTCTTCTTTTTTTAAATTTTTTGTTATTTCTTTTAAATGGATTTCTGTTATTTTTTATTTACAGAGCTGATGAACTCAGTTAAATAATCTGTGAATCTTTTAAATAAACATTCCCTATGTGTTGCAAAATTCAAATACAGCTTCCAAATGTGCTTTTTTGGTCTTTATTTTTAATTTAATTTTCAGTGACCCATTTTATTTGTATGATCATTTATATGACTTCCACAGTAGCCGGGAAAATATGAAGTATTTCTATGAATCTTAAACATCACTGTCCTGCTATTCTTACTATCACATTCAGATACTGAAAATATAAAGAGGAGAAGAAGGCAATTAGGGACTCCCTCAGAAGAAGAGAAAGTTGGCGGTTTCTGGTGGTAGCAAGTCAAGATGTTCTTGCTACCTGGAACGAACAGAGAGCGGTGGTTGAGCCTCTGGAAGCTGATGATTTTTTTGGTCGTGTTTCATCTCGTCCTCTGAACTTTTCTGACTGGTATCAAGTACTTTGTCCTTGTGTTCAGCGGAAAAAAGACCATTCCAGGACAGATACTGTTAAGGAACAGGGGTCTGTTGGGGAAGGTGAGACGGATTTTCTTCAACATTAGATAGCAAATGTGATTTTCATTTTTGAATTCATGTAGATATATATGAATGCTATATACACACACACACACACATATGTATATGCATGGATTCCTCCAAAATCTGTGTGTCCAAAAGTGGACTTATAATCCTGTCTACTTCTTCTTTTATCCTCTCAGAGTCACTGAAGCCACCCAATGACCTTCTTAACCAGTGGAGTTATGTAATAATAAGCAATTCTTTCCTTTCAGTTCTTCTTACAGGTTTATAGCAGTTTTTGGAGTCAAATGCTTCAGACTCTTTGATTTGTAGAGAAGTAACAGGTCTCTAGATGAAACCTTGCACCAATTAGATACTTAATATGAGCTTCATACTCCCAATGATCAGGTTTTCTTATATGCATATAATTTGATATGTAAATAAAATTACATTATCTGTCTGTGCATAAATACACAAAAAAATATAGTTTCTACTGCAAGATGTATAAATTTTACTTTCACTGCTTTTGATGTGTTTTTGTCTTTTAGAAGTCCAAATGTATTAAATCACTTCAGTTTTATCTGGTATAACATTACTATAATTTGAATTTTTAAGATACATAACAGAGAGAATGTTCACAGATGTATGTACCTCACAAGAAGTATGCAGAAATGAAAAAGCTCCTGTCTAACCCAGTGATCATCGTGCTTATTGAATGAGATTCACGACTTTTTTTCATTACATTTGTTAAATATAACCCTATGCATGAACAGTCAGGACTAGAAAATAATTTTGTTCTAAATTTCTTCCTGTTCTTTTGAATAGGTTAAGGATAAATGTCTTTTTGAAAGATCTGTGGAGTCTTGATCAAATTATTTTGGTGGGGTGAGTGAGTCTAAGCAAAAATTGAGATTGCTGATAAAATTCTCAATTAACAACTTATGATTTCCATCATCATTGAGGTGGTTTCTGTTGGTTTTTTTTCTCTTGCTGTTCTATGAATTACCTATATTTCTACCGATTCATAAACAAGAGTGAAAAGTACATTTTGACGTAAAAGTGAAGAGTGCATATTAATGTGAAATATGATATTTAAAACATCTCATATATTTTAATATCAAATTCATTTATTCTGTTGTAAGTAGAGGTGAAATGAAGCAATGACATTTCAATCTGTATGGCATTTGGACTTCTGATTTTAACTCTGACACATAGCTGAAAGCACAAAAAGGATTTTTGCATTAAATTTGAATTTAACCTTCACATATTATTTAGATTTACTGTCCTGGATTTGTGCTTTTTCTAGTTCTGAATGAGATAATATATTAATAACTAACATGTCAGTAAATCTGATGAGCAGATGTCATCACATCTTAGTCACTCTGTAATGAAAAAGTTAAAGAAATATTACACACTTACAATGTTAATCTAATTGCACTTTGTGTAAGTTATCCAGCCTTAACTCTTGTCACAGTTTTCTTTCTTGTACAAATGGGTTTTACTTCTGAAAAAAACCATTACAGTAAATAGACCCAGTATGGTCCCAGCTATGCTAATATTTGAAACCAAGCTGTAGCTTTTATTGGATGGATGCATGCAGTCCACTGGAAATGGATTTTCTACTTGAAAACAGAAATTAATCATAATACTGTGGCTAATTTACAACCACATCTATTCCTATATGCAAGCCTCAAAGATATATAAGAATTTCTGCAAAACAGCAGTCTCTTTCTTGCTATGTGAAAGTACAAAGGGCTATGAAACTAGAAGCCATCAAAAGGAGCTTCTTGTATGCATTAGGGTTTTAAACTGGAACTGAAGCTAGAATATGAAAAGCATTACCTCAAAGAGAAGGCATTATTTCATTACAGCATAATATATAGATAGTAATTATATACTTTGTCAAGTCTATCCAGACAATATATAGTATATATACTATATATTGTCTGGGCTTTATCTATAGTAATTATATACGATATATAATTATTTCAATACAGCATAATAAAACCATACACTTTTTAATGTGTGAAACTCAGATTGGGAAGTTCATACAGTGGGCAATGCACTTCAGCATGAAATGCCTTACAAAATATTTGTAAAGGTGTGTTGAATTCACACCACGTGCTGAGACAGCTGAGAGTTCAAAATGATACATCAAGTGACTGAAGTGCTTCTGCTAATGTTGAAAGGATATGAATGCTTCCAAAGTTTGTTTTGTGCATATGTGACCACGAGTGAAAATATAAATTGATCTTTTGATTTGGTTTCAGATGGTGACTTTTTTATGACTATGAGATCTTTGATATTTCTTCTGGTTCCTGTTCATTCCAAATGGAGGAAGTTTTGAAGATAAGACAGTGCTGGGAGGATTCAATTTGCTGGTTTACTTGGTTTTAGGGATAGTGTAGTAAATATTGGTTTGTTGTTTTTGTGGTGTTTATTTTTTTTTTTTTCTATTGTCAAGCAAGCATCCCCTAGAGTTACTAAATTTTAGATGATTAAAAGGAAGACCGTAGTCAACAGCTTATAGCATTCTCTTGCTTTTATCTAATAGCATTTTACTCCAAAAAGTTTCTGTTAGCAAGTAGCTTGCTTGATATCCCTGCTGCCTTTCTCCTTGCTTATCACCATTGCCATTGCACATGATGTAGCTGTTCTATGAACATGCTGTCTACCAATTGACTTATTACTGTACTCATAGAGTTATTCATGCAATCATTGGTGTACATTCCTGCAGGGTTTTCTTTTTTAAGAATAACTAAACAATCAGGGGGTTCTGGTCCCCCTCAGCTGCACTCAGTTCACTTAGTTTATAGGTAGGTAGCTGTTGGTGTATCAGATCCTGGTGCTATGGAAAGTCTCTGCTGGAAACAGCAGGTGTATTTTGTCTCCATAGTGTTTAACTCCATAGCTATAGGTACCTTGGATTTGACAACTAGCAAAAGAATGAGAACTGAACACTGAACATTCACACTGAACAATCTGAACACCACGGATTAACTGATATGTCTCCAGCAGATGAGAATCAGGAGTTGTGATAAGTTTGCCAATGCTGAACAATTTCACAAAGAAGAAACGAACCATTCCACATTGCAAGACTATTCAAATGCTCTTTTTTTCCAATAATAACTCTGACAGTGAAGTTGGTACCCATGAAGATTTGCAGTTATTTCTTTTCTCAAGGCTAGAACAGCGTATCAGATTTCTCATTTTAAGTATTTTTAGAGAAACAAATCTGTGCAAAGGTTTTGATGTAATGACTGTCATAGCTGTCTCTAAAAACATAGAGGAAAAAAGAAAAGTTTTCAAAAATTCAAAGCTATTTCACTTGTTCATATGTCTACTTATGTACTTTAACAAGGAAAACAAATGAAGAGTTTAATGTCCATCAGTTAGAAAACAAATAATCAGTTACATGTATTTTAATACATATGTGGAAGTAGACAGGGATGGGAAGAGGTGGTCTTTTCTAAGAAAGACACTATGATGTCAGTTCTGTTCTGCTTTTGCCATAAACTTTCTACATTATATCTGAGGTATAACTTTCAAAGCACTGTCTACCTGTCTCTGGGGTTTTGTGAGGATAAATGCATTAGCATCTGGGTCATCAAGATGCTTGATGGTAAGACACAAAATAACTGTGAAGATAAAATTAATAGGCTTTTTCTTCATTCTTGTACACAAAGCTTGTCTTTGTTTCCTACTGAATTAATCTGGTATTAATCAGTCCTATCTTTGCCTCTGTACATTGATCTGTGGCTTTTCTTTTCCTCTGCACAATCTCCTTGTAGGACTCCACAACACCAGCATGTCAGGTAAAATACTCCTGCCTGTATTCTTATTGAATAATTTATACAATGTTGGTAATTCTAATGCTCGGTCAGACTCTCCATCATGTAAGTAATTACACGTGCACAGTGTGCCTGCAACCAGCCAAAAGAAGAAGTGGGTGTTTAAGTCAGATGTAGGTGCATTATGAGGGAAAATCACTGTGGAAGTCAGTGCTCAAGTATTTTAAGCTTTCTTTAATGATAATATTTCTCAAAAATTAAGTCTGAGAGAATACCAACAACAGCACTGTCTTTTCTTTATTGTAAGTTTTTCTTCTTAATGGCATGTGAAAATGGCCTTGATTTAAGGCAACTGCTTACAGATTAAGTAGGATTTCTCTTCTTTATTTATGATGGCTGTAACAAGCTAATAGAGCCTGATGACCCTGTTCCAAAGAGAAGTGCAGATCACCATCTAACAGAATAATTGCAAAAGAAAAAGAAAAAAAAACCTGACAAGACTTTCATCGGCCCATGTTTTTGTAACTATTCCATGAAATTGAAAGACAAACACCTTAGAATATATCAGGGAAATGTCTGAATTGCCAACAGCATGACTGAGAAAGGAAAAATGATAGACGTGAAAAACTGTAAAGTGTAATTTGAAAGGAGCTTGGACTCGGTAGCAAAGACATATTTTCCTCTTCCTAGGTTCTAGGGTTTTAAACACTCCCTTTGTTAAAAAGGAGATTTATATGAGGTATACCAGATCCTTTCAATTTCTCTGTAGATAAACAACGTGGGGCTCTGAATTTTGGGTAACCACTTGCTTTGGAAGATAGCGAGAGTTACCTCTGAAGCACACTGATTTCCTTCACCAGCACTGACTTCAAATATTTGCTTTAACTTTTATTGTGTTGCCCCTGCATGTTTCTTTTGAGTGATTAACATGGTGTTAATTGCTTCAAAAAAAGTTTAAAATAATTGCATTTCTAATGATAGTACAACATAATGCCCACTTAAGTGCTTTCGTCTGGCAGCTCTGCACTCTGCAACACAATTTCTGTGGGTTTAAACATATTTTTCTAACCTTGGCACCATGGTACATGAGGCTTTTAAAGGGTCATGTGTTTTAGAAAAAGCAGAGTGAATCATTAACTACGCCATTCCTGTACTATGTATTCCTATTGAAGAGTACATATAATGCAGGTAGCTCGGGGAGCAGCTGCAGTGGCGCTGCAATTTGAGCTCTGGGTGGGTGGGAGCCCCAGGCAAGGGGCCACGAACTGCCAACCCAGGGACCTGTGGCCTGACCAAGTGACCGGACACTCAAAGACAGGCAGGAGCCAATAACACCCAGAATTTCCCAAGCTCAGACTGTAAGAGAATAAAAGTCCAGGAGTTCTTTTGTTCAGGGTCCCTCCTTTGAGTCATTCAGTTCGAGCTGTTATTTTGTTATTGGACCAAGATTAAATCATCTGGAGGCTCTGGATGTCTGAGACTCTGTTATTGGAAACCTAGGGTCAAGCCATTAAGGAGACCTGGTGTGACTCTGAGTGTGGGATGTGTAGTTGTGAAGGGGCCTCGGACCCAGCTCAGGCGGTGTGAGTGTGTCTGCCAGAGTGGCTCCTGCATGGTCAGACAGGGAAGTTTCTCGAACACAAAAATTAAGAAGAACAATTGCTGACTTCCTTAGCCAGGAAAATTCTACCTGCCTTGTTGGTAGTGGTTCAGTTTCCTCAGAGTACAGATACACTTCTGTGGATTGAGTTTATGCTGACTTGGGGTTTTAAAAAGCAGATGAGAAAGTAAGGTAACATTCTCAGAAATTTGAAGATCCATTCCTTAATGAAAACACAACAAAGAAGTCTATGTCAATCATTCTTACACATTCTTCCAATTCCGTTGCAAATTTAAAAAGCCTATCCCATTTCCAAATATGCACGCTACATATCCAGTTATGTTTGATGAAATGAATGGAGTATGGACTTCTCACAGAAATTTTATGCAAGCAGTTACCCTGGGAGGTCTTAGTGTAAAACATAACCTAAATATTAATAAGGACAAATTTTCAGAAGTCAGAACAGGTGTTAACGCATTCACCTTGCAGATAAAGCTAGTAGCAAGTTAGCTGCTGAGCTATATCCTCTTAAACATCCCTGAAATGTTATCTCTTAGCTGTTATGTTTGACTGCTCAAGAAGATGCCAAGAATCTAGTGCCATTTCTGTGACCACTGTTGACTTTTCTTGAAAAGAGCAAGAAAATTATATTGGACTAATGCTAACTTGTACGGGAAAATAGTGATGAATTTTATAATACTAATAGTGAAAGAAAATAAAAACCCTGGAAATTAATATTAACAGCTATTAATATTTTAGTGCCAGGGTGATGGAAGGGCTGGGTGTACTCTACAGGCTGGTAGCCACAAGGTGTCCCCTGGGCTGGCACTGCAGGAGCCTTATCAGACAGGGCCTATCCCATTGTCCCTAGTGAGGTCATCAATTCAGCTATAGAACTGATGGTATGAAACCGTTAAATATGCATAATTTTGAGATACTATTGTGCTAAACTTCGAACTAAAAATCGATCTCTTTGAAGGCCTTTGTTATATTTACAGTCTGAACCTAAGTACTCTGAGGAGGATTTTCTTGTCACTTAAAAAAATTAAATTCTTTGGTGTTGAAATAAAAGTACTGAGTGCATAGTCAAATTATGTTATTTACTGGTTAAAAACCCTCTGTTTTTCTTTTTCCCTTGCATACTTCCAGGAAAATAGGAAAATCTTTCTTTATTGACAGATGCAGTTTTTCATAAACACTGATGTATTTATGAGATGATTACAACTGGGAGAACCAGCTATTGATCAATCCTATGATCCTATTGTCTATGTCAACAGGAAGCAAGTTTCCAAAACTAACTCTCACTTGCAAGGTCTTTAGAATCTGGAAAAGCACACTGCATAAGTAATGGAGCAGAGAAAGAAGAGTAGGGAAGAGAAGGGAAGGGGGAGAAAGGAAGGGGAAGCTATACTGCGTTGGTTATATTTTTTTTCCAAATCATTATATAGTGGGGCTTGACAGTATTATACCATAATTTAATATCAATCAAGTCCTAATTTTTATGAACTTAGTAGTTGTAGAAAACCAAATAGAGCACTGACAAGGCAATATGATCTTAAACTTGAATGCATTTGATGAATAATAGTCAACAATATGAAATACTAATTGTACATTCTCCTGGAGTCGTTAGCAAGACAAGCACTTTTAAACGTGAGTTTCCTATGTAATAAATGCAGAGAGAAAAATCTTGCCCTGATGTCCTTAAGCTCTCTACTTAGTTCATGTACTCCTTTTCTGTTCTGCATCCTATATTCCACTCGAACCATGCACAAAAACAGAGTAATATCGTACACTGGAGGAAAAAGATGTTTCAGTACTCTTAACAAACTCAGTAATACCCACAAGTAGGATGAAACTTATTTCTAAAAACACACTAAGTGATTGCAGTCAATAAATCATCTGGAAGGTACAAGCAAAATTGCCAGTTTACCAGTGGTTAAGTGGGCTGACATGACAGCAAGGTACTAAATGTTGTGCCTTGCTGGACTATGAAGTCACTGAGAATAGCTATTGAAGTTGCTTTCTGAAAGGTCTCCTACAGGTGCAGCAGAGGATAAAAATCCTCATGTTTAAATAGCAGCTGGTCATATATGCTTTCTTCTCTGCTTTGAGGCATTGACCAGGGAAAATCTTTAATAGTTCCTGAATGAACACAGTTTTTATCTTGCTGCCCCATGAGTGATGGATCCTTATTTAAATTTCATAATCTAGAAGAAAACTGTGATGAATTAGGGGCTGTTTCAACATCTATTCAGACTTCCTTTTATGAACAGCCATACGAGGTGAGAGGCAGTGGCCAGGGTGAGGCCAGGAAACACAGTTTTCTAATAGCACCATAGGTGAAGCAGAACTTGTTGTTGTAGGTTTAGTGCTCAGTCAGTCAGTCTGAACTCAGTCAGTCAGTCATTCCTTCACACACAGGTGGACACTGCAGTCTGGAGCGTTAGACTTTCTGAACATTTTTGTGACAGCAAGATAGAAGAAGGAGATGGAGGTCCTTTGTAAACAATAATCATCCACACATTACAAATGGAGTGAGAATTAATTCATTGTCTTCTCAGTTTCACGTATGAACTGTCTCTTTATAGTCAGAATGCTCAGAAGCCGTAGCCAGGTTATGTGCTCTCTCTTTGCAAGATATTAGTGAAAACTACTACTATTTCATGAAACAATTTTTGCAGTTTAGCATGAAATTCAAATTATAAATCTGAGTGTTTTTCTACCAACATTCTAAGAAGTATACATTTTGGTTTTCAAGCTTGCACCTTGCTAACGTGTCTAGATGCTTCTACTAACTAGAAGTTGAGTCGCTATAACAATGTTATCAAGACTGTATTAGTCTTTCAGCAAAAACATAAGAAGTCCTAGATGATGTATCATGCTGCAAAGTCCTGAAATTTCTTTCTTTGAAGTAATTCCAATATTGTCCTGATGCACAATAATAGATCTCTATCTTAAAATTCTTCCAGATTTGCCCTTTGAAGTATATTCTCTTTCTCCTTCTTTACTTCCAATCTTCCACAGAAACTTCTTCCTTTCTCTGGTCAAGGTCTATAGTAAAATCACCAGTAAGGATAAAAAAATTCTGCCTTTAGTACAGTTTGCTAGTAGTTGTGATAGTTGTTCATTGTAGCCAATTGTTTAAAAATTAATAATAACAAAAATGTATTAACAATATGGTTAAAGATTTGAGGACTATGGTTTTACTTACAGCATTTCCTAATTTGTGCATCCTTTCTTGATAATCCCACTCTTTATTAAAGCAAATAGTCTTATTCAGCAAAACTTTCTTCTCTCAAAGACAAGTTCTTTTCATTAAAACATCAGCAGGAAAATGGAATGTTATGATTCGGAAGTCCTGTCTTGATATGCTGAAGGAATTTTCTAGCAGATATGCTCCCATTGTTCTTCTTTGGGATGAGGTTTTGTTGAAATCAGACCAAGGCAGCATCATCTCTTCCCTTGATAAAAGAAACAGTTTGCTGTGGCAGTCATAACATACAGTGTTTTGTTGTCTCTGACAGGATAAATTGCAACCATAAGGTATCCGAGGAGTATTTTCAATTTAAAAGAGCTGAATTTGCAGTGGAAAAGCTAAACTTTTGTCAGAAAGTAGATTTTTGGTGAAGATCTTGTTTAGCTAAAAATTCAAGTTTCCATTAAAAATAAGCCTGGTATGCTTTTTCCATCTGTTTTACTCTCCATTGTTTCTCACTTTAGTACTCCTCTTCTAAGGCATATTCCTTCTTATTAAGTTGTACTATTTGATGTCTGTTTGATAGTATCCTGACTTCATCTCTCTTTCCATGTTTTTTGGGTTTTATTGTCTTTTTTTTTTTTCTGGCTTCTTATAGCTAGTGCTGTATTTAAGAGGCATAATGGAGGGGATGAAACAATAGGAAATCTTATTCCCATTTCCTTTAAAATAGTTTTGAAATTTCCACATAATTGACAGAATATCCATTTAGGTTATCTGATGATATAGTGTCGTTGCAAGTGCTCTCAGTTCAGTCTGCTGAACTTTCACAAAGGCTCTCCAGGACCTCTACTGAAATCCTTTCATTAACCAGAGGCATAATATGTGCAGTGCTCCTTTCTTACCATCATCTTTCACTTAACAAGTAGCAATTAAGCATATTCTCCTCAACTTCCCTTAAGAATATAACATCCTGTGAGATGTCTGTTCCAGTCTGTGCCTTTTACATTAGTAAAATGTTCATAACTAACATTTCCTTTTCAAAAAAAAACAAATAACGACAGGTTGTTTCTTTCTCCATTTTCATCCCTGCAGTGAGACGGTTTTAGATGTGTTCCAGCTACGTTGTTCTTTTCTGGGGTGAAATATTCAGTTTTACAGATACCATGTAATGTCTTGGGAAGGCAAGTAATGTCTTGGTAAACCTGTGTGTTCTTATGCATGCAGAACATATAAAGGACCTATGGTGTGAACATTTAGTATTTAATGTGTTGCTGTGGATGTTTTGAAATGCGGAGATAATTTATTACAGATAATGTAAACACCAAAACAACTCTGATTACTTTCTTTTTACACCTGCTTGTCTTTAGGGTCAAGCAGCAAAAGCTTACTTTCGAAAGAAAGACTTCCATGACAACAAAAGAGAGTGAGGGAAAGAAGAGATAGTTGATTCTCATGTGTCCTTTTAGCCAAGAGAGATCCTGAGATGCTTTTACTTCATTTGTTTACGTGACAAGAAAACAAACAAACAAAAATCAAGGGTATTTTTTAACTGCTATGCATGATGGGACCCTGCTCTCCTGGAGATGGCTGAACACCTGCCTGCCCATGGGAAGGGGTGAATTAACTCCCTGTTTTGCTTTGCTTGCTTGTGAGTGGCTTTTGTTTTCCCTATGAAACTGTTTCTATATCAACCCATGAATTTTCTAACTTTTACCCTTCCAATCCTCTCCCCACTGGTGGGGGAATGAGTGAGTAACTGCGTGGTGCTTGGCAGCTGTCTGGGGTTAAACCACAACAAGAAGTCAGAATCCTGGTGAGACTAAACATACCAGAAATCTACCTGGGCTGTTGCAAACCCTGTTGGAACCTCCTGATCTCATCCTGGTTCTGTGCAAAGTGAAAAGATGTCTCTGGTAGACTTTTGGTGTGGCTCTACTGGGTAGGAATACACTCAACACAGGGTTATATCATATCAAGGCAATGAAAAGCAATAAAAGATAAATCACAGCAGATAAATCATAGTATTTGAACAGATGTGTCTCTTGAGCATTCATCATACTTCTAACAGGCGCTGTTAGTAGCACTGGAGATTAGTGGAGCTTTTTTATGCCATAGCTTCAGCCTTTCTATTATCATCACGATAGATAAAATCTGCACCAAAAGTATGCTAATAGAGAGAGCAAGTTTGAGGCTGGGTGGGAGGGAGGAAAGAAAAGTAAAACTTTTATCTTCACACTGAATCAATCATATTCAGTAGAACAATTACAGTGCAGCTGCCTAAACTGCTAATGTAAATGCTACATTTTACCAAAAGAACCTCGGCAAATTAGTCTTAAATAGAGTATAAGATACCTAAACCTGTATGTATACATATAACCCTATAAAAGTAAGTTCAACAGATGTTTAAATGGATCCATACCATTCTGTGATGATTGAAGTGAATCACAAGAAGGTTGGAAAAACTTTATTCAACAAAGAGTGTTCTTACTGCAAAGAGAGGAATATAACTGACACACTTGTGTGTGTTTCTTCATAACTAGGACACAGAAAATTTTTGAATTATGGTCCCAGTGTTTTCTGTCAAGTATTTCAACCATTGACTTCTTGTGGAGATAGGTATATAGATGCACATACAAGTAGTGTATGAAAGCACAAAGTTTCTTACTTCAGCTGACAGGACTAGTGGAAACGTGTAGAACTTTGGTGGTATCTGGATACAAATATCAATATCATACTCAAAAATAGTTGATCTATTTAGATATTCAGTCTATGGATACTGGTCTTTTATATATTACCTATGGTTTCCAAACTTCAGTTTCTGAACTTTGGTGTTGCACTGTACTTTGTGTACACTGTCTCAAAATCCAGACCATCATTTCCTCACCAAGTCATTTTAATGCAACACACTGCTTGTGACTGCAAGCGATAGGCTAAAGGAGGGAAATCTGCCAAATACATTTCAGTTTTCTTCCCTTTCTAGTATATGTCTGTGTATATGCTGAGTCAAGAACACTTTTTTCATCTCTTATCTCAGTGAAGATAAGCTATACATCGGTTAAGGAAAGAAAAAAAACAACCCTTGCTGAAGTGCTGAACTTGCTTTTACTTTAAGTAGAACTACTTCCCTGGCTGCTACAAACATAGAAGAGGTTTTTTAAGCTAGAGCAGGTTTTGCAATACAGGCACTAGCTGTTCCTTCTTGCAGGTTTTCATCATCTCTGGCACTGTGATTTCTTGGTCATAAATGCGTCTTGCTAACCAAGACGCTGCAGGATATTGTGGAAAGATTGAAGATATAGTTGTTTGCAACATGTAGATGTATGCTTTGAGTAACAATTCATTAAAGCAAAGTGATGTTAAGAACAGAGAAAAAAAAGTTTTTATAATTATGAGGTTTTCTTCTTAGTGGAAAATAATGTAAAATCAAAAGCCAGTCAAGCTCCGTATTGATTCAGAACATTTGGGCAACTTAAAACTAGTTTCTCTAAGAAATTATAATAAATAATCATATAAATATAATTTATCTGATACAAAATTTTCAGATTTTTATCGTTTTATAAGGCTGTTACTATATCTAGCAGTGTACAGGTATAAGAGCAGAATCAAGAAATTTCCAACAGGAAGACATGCCATTTAAAGAAGTACTTGTGTAGGACCACTGAGTCAAAATTCCTGATAAATCAGAATAGCCACAAGGGATGGTTTTTTACCAAATTTTTACCATGTTTTTTTACCAAAATTGTTTTAAAGGTGTTACGCAAGCATCAGCAAATAGATTAATAAATGCAAGTTTGTATTGTTGCTCTGGGATGTGTTTTTCCTAACTGTAGGCTATTTATTGAATATTAATTAAATTAACTAAAAACTTGCTCTAAGTTTAAGGCTCTAATAAGAACTGAATTTGTTTATTTATTGCATTAATGGCCTGCAGGCAGACAGTTATTTCCATATAATCACAGTTTATTTCATCCTGTTATTTTGTGCATTAAGGAACACTCTGCTGAATATTAAATATATGATGATATTTCCATCTACGTCATGTAGCAAATTGTTTCACTCAGCTCCATGGCTGTCAATACATACCAACATATCTGAGAAAGAATTTAAATCCAAATATCCTTATTTTGAGATATTCAATGCAGTATGTGGTTTATACCAGAGAACAGTGTTAAGAAAAGGAAAGGCCCATGTGTCTGCAGCCACAGCTACAAGAAGCCTGTAGCCTCGTTTCCCACTTTCCTGCAGGAGCAGTGCCTTTACTTGTGTCTCTGCCTCACCACTTCCACTTTTCTTCAGCTCTCCAAAGCATGTGACACAAATGAGCACAGGAGCTAAAATGCTGTTTTGAGGCAGAAAGAGGAGATTTCAGTGAAAGGAAGGTTACACTAAAACTCATCAGCCAAGTTTTATGCACATGAAAGAAGAAATAGAAATGTGCACACAGATATTTATTTACAACACAGTATACCAGTGAGCAGACAGGAAAGAAGATACCACTAATGGTTTCAAAAATGGCTTTTAAGACCCAGCTACCAGCAGCAAGGCCATGTTTTCCAACAAAAAAGCCTGAATTAAAGACGCAGCTGCTATATCTCTCTTATTCTCCATTTTTTAAAGGAAATTCAATTCATGTTTATTTTTGCTAAGTACAATTACCCCTTACTGAGCATTTATATCTCATTTGAGGTCTGTGATGCTTTCTGCTTCAGAAGTGAGAATTCATGGTAGTGGTGTGGAAATGCTAGTGGATTATGTGAAAAGGAAAATGGAGAGAACACCTGAAACACTGAATCACTTTAGTAAGCAGTAGCTGCACCTACAGTAGCACTACAGTTAGGACTGTGAGAAATAAATGTTCTAGTTACCCCTATGAACCATACTTTGGACACAATAATGAAACAGCCTTCATGAACATGGACTTATTTCCCATCTGGAGAAAATAAACTGGGAGATGATTCACAGGAATGCACCTGGTGCACTCCCACTTCTATGGGGCATTTTATCCCCAGGTCTAGCCTGATCTCAAGGTAGGTTTCAATCATTCAAAACATGGGCAATGCCAAGTCCTGAGTGCCAGTTGCTCAGGTCACAGATGTGCATATATTCCTCCATACTACTTCATAATGTAGACATAGCAAGAGTTGCTTCACGGATATGGTCTCTTCTAGGAGGGTAAGACGTCAAGTTTCCACATAATTACCATGATTTACTAACAATGATGAATTCTTTTTAAGTCGTATCTGGTTAAATTACAAAATGTGTCAAATTTATAGTTTGCTCAGCTCTGTTTTAAGAAAAGGAACAGCTCTTCTCAGATTGTTTTTAAATTCAGATTTTGTTCTCTAATCTGTCAAGTTTTTGCAAATAAAATATGCCTCATCCAACTTAGCCAATGCTGCTCTATAGAAAAGTATTGGTTTTGTTCAAAGTAAGTTATTCTTACCTTCAGCCAAGGGATTTTTCTTGTAGAAGGTACTACAAGATTAGATGGTTTAAATTCAAAATAATGCTTTAGGTTTAGCTATTATTCTAGGTAGAAAAGCTCAAAATGGGTTTTTTCTGAGTTAGGGATGACTTCCTGGTTTGATGAAGGGTCTCTTCTGTCAAAAGCCCTAAAGAAAGGAATGCAGTAGAGTGTCTTTGGCTTACGTAAGGAGGCAGCTATCTCCACAAAAGCATGACAAAAATATCCAAACTCACCCTGCCAGTTGCTATCAAGTATTAGGTCCCTCCTTCAAGCAGGCTGTGGTGTCAGAAGCTTCCATGACTCAGTCAGGCTGTCACTTCTAGAGAGCGGCTGCAGCAGCTGAGGGAGCCTGTTGTCTTCATATAATCCTGATGAGTCACACTGTGACACTCTGTGAACCTGATATGCAAAATCCTGCAGTCCTACATCCTAAGAGTTCATGCAAATCCTTTGTCAATTTTTATCTACATGAATTTGTAGACTGAGAGTTCTGTTTTGATGGGAATATAATAATATGCTTACAGCAAAACAACCCCCTAAACAATAGTGTTCATTTTGTTCCATGTTTAAGCCTTACAAAGTTGAGATTTGCCAGTGGTTTTGATGATAATATATAAATAAGATTGCATTTGATTCTGGGTTCTTTTAAAAGGTCACTGAGTCATGAACAATTCTGCATTGAACAGGAGCCATAACTGAGATTTTCAACAATATACTGGAGCCCTAGTCAAAAGGACTGAAGTTTTGTACTGAAGCTTTGTTAGAATTGGTTTGAAGCTCAGAGAAAGAACTACTTGATTTTTGCTACTTTTTATGCAGATGTTGAAAATAGTGTAGTTTTTATCTGAGAAGGAATTGTGAGTCAAGTCAAGGCATTTGTTTAGTGTCTCTGTTTTGAAATCAGCCTGAAGCTAATGGTATTGCTGGACTTCTTAATGAGAACAGATGGAAGCAGTGAGAGTATGTTTAATATTTCACTCTAAAGGGAGAAAACATCTGAAAAAGAAGTTTCTTATGGCTGGGTGCACTCCTAGGTGACCCTAGTCTCTAGAAAGAAAACTTTTGTATTTCTAAGCATGTATAAAAATGGTGCTATGAAACGACAGGGAGTTTGTTTGCCTTCTTTAATGTAAGTCTCAGTAGTTGAGCTATAGCATAAATCAGCAATGAAATATCTGGCATGAAACCATTATATATATTAAGCAACATCTGATAGGCTTGTATTGGTAGGCATGCTCTTGCATGAAGTAGAATCTGAGGTCAGATTTGTTGTGCATACACAAATTAACCCTGACTTCTGCTCTAATACTCCTGAAAGCATCTCAAGCTCTTGCAGGACAAGGTGTGAGATGAGTCAGGCTGGAAAGCTGAGAAAGGATGTGGGAAGCTGCAACTTTTGAAGGGACTGGTATTGACTGTGTGAATACTTGTGTTTCAGAGCTTAGTCAAGCAGATGATCTTTAACAACTCGAGGGCTCTGCTCTGGGACAACCTGCTGGATGAGAGCTTGTGCTATTTTCAGTTGGGAGGGTTCAACAGGGATCGTTTTATGGCTAAATCTGGTGTGTGCCATCCCAAGGGAAGGAACACGACTGACTGGAACTTATTTTTTTTTATATTGAGCCCACAAGGTTATTAAGCAAAGGTAAATGCTCAGCCTAAGAACAAATGTGTGATGAAACCATATATGCTTGCAACCAGATGGCTTTATGAAAGGTCTTTTGGGAAATACTAGAAACATCTGAAATTATTATACTTTAGATATGAACACAATGAAATCTAAAGGTGTAGCTGAAGCATGTACAGGTATGTGGTATTTAATGGTAAGCTAACTGCATGAAGGAATTTTGAAAGTAGTTTTAGGAGTAGAGGATTCCAAGTAATATGTAAAATCTGTCCAATATCCTGCATAAACCCTCAAGAAGCTATGCTACACTCTAATACTCCTTTTTCTGACTTGTTAGGAAGACCCAAGATAGCTTTATTGAATTTGGCTGAGACAAATCTTTCTTTTTTAATGCTAGCATAACCAGAGTGTGGTTTATTTTTTCTGTTATTATATTCAACTTGCTATAATTTATATGCTAAAAATGATGAGAATTTGTTTTCTCTTAATTTCCTTAGCTAATTGCAAATAATTCAGTAATAGGGCAAAGGCTTTCCTCTTCTTTCATTTAAAAAGTACATGTCCAAATGCATTTCTTCATTTTGATCAGACTAATAATAATGAATAATATCATTACCTTGACTATAGTGAAACACGCAATTATTCAGATCCTGGAACTTGTCTGAATACATGAAAACTTAAAAAAGCAGGCAGCAGAGTAATATAGATGACATGACATGTCAGGTTCAGGAGAGAATTAGTTTCCACCATGATATTGAAGTAGAATGTTTTCTCTTTATCACAGGATTACTGCACTTAAATATATAGTGCTAACCAAATTAAATATCATGTAAGGTCAGGAATTATTTAATCTGTGTCAATTATAAAGCAAGTAATTATTGTAGTCTATATCTCCACTGCTTTTGCAGACTAGTGATATCTGCCTTTTCTTGGCATGTAAATGAACATATTTTAACTCCAGAATTTTAGAAGTTCTACAGTATTATGATTGTCTCATTTAGGTTATGTAAGAATTGCCAGGACTGTTTGGGGATTTTGGTGACCAAATGCACTGATTCCTGGACTTGACAATGCCCTCAGCCTAGAGTAATGGCACCTGCTTGGCCTGTCATCATTCCTTCTCCTTTTCCTCACTTTCCCTGAAAGCACATATATAGATATACAAGCAAAATATAACCATGATTTGTGTTTAGGCCCCTTTTCTTTCTTTGTTGTCTCCTTTGCAATGTGAAAGCACACAAAAAAATGGGCCTATAACTAAAGCAGGTTAATGATGTCTGATTTGGCTTTTTTTTTTTTTTTAATAGGCTGTAAGTTTTTTCTTTGATACATCAGCTTAGAAATACTAGGGGTGGAAAAGACTCCCAAAATCATCAAGTCCAGCCTTTGAGTAAACACTCTCAGACCAATCAAATCATAGTTCTAAGTGCCAAGTCCAGTTTTGTCTTGAACACTTCCAGGGATGGTGCCTCCACCATCTCCCTGAGCAGCTAATTCCAATGCTCAACAGCCCTTTCCATAAAAATAATTCTTCCTGATCTCCAACCTGAACCTCCCCCGATGTAGCTCGTGGATACATACTCCTGTCCTGTTGCTAGTTGCCTGGAAGATGGATCCCCACACTGCTACAACCACCTTTCAAGTAGTTGTAGAGAGTGGCCACCCTTGAGCCTCCTTTTTTCCAGACTAAACA
>VZRR01007718.1:300238-352528 GCA_013398015.1 Oreocharis arfaki
TTTTTTTTTTTTTTTTTTAATAGGCTGTAAGTGATTTCTTTGATACATCAGCTTAGAAATATTAGGGTTGGAAAAGACTCCTAAAATCATCAAGTCCAGCCTTTGAGTAAACACTCTCAGACCAATCAAATCATAGTTCTAAGTGCCAAGTCCAGTTTTGTCTTGAACACTTCCAGGGATGGTGCCTCCACCATCTCCCTGAGCAGCTAATTCCAATGCTCAACAGCCCTTTCCATAAAAATAATTCTTCCTGATCTCCAACCTGAACCTCCCCCGATGTAGCTCGTGGATACATACTCCTGTCGTGTTGCTAGTTGCCTGGAAGATTGATCCCCACACTGCTACAATCACCTTTCAAGTAGTTGTAGAGAGCGGCCACCCTTGACCCTCCTTTTTTCCAGACTAAACAACCCCAGGTCCCTCAGCTGCTCCTCATATGACTCACTCTCTAGGTCCTTCACCAGCTTTGCTGCCCTTTTCTGTACATGTGGCAGCACTTCCTCGAACCGAGGATCCCAAAAACTTAACAGGGGATTCGAGATGTGGCCTCACCCGTGCCAGATACAGAGGAAAATCACTTTCCTTGTCCTCCTGCTGGCCACAGTATTCCTGATCCAGACAGGAGGCCATTGGCCTACTTGGCCACCTGGTCACATGCTGGCTCATGTTCAGCCACTCTCAACCAGGGCCCACAGGTCCTTTTCCACTTGGTTGCTTCCCAGCCACTCCATCCCCAGCCTGTAGCACTGCATGGGGGTGCTGTGACCCAAGGGCAGAACCTGCCATCTCACCCTAGTGAACAGCACACTGCCTCAGCCCATTGATCCAGCCTGTCCAGGTCCTTCAGCAGAGCCTTTGTGCTCTTCAGCAGATCAACGTTCCTGCCCGACTTAGTGTCATCTGTGAACTTACTGAGGGGTGTCATCTGTGAACTTACTGAGGGTGCACTCGACCCCCTTGTCCAGATCATCCATAAGTATATTGAACAGGACTGGGCCAAATGCAGAGCCTTGGGGAACACCATCAGGTGTTCCTGATGGAATGCCAGCTAGATGCCAGCTAGACAGAATCCCTTTCACCACCACTGGACCTGGCCATCCAGGCCACCCAATCACCAGCCAGTTTTTACTCCAGTGAAGAGAGCACCTGTCCAAGCCATGGGCTGACAGCTTTTCTGGAGAATGCTGTGAGAAGCAGTAGGGAAGTTTTTCCTGAAGTCCAGGTAGGCAACATCCACAGCCTTTCTCTCATCTGTTAGACAGGTCACCTGATCATAAAAGAGATCAGACTGGCCAAGCAGGACCTGAATTTCCTAAACCCATGCTGGCTGGGCCTGATCCCTTGGTTGCCCTGTATGTTGCTGCATGATTGCACTCAAGATGATGCGTTATGTAACCTTCATGGGCACCAAGGTCAAGCTGGCAGATTTGTAGTTCCCCAGATCCTGCTTCTGGCCCTTCTTGTAGATGGGCATCACAATGACCAACCTCCAGTCATCTGGGATCTCCCGGCTTAACCAGGACTATGATAAATGATAGAGAATGACTTGATGAGCTCTTCCGACAGTTCCCTCAGTACCCTCAAGTGAGTCCCATCCAGTCCCATAGACTTGTGAGTATCCAAGTGGCACAGCAGGCCACTAACACCTTCCTCCTGGATTATTAGGGGTCTATTCTGCTCCCTATGTCTGTCTCCCAGCTCAGGGAACTTCTTGTCCTGAGGATAACTGGTCTGTCTGTTGAAGATTGAGGTAAAGAAATTATCAAGTAGCTCAACCTTTTCCTCATCTTTGGCTGAAATGTTCCCTTCCACATCCAATCCAGTATGGATATTTTCCTTGGCCCTCTTTTTGCCGTTGATGTGTTTATAGAAACACTTTTTATTATCTTTCACAGCAGGGACCAGATTGAGTTGTAGCTGAGCTTTTGCCTCTCTAATTTTCTGTCTACATGACCACAACCTTGTACTCTTCCTGAATTGCCTGCTCCTTCTTCCAAAGGTCATAAACTCTCTTTTTTCACCTGAGTTCCAATGAAAGCTCACTTTTTAGCCACTCTGGTCTTCCCTGCAGGCTCATCTTTCCGTACAGAGGGGTAGCCTTCTCCTATGCCTTTAAGATTTCCTTCTTAAGGTATGTTCAGCCTTCCTGGAACCCTTTGTTTTATAGGAATGTTTCCCAAGGGACTCTCTGAACCATTGTCCTGAACACGACAAAGTCTGACCTTCAGAAGTCCAGGACAGAGGTTTTGTTGACACCTTTCTTACCTCACCAAGAACCAAAACTCTATCATTCCATGGTGAGTATGCCCAAGAAAGCCTCTGACCACCACATCCACCAGCCCTTCTCTGTTTGCAAACAGCAAGTCTAGCAGGACACTGCCCTTGAAAAAACTGACAATTTGTTTTCATTTCTCTTGTAATAGATGTCATGTAACTTTTAATTTTTTTTAAATTAAAAGAACATATTAATAAATTGCTGAAATGCAACAGTTCTTCTTTAGATCATCAATTTTTCAAATAACCCTCTGCATTTTATGAAATACTTTATGGCGCTCTAGATTGGTGTTGACTTTGCTGCTTGTAACTTTCTATATTTGCAAATGTGTTGAAATCAGAATAATTTTTACCAATTATTTTTAGTGTACTGCAGAAATAAGCAATATAATGTTTGATTTCTTCAAGTGGTGTTTTGAGTTAGTTTTATTGCTGATCCAGTTTAGCGTGTTTAGTCTTTTATTAAAAAATGTTTTTGGTGCACTTTGCTAGCATTTTATCACTAAATGCAATTTAGATATGAATCCTAATAATTTAGCAGACAGGTTGCATTAGTTGTTCATTTCCTTTAATTCTTTTAATTCATGTTTTCTTAGCAGATCAACAGCTGTGTTACCTCTTAACGAGGGTGACTGCAGAACAGAAAATTGACTCCCTCACTCTACTGTAAAAATAAGTACATTCTCATACTGGCAGAAATTTTCAGCAGCCCCACATCTCTCCCTCTCTCTCCAAAAAAACATTGTATGTGAGGAATTTTATTTATGTTATTGGTGTCATGGTTTAGGAATGGTGGTCCCCAAGTCAGTGCTCCCACTGAAACATTCCAAACCATGATCTCTCACTCACATGCTCACTCTCTCTTCCCTTCTCCTCCTCCCTGTNACTCTCACTCACATGCTGACTCTCTCTTCCCTTCTCCTCCTCCCTGTGGATGGATGGAGAGGAGAACTGAAGGTATGAAAGGAAAAGATCACAGATTGAGATAAGAACAATTTACTGCATAAGTAATACTTGAGGGTAAAACATAGGAGTAAGAGATAAGAAAAGGAACATTAACAGCAACAATACGAATGACAGAGGGTACAAGAAAGAGGCAAATGATTCCCACAGAAACGCCCAGCAATACCCAACCACTCCCTCCACAACACTCCATGAGCCAGAAGGTTCCGATTGCCCCCATCACAATAGAAGGATGTGAGGAGGTATAGAATAACCTCAGGGTCCTGGCCATGCTCCCTCCTGGCTACTGCAAAAATTAACTCTGTCCTGCCTAGAACCAGGACAATTATCCTATATTTATTTACTACAGATAACTTAAGGGATTAAAAATGAAAATCAGTAAATATCTTTGTTTACAATTCTATGGAAGATTTCAGTGTACTACAGATAACTGAAATGATGTTTAAGTATTTATTCCAGCTATGTAAGATATACTGGGTAGATGTGATCGGCGTACTGAAATCACCACTGATTTGTATACCATATGGAAGAGATATTAGATTTTCATAATTTGTTTGAAATCAGATGTTTACCAAAACTATAAAATTAAGCTTTTGATCTCAAAACTTGACCAAAAAAAGGAAAAATTAGATTTTCAAGAGAATTCTTGCTAAATGTTATAATTAGAAAATAATTATTTAAAGCATTTGTCAATCTCTAGGCAAAATCAGAAAGCCATACTAGTGTTTTAGATTTACTTGGAAGATACCTGATAATGTTTGTACAGACGAAGACAAAAAAAAACCAAAATATTTTGTAATGCCATTTTTATTCCAGTTTGAGGGAAAAAAATCTGAGCATCTTTCTTGCTCTGTTGAGATGCTCAGTGTGCTTGAGAGCCATTCTTAAAGACAGCAGTTACTTTTGCAGCTTAAATGTTTTCTACCACCTTCGATGTTCATTAAGCTGCATTAGGTGGCCTCTAATAAATGTGACCTGCAGAATACTGTAATCGATGATATATCAGGACTCCATACACAGGGTTCCTCTTTTGTTACACTTTTACACAAAACAAAGCACAGTAGTGCATTTGGAACCATGAATGCTGTATGGCTGATAGCACTAACACTATTTTATTTAAATTTAAAAAGAAAAATTCAGACCATAGGTATCTGTATGAAAGCCTACTCACACTGGTATATTGTAATCATCTGCTGAGTACAAAACTGTGCTAATAATTCTCATTCTTCCCATACTTTACTTAGAATATATGTGTGATAATTTAGTAGAAAATACTTTCATACTTATGAGACAAATCCAGAATATGGTTTCTTTGTTTAAAACGACAGCAGTTATAATTCCATTTTACTGGAGAAAAACAGCTTTCTCATGTATATTCAGCCATCCACTGTTGATTTACAGTAAACCAACAAATGAATCAGTGAACAAGGGGCTTCTATGGCAAAGTCATAACTGAAAGAAACAAGAAAACCGTTCCTCAACTTAGACTGTTTTCCAGTGAAATTCTATATTGCATAACAAAATGTCTGAAAGCCTTCTTTTAAATGATCAGTTTGCAAAGTGTAAGTTTAAAAGAATGCTTATGCTTGAACCTGCTGCAAAGTAACTGTTCAGACATGCAGGTTCAGTAAGAGACTGAAGGGGCCCAACTCTCCCAGCCTGCCCTCATAAATTAGATGCTCCAGTCCTTCAATTGTCTTTGTCACCTTCTGCTAGACCCACTGTAGGAGCTTCATGTCTCTTGCATGGAGGAGCCCTGAACCACACACAGTACTTCAAATGTGGCCTCACCAGGGCTGAGTAGAGGCACTGGATCACCTTCCTCCACCTGCTGGCAATGATATTCCTAATGCATCCCAGGATATCTTTGGCCCTCTTGGCCACACTTCTGGCTCATGGCACCCAGGTCCCTCTCTGCAGAGCTGCTTTCCAGCAGGTCAACCCCCAGCCTGTCCTGGTGCATGGGGATATTCTACACTGGGTGCAGGACACTGCATTTGCCTTTGTTGAATTTCAGATAATTCTCTGCCCACCTCTCCAGCCTGTCAAAGTCCTTCTGAAGGATGTCTCTACTCAAATATGTTTTCCCAGCACTCTATCACTGTGACTGAAGGGCTTAGTCTTGACCATCTTAGAGATGGCTGTCATTGGCTCTGTTGGACATGAAAGAAGCTTCTATCATCTTCTCACGGAAGTCACCTCCGCAGCCCCTGCCCCAGATACCAAAACCTTGCCACACAAATCCACGACAATTATGAAAATATATTGAAGGAAAATATTGCTTGAATTACTGCTTGAGTGCTGAAAATGAGCATCAGATTCAGGGACTGGAGTATTCTTTCTCCTAAGAAGTTATAATTACTCCTTTTTTCAACATTAATTTTGTCTCTGGAGGTAAAATCAGTACTATTTTAAACAGAAACACAATATGGGCTATTACAACTTGACTTTGTTTTGGGATTTAAAGGGACTTAACCATGTCTTTTATTTTTGAGGTCTGGGTATTTTATGAGCTAGTAATTAAGTGTATGAGTGACAAGAGCAGATATTTTCTGAATCTTTTAGGGCAATATATCCTGTTATAGGCAAAAATTAAGATATTGAAAACTTGTTCTGTGACTGGGCTATGGGATTCTTAGACTGGAATGGATCTGTAGATTGGCTGATGATTTTTAAGCTTTTTAGTTCAAAACATGATTGAATTACCTGAAATAACTCCATAGCCAGATGAAGACAGAGCATCCCTTTGCTAGCATTAACAAAGGATTTCTATTTAATTGGTACTGTATAGCACAGCCATTTTTTTACTGCATGACACCATCACGACCTTTTAAGACAGTTCCCAACAACTGTAAAGGTATTTCAGGAGACTTTTTGATAGGTATTCCTGATATTTCAGGACACATTTGGAATGTGCTGAATTATACAGCAGTAAGCAAGGATGACTGACATGCTCCTTTCCAAGATAATTCTTTTAGCTTTTTAGTTGCTTCTTTCTTGGATGAGGTTGAAGAGTGTTGGGGCAAGGGAACCTGTACTCATAGGTTCTGCTTCAGGCTTCTAACATGTTTGCTCCTTATCCTTCCTGGGAGTATGTGTTTCTGCTTCCAACTTAAAATCATAATCTTTGTGCCCTGAATGACATTCTAACATGACTGCATAACGAATATCTCCTCTCCACTGAAAACAGATTGGCCACCGTAGTCTTTGCCTTCTCTGTAAAACAAAAATATTAGTCATTTTCCTCATCTTATGCTCCTCTATGACTGGAGTATTAAAAAGGGGGCCTGTGAATTCTGAATGCAAACCTCCCCCATAATAGAGTTTTTTAACCCATGTTGCTATTCTTGTATAGTGAAAATTAAGTAAATTTGATTGGGTTTTTTATAGCATATAGAGACCCGAATTTTTTTACTTTAAAGAATATGGATTTCTAATTCATTAACTGCTATATATTTGATTTACAATAATTCAGAAGTGGGCACTTTGTTTCTCCTCTTAAGGTTAAAAAACAGATGGATTTTTAGAGGTGCTGCATGATTGCATCTCCTACTGAAACTGAAAACAATTTTCATAATACCATGCTGGCACAGAAGCATATGTTATTAAGATCACAGAATGGATGTTGTTGTTCAGAAATAACTTCTGTTGCCAAAGAGGGAAGAATTTGGAAGAGAGAAATGAAACTGTTATTTCTTTGTGGCTTATTGTGTAGTATCTCTTCCTAGCACAATAACAGATCATAAAGAGGTGAAAAATTGCTGAGAGATAATTTGCTTTTCTAGCTTTCCTTAGCTTTATAATTGATATAATGGTATTTATCTTTTCTAGGCTAAATCACAAAATTTGAGTGAAATGTGCTTCACACAAACATTATTTTCTCATTCTGCTCCCAAGAGGAGGGACCCTACCTTGCCCCCAAAAGCTCCCAGTTCAAATTACCCTCAGAAACTTGCATCATTAGAAATTCAGGTATCTTCCCTGATAATTTCCAGAAAACAAATTTCTTTACACAAATTTCTCTACACGAATTTCTCTCTGACTTTAACACAAGGATGTGCCTTCATTTATTTTCTCTATCAATGCCAAAATCCAGGAAACTTCAATTCAGCATAAGATACCCATGTGGACAATAGGAGCTAATTGAAAGACTGGACCTTTATTGTACAACCTGCTGCCAACATGTTCCTTCATCTACCTCACTCTCTTTTCTCTGCGGAGACGATACCTGGGTAACCATCTGAAAGCTTATTTCCCTCCTGGTTCCCTTGACCCTAAATTATGAGAAAAACCTCATAGGTACAATTGCTTCAAATTTTTGATGTTATCACCAGCAGCTTTTTTGCAACATCTGTAAGATTGTGAGACAGCATTGAGAAAATAGAAATACATATAATGCTGCAGAGCACCCAGATGCTATGGGAGATGTAACTTGTCAAGTGGTGTTGAATGAAACATCAACTAGGTAAAGCCTCAGAACAGCACTTACTAGGAGCAGAAGCTACAAAGAGGACACTGCTTCTGCAGTGGCTCTCCAGTCTCTGCTCTTATTTTGATAGACAAGGAGATTTGTCTAATTTTTGGTCTTTAGGGACAGTATCATAATTATTCTTTACATAGAGATTGTTTCTTTCTTTTACACCTTTGTTTTTTCTCACCACATAACTTGCTAACTTTCAAATTTTTTTTTCTTGGTATTCATGTTTCTTTTTCTTTCTTCTATTATCCCAGCTTCTGTTTTTTTCAATCAATTTTGTTTTAGCTTCAGTGGAAATAAACACAGTAGGAAGTAAATTCTCTGAGACAATTACCATCCTTTCTACTTGTGCAAAAAGCCTAGCACTTGTTATGTTTTATGTAACTTAGCAAGACTGATTTTCTGGAAGTACAAGTGAAAGGTATGCTGAATTATATTAAGAAAGGAATGGCAATCTTACTTCTGGCACTATTACTGCATTGCACGAAAAAAGTAAAAATATGCAGTTACACAGCTCTTCTTTCTCCTTTCCCCCTACTTTCCACACCACCAAAAATGGAACTGACATTGCAAATAGTATTGTGAATTATTATTCTACCTATTTTCACCACTAGGACTGCCTTCAGATGTGAAATATTAATGTCTCTTTAAAAATACAAGAAATCCTCAATGTTTTTGTAGATATGACTCCCTTCTCTGTTCTAAATACATTAATGGAATAACAAAACTACGTCATATTTAGACAATGATATTTAGCTAAGAATTGTGGATGAACAGTATCAAAAAGCCTTCATAATCTACCCACTTGACAACCAGTTATCAAGCTTACATCAAAAGATCAAAACAGAATCTGAGTTTTGAAAATATTAATTCCAAATGTAATTAACAATATTGAGGTATGTTCAGCTGTAAGACATCATAAAGATTGCTGTTTTTGAAGGCTAATCTAAAAATAGTCCCGTCCTTTGAGATAAAATATATTAACAGTAATGTTGGTGTCATTCAAAAGAGTTGAACTTCTGGAGCTTCAAACCAGTATTTTGAAATATTCATAAAAATGCTCTCAAAGTCAGTAGGCATTTTTCTATTTGCTTTAATTGTGTGAAACCTGGGCCTTAGTTTTCTGATAAGACATATTTTCAGGTGATATAAAAAGCCTGAGAATTTCATGGAGTTATAACTAACTTTATGGGACGAATATAATACCCTGAACAGATGTTTTAGTATAGTAGATTCTGCATTATCTTAATCTGTATTGCTTTCCTAATGTTGAATTTAATGTACATCTATATTTAAATGTGCTAAATGGCATCATATAGTTATAAGAATAACTTGAAAGTGTGTACTATTGCTGGATACAAGCCATCTCAGCAATAACACCCTGTTGTTTCGCTCTCCACATGATCACACATTGTTCTATTTCTGACTTATTTTTCATAATCATCCTTCACATCCGAAAAAATAGATGTGGGTGTTATGTTTCTGAGGGCTGCTGTTACATTTGGTTTCAATGAAAGCTGTGTAAGCAACCTACTGTACAACTGCCCTAAAAGAGAGCAAAGCCTAACTCTGTAAGAGTTCAGCTATATGAATCACACTGCATTATTTGGCCCTCCATTGCAATAGACCACAAAGCATAGTCCCTCTTATTGCTCTCATCTTCCAGACAACATAATGTAAGCAGTAAGCAGGAAACCTTGGTGAAAAGAACTGATGCACATATTGTCCCCTTAATTTTGAAACAGCAAATAAAGATGTTTTTGTGTAACCTACAGAGTTTTGCACATATTCAGGAAACTTACTAGAGCCATGTAGAGGGAAGAATTGCATTTAGCCACCTTGGCCTCCAAGAAGACAGGAAGAACTACCAGTCTGAATAAATACTTCTCATTACTGTTGTTCTTTGATGCCCTTAGTCTTGAGGGACTTTGCAGATGCAATGCAACAGTTGTCTCTCCTCCTACTCTATGTAGGTTGCTCATGAGAAAATGAGGTTATGTTTCTATTTCTAGAAGTCTGTCTGTGAAATGTTTCCTTTCTTGAGACAGGACATTGTCAAGGATCTTTTGGTACATGGTTTTCGTAAAAAGTTATTTCAAACTTGAATGGTAGATATTTTTATTGGGGTTATGTGGTATCCAGGGGCTGGGAAGGTGGATTCTGTGGCAAGAGAGAGCTGCCCCTGTGTTGTACAGAGCCAGTTCCACCTGGGTCCAAAACAGACCTGCTCATTGCCGAAGCTGAGCCCATCAGCAAGGCTGATGGCACCTCTATCATAATATATAAATAAGGGTGGAAAACTCTGTGCAGAGATTGTGAGAGAGAGGAGTTTAGATACTGTTTCAGAGTCCATCATTTACTCTAGCTCCAGGATGTGTGCAAATCCCTATGTCCATTTTTTGCCTCAGAAAAGATGTTTCTGATGTTGAAATTTTTTGTAAAATTTTTAGCTTTCTTCAAATCAGATTTTACTTACAGGAACTGTGTCTTTTGGTACCTATGTAGCTATTTCCAAGTGATTTCTAATTGCCTTATTATTTCTCTTGAGAATACCCTGAATTTCACTCGTTTGACTCAAGTATTAGAAAGAAAATAAAGCTTGGGATACAGACTGAAGTTTTTGTTTAATCTTCTTAGAAGAGCAATGTTAAATTAATTTTATTGCTAGACTTACTATTTTATTGTATAGACTGCACTTTACAAATTAAAACTATGATGTTTGCACATGACTTTCTCTTCTCCATCTGGCATGCCTGCTTTCTGGAAGATTTTCAGAAAATGCTGAGAGTAAATTGTAATTACCATGAACCTTTCTATCAAAACAAAAAATATGCCTGTATAGCATGTATGAACCATTATAACAGTCTAAACCAGGCCCATGAAAATCAAATTTCTTGGGTTTGTGGTTTTTTTGATACCTTGGAATGTGTCTGTCTGAAAGTTTGCTATTACTAGCTGGGATGGACCTGGGACTGTATTTTCTTTGAGTCATGTTTCCACAAGGATTCTACATTGTCATAATTTTCCTTGTACTAAATCAATGTCACTAACTTCAGTGGGAGGAGATCTGTGTACTAAGAATCTGGGAGAAAAAACTTTCCTTCTTTCCTTCTTTCCTTCTTTCCTTCTTTCCTTCTTTCCTTCTTTCCTTCTTTCCTTCTTTCCTTCTTTTCTTCCTTGCTTCCTTCCTTCCTCACTCTTTTCTTTTTCTTTTGTTATAAAACCTTCTTTTTTGAACATATATAATGAAATTATTTTCCACATCTATCATTTAGTATCATTAATAGAGTTAAATACAAACCCAAGAAAACCGTGCTGTAATGTAAAATAGCTAACATCAAAAAGTAAAATAGGGTTAGATTTAGATTGTGTTTTAGTGAGTATTTCAGCCTGAAGCCAGAAATCACTCCTTTTGTCAGTACACACTGCAAAGACAAGTGTGTGCCTGTTTATTTAAAATGCCCAACTATTCTCAAACAGCAGCAGGAATTTGAGTGCATAGATGGACCTGAAGATAAATATAAACAGAGGACCCCAAATTGAGCAAAAAGCTCAAGCTTTCAAAAGTCAGAAAAGCGATTTTAAAATCAATTTAGTATTTGATCAAATTCCGCTTTAGGTTTTAGAAGATGGAATTGAAATGCTGAGACCACTTGGTGAGATAAAATCCTTGTAACAAAAGCCCTGCAGTCTGAATTCTACACCACTTTTTTCTTCAGAACACATAAAAATAAGTCATATGGCTCTGATATGCAGTCTGTGCAGCACAGTGCTTTGGCTGAGCCTGCCAAATAATTTGTGATGATTACCTTTTTAAATTTCTCTGGTGGATTTTTTTTGTTTGATTTGTTTTGTGTTTTGAAGTGCTTTATTGCAGCTTTAGTTATCTAAATGTGGGTTTCAGCCTGCTATGAAAAATAGGTGAGCACACACCCTTATTGCCATAGGAGCTTCCCTGGTAAGAGAAGTGTGACTGTGAATCCTAGATGTGGGTGCTGGTCTTGCTTTTGGCTGTTGAGAATTCTCAAATCTTATACTTGCTTAAGTGGCTCAGTTAATGAGATATGTAAAAATTCATTCTGCATCCTTTTCATAAGAGGAGGACTCATGGTTAGTTAGTAATGGTTGCCCTGTTAATATCGACTGGAGGTGTAAGTTCTGTGGGGCACTAAAATCTTACTGTATGCTTCCCTGTCCTATATACAGTTTCCATGTATATAAGGCAAAGACCACCCCGGTCCCAGGTATTACTTAGCACTGTGCAGTTCTGTTCAGGAGTAAAGCCGTAGTGAAGATGGTGAGCAAAGCACAGACAGAGCCACAGCAGAGCAGAATGTAACTTGCTTTGTCAAGAGGTAGGAAGAAATGTAGGGCCTGTTGAACTCAATGTCCCACCAACCTCTGGACCTGTGGAAGACGAAGGTGAGGTATGTACATTGTGGGGTGCATAAATTGCATTCCTTTTTCTCTCTAGCAGAAGAGGAAAACGATGACTTCACCCCTCCCTGCAGTAACCGCAGCTCTACTCTCTGATTAATGTTTATGAGCTCAGAATTCTATTTGTATCTGAAATGGCTTTTCTGGTTACCAAATGTGGTTGAACTCTGATCAATAAATTAAAGAAAGAGTAAGTATCAGGGGTGGGGTGATAGATAGACAGATGAATAAAATACGCAAATGTATAACTTAAATTTCCTCAGAAAACCAAAGTAAAAGAATGTCTACAGATATTTAAAGAGCACAGTAACCAACAGTTTTAGTAGCAGGATAAGCATTTGTTCATGCTAAAAGCGTATGTGTGTCTGTAGAACAAACTACTTGACAAGGGCCATTAAACTTCTATGAAATGTTATTCTGAACTTGTATCATTCAGAGGACACAGAAAACACACACAAAAGAGAAAAAAAAAAAAAAAGGAGAAAAATCCCAGTGCTTGAACAAATAGCAAGACACGTAGAAAGAGCCTTAAAGCTCTCGCCTGAACATACACTGCATTTACTAATGACTGTTTTGGAGCAGTAGAACAGGATTAAATATTCAAAGCCTGAATTTTCAGAAAGAGAAACTACTAAATTCAGATGAAGTAATTGTATACTGGCAAAATCAGACTCTATGAACATCCTTTACTTTTTTGTTTACTAGAATGACGTATTCTCATGTACAAGATCCCAAGACTTCTTCCATGATCTAACAGCTTTCCTACATATGCAACATATATAATAATAATCACAATCTGATGTCTTTAAAGATGTGCATGGATGCTAAATAAAAACATTCATTGGAAATTGGAAAATTTTAAAAATTTTATAATTTTAAATCATCTTAATAAGCTGAAGTTCGGCAGGTTGACTGAAGTTCAGCTCTACCATCTACCTTCTAGTATGTAAATGTGATTCCTCATTGGACAATCAAGTTTTAAAAGGAGGCAGACCTGGCTTTCTGTTTCACTCAAAGATGCCATATAATTAGGATGAAGCATCTTGTTTAAAAGCCTAGCTTCATGCCTACTACACTAAAAATTCCATTTGTTACGGCTTGTCTAGGGACGCAGACAAGGGCTGAGAAGTGTCTTCTGTGGTTAGCAGTCTCCTGCTACATAGTTACAAAATAATATTGAAGACCACTGAATGTCCGTCCCCTGATGGCTAAACTGTGACTCTTCCAGAGCAAGAAACAGAGAACTGCATATCCAAATGAGGTTGAGGGATGATAGAAACTATGAGAATTGACCTCAGACCGGGACGCTAAGTTTCACACCTATATGGTCAGAATAACTACGTCATTAGACAGATAAAATAGTTCTATGTCTTGTCTTGGATAGGCTTAAACACCTGGCATGGGTACTACTTCATTAGCAGCCCAGTGGGAATGCTGCTATCTGCTGAATTTCTGTTTGGATGTTTCCTAAATGGCTCCTGTCTGAACACTGAGTCAGCCTGTTGTCACATATCTTTTCAGATCTGAACTCACAGCTTGAGGTGACAGAGGTTCAAGCTTAGCAGTTGAGGTTAAGATGTTATTTCCATCTTAAGTGGAAGTATATCTTATATATTTCTTATATATCTTACATAAGATATATAAGAATGCTTATATCATATATATATGCTTATAGATTTCCAAGCCATTTACTCTTAGAAGGAAACTTCTCAGAATAGTGCCCAATCCGGAGGTGAAGTGCCTCAAGAGTTTGGTGAAAATCCATTTGGTTGTTACTGAGGTATCTGAGTGTAGTAAGGCTAGAGGGGAGTGAGGAAGCACTTCCTATCACTCAGGCTGTGTATACTAGATACTTTCTTTGTTTCTGGAAATTACCAGTGTAATTGATTTCCATGCTGACACATTTCAAGCTGTCACCAAGCTGTCACTTCTCTAACAGGTAATATTCACCCCATGCGCATTTTGTCTTACCATGAGGCACATGTTTTTTGGTCTCATATTCCCCTTATGTGTTTTTATAGGGCTCTGTTGGAAAGAACAGAGAATATATACTTTGGTATAGTAGATGAAAATAAGTTTAGAAACTAAAAAATTACTCTGAAAAAAAAAGAACACTGGGAATATATTTTAGTCCATCCCTTAGAGAAACAGTAAAATCTATTTGGCACTAAGTTTTGGCATTTTCTTGCATTTTTCCAGCTGAACAGGAACCCAACACATTCTGGAGTCTCAAACTAAATTTCAAAAAAATTCCAGGATTTTCCTTAAACTGTTCTGAAATAAAAACAAATGTGCAACATCTTATTTTTACTTCCAAATTTCTGAAAGCAAGTTATTCACCAAAAACTAGACACAGCAGACCAAATCCAGGTTTGAAAAAATTAACGACTTCCCAGGTCCAAAAAGGTGAATGCCTCTTATGCACTGCTTCTCTATCTATATAGATGCTCCCATATAACTCACTGTATATTCTGCACTCCATCCTGCCCCTGTTTTTCTGCACCTACTTGTTCTGCATATGTCTCTCATGCTCCTATCTCTCTCATTGCACTGTAAACTGACAATTATTTTACTTGCCAGCATGGTGAGGGTACCTTTAAAACGTCCAGAATGTTTTTTAACGCAGAAAAATGTATATAGAGGATTCACAGCTTCTTACTTCTTGGGAAGTTACTTTGAAAGGTACAGGTGGAATTTTAAAGTGTTCTGGGGAGGAGAAGCTCACAATTTTATCACAGACAGATAAAATGGAGAAGTCCTTTGTTGGGCTACAATGCTCCAGATTAGCTGGCAGAAGGGAAGAAAAGGTGAGAGGAGTCAAAGACATAACTTCTGCTAACGTCTGGAAGGTAGAAGAGTACAGAAGCAAATTGGAGACCCAGAGGAATATCATTTTCCTTCCTGGATCCTGTGTGTACACCCCATTCCTTCATTGTGACTAGACTTGTTGATATGCAATGAAGGGGGAAAGCAAGTCATAAAGGATGATAAAGAATTGATGTAGAGGGAGTTCTCAGCAACTCCCAAGAGAAAACAGAGTGGGAGGCCATAGCTAATGAAAAGAAATAATCTGTAGAAGTCCTGGGTTTAGTGGTTTAGTAGTAGTGTGCATGGGAGGAACCCTTGTTCATTGTTTTCCCCATAAGGTACAAATAAAAGAAGTGATATCCTCAACTCATGAATGCTGGATAATTTTCACCTGAAATACAGCAAGATTTATGCATGGACGATTAAAAAACCAAGAAAACAAATCCCACAGAGCCACCAGCTGCAAAATCAGAAGAGATTTCCATGCAGTGAGATTTCAAAACTACTTTTATAGGAATATTATGGCTTCGTTTCTTATCTTGCTACATGGAGAAATGGGAAAATTATACTTGACTATGCTTGGACTCTCAATCCTTCTGTAAACTGAGCAGCAAACTGAATGAAAATGTCAAGAAACCTTTTTCTTAACTGCATAATTTTTTTACCATTCTAATGATAGAATCAGTCTTGAGAAGCACCTTATCTGATTGGTGTATGGATTGAGAAATATTGATTACACTTGCCATGTTATCCACCTTATTTTTTTAATGGAAATTTCTATTAGGTGAAAAAGTGAAACTGATATGTCCTTCCCATACTCACTTGTAGTTCAGCATGGTCATACTTTCTGGGCTCTTTGTACTATTCCTCATTGTCTTCTGTAGCTGCCATATGCACAAGAATACATTTTCCGTCTCTTAACAGGCAGCAGCTTTCATATTTTGACAATAAGGCCAGCCCATAGAGGTTGTTTAGTTAGACTTCAATGATCTAAATGTAAATAGATCTATCCCCCTGTGACTTGATTTTGTTCTTCCATTGCCACTGTCTGCCTCACCGACAAATGGAGACAAGAAACTTAGTTTTCTTTCTCTTCAGGGAGACATGCCAGAACTTAAGAAGTTTTTTTTGTCACCAAGCATATAGCCCCTGTTCATTCTTATCATTATTAATAGTTTCTGTTTTCCTTTTTCTCAACTGTCCGCTCTGCAATTTCTCGGGAAAAAAAATCTTCTGAGAATTTTTGTTGAAAAATATTATTTCCTATTTTTTAGCTCATTTGTGGCCTCTATTCTTATTCCTTGGCAACCTACATATATCATTAAGAATAAAAGAAATAAAATATACAGTTTTCTAATGGTTTTTAAAAATTGAAGTTTACATTGAAGGCATTTGTGAAGCCATGATGTATTCAACAAGGAGGACAGAAAAAAAACCTCTTTGTTTTTCTTTCAAAAGTCTTTAATTTGCACTCACAAAAAGGTGATTGATTATCCTATAACTACCAATGCGCATGATTTATCCCCATGTGTCTTTAAAACCCAATGGAAAAAGCAGACATATTAATTTATTTCTTTCTTACGTTCTTAGTTACATTTATTGGAATTACTCCTATTAAAAAAAAGATACCAAAACCCAAACAAACAGATGATGAACAAACTAGCCCCAGCATATCTTTTGTTTCTGTGAGTAGAACTGAAAAACGAGCACATATGTTGTCAATAAAACTTTACAGTATATTTTAGTCCACTCATTTTTGTGAAGGGCTAAAAAGTTCTTTATAAGCAGTGAAGAATGAAGATGTTCAGAACACATGATGATTGGAAAATTACAGACTTTTCCTTTTTTTTTATAAAATATCCTAAAACACTGTACTCAGTATAACAATATTACATTCAGAATAAACGTACTGTGAAATATGGGCTACAAGCTTCAGTCCCCTGCTGCTGAAGGGAGGATATTAACATAAATATCCTGATAGGGCCATAGATACATCAGTTTTAGAATTTGATTGCAAGTTCCACAGCAATTTGAATGGGACACTCTATTACAAGCTTTTCTCCAAAATTTGCATTCTCCTTTCTTATAATAATTCTTTATTGTATATGATAGGATCAGCGATGTGTGGCACTAGGTACTTCCTTTTGCAGGAATGCAATAGATTTTGGTTACCCCTTAGTGCCTCATCGGCTGCAGGTGGGTTTGCAAGCTGAACAAGCTATTCTGGTAGACCTTCTCCTCTCTTCCTTAAGTCTTGTGATTCCCACTCAGTATGTGACAGAAAATATAGTTTTCACATGAGTGAGTCCTGCTGCCATACTATGTAGCAGGTCCATGTATGTCATTTTTGTCCTGTCCCTTTCCTTGTCTTGTCCTGTCACTTGCATTTATTTCCCTTCTTTTCCTTTCTAATTTAGCCTCCCTGAACATACATAAAGGGTCACTCTGATTTTTACTAGACAGTGAAGTCAAGAGGGCTACAGCTACAGTGGTGCATAGCAGGGAGTCGGTAGAGCACCTCTGTGTTTTTGAAGATAATTATGATGGCCTATACCCATAGGATCTCCATGAATATTTGTCCAAAATTATGTTATCCTTATCTTACACAGTTGGCTCTTAGAGAGTATGTAGTGACCATGGTGGCGTAAGGATTGAGCAGAAAAATAATTTTACTTGCATTTCCAATTCTAACATTAGTTTCTATTTCCTCAGGTAGATAGCACTTCTCATATCTTTATGAGAAGATAAGCCCAGAATGAACATTTTGGAATCTGGAAGACATTCATGGTGAATAAGCATAGTGAGAAAGTTCTCTGACCTATCCACTGATTTTGAAACATTGTTGACTGTTAAGCACCCTGTTACTGAAATATAGGGAGCAGAACTAAAGTTTTTCTGTCTCTAGGTAACATTTAAGAAAGAGTTTCCTCCTTGGGACACATGCCTGATGTTTGGGAAATGCCATAACTAATTCTTTTCTGATGGAAATATTTTTTATGTTTGAATTGTGGTATTTACCATATAATAAATTTATTTAGTTATTTGAAGGAGACAGGACACAGTTGCACACCAAAAAGGTGTTAAAATATAATAGTATTGAAAACGGGAAAAGAGAAAGCTTATTTGAATACTGTCCAACTCATTTAAAAACTGTTTGTGCTTTTATCAAAGTCTCTGTTTCCCCCTGACACTTTTTGAGGTATCATTTCTTGCTGTTAATTGCCAGAGAAAAGCATGCTGGCAGAGTGAAGCTGTGGAAATTGTGGAACGTCTCTCTTTCTGCATTAATTGCTGCTTACAGACACATATACCACATATACTGTACAGAGCTTTTTCTCTGTGTGCCACAGGGAAATTTCAATATGACGTTAAAACTTGGCTTGTTTTTCTGTTTGTATTTTTGATCAAAACTACAAAGTTCTCTTTTGCTTTGCTTACAGATATGCATAGAAGGGATCCCCAATGTGTAGACTGTGTGAAAACAAAACTCCTTCAAACACATACTCTTGGGAATCTGTAGTAATGATAATAGACATTAAAGTCTACACTTGTGTCTAAAGGGTATTTATACGCACTGCTTGAAGTAGTTAACTAAATCTCTGTACAATTTGTTTTGCTTTGTACAAAAGTATTTTTTGAAAGATAACTACCCCAAGGTTACAAAGAAATTACTCTTACATGAGAGAATTTTATTTTCTCCCTTGGTCTTTCTATGCTGTTAATAAACGGTGACACAAATGAAGTTAAAACTCTAATGGAAAGCTTAAGAAATTACTGTGATAATGGACTAATATTAATTAAAAGTAAAATAATGGTCCTCAGCTACTAGGCCTATTCAAAATACTATCCCCTGTTTTAAGGCCAGATTCCAATGAAGTTTTCAAGTTCATTCCCTTTCCAACAATTGTCTTAAGGAAAAAAAATTTTTCATCTTCCACAGGTTTTCTGGACCATTGGTATATACATTAACACTTACTGAATTTGCTGTTAAGAATTGTGTATTGTTAGGAGAATGTCTAGAACCCACATGATGTAATATTCTCTGGGAAGTTTTTGTTAGTTATTTGGTGGCTTACATACATTCCTCGCCACTTCCCTGGATTCCAGTTTCCTGGATGATAGTTATATTTTTTATCCACTTGGAAACTTCTCTTCTTTTGTGGAATTTCTACGCAAATTAGGTTTCACATAATTCAAATTAATTTTGGAAGGGAGAGGACTAGTTAGAACATGATTAAGTTCTAATAAAATTTTTTTTAGATGAGAGTGTTCATTAAATATATTGGTACCAATTACCTGCATTAATTGATAGCTGAATTCCAAAAAGCTGCAAAATATAGAGAGCATCCCTCTATCATTTCTCTAAAGGGCCATCTTTTCTATAGAACTTGATTAGCCTGAATGGCTGAGTGAGCGTAAATTATATTGTTTGGAACACAATGCAAAACTGCACATTTAAATGTACTTTTTGGATTTAAAAAGAAAGTTAAAGAGTCAAATTTTAGCAAACTCTTTGTTACACTGAACCATATGTTTTGGAAAGAAGCTGAAAATTTATTTTCCTATATTTTCCTGCTGCAGGATGCCATATGTATCAGTCACGGCTCCAGTTTTCAGGAGACGGATTTATGGCAAACTGGTTTGTGACAAGTTCCTTCCACTTATTCCTTTTCTCTTACATCCTACTCACATTCCATCCTGTGATAGAAAATCAACTTATTCTATTCCACTGGATTACAAACTTCCCTATGTACCAAATGCATCCTTAGCAGAAAAAACAAGTTCTCAAATTGAATATGAGGTTCCCATTTGCCACATTAATAGATGCCTTTCTAAAGTAATTAAATAAACAAATACAAATAAGTGGTATACACGAATAATTAATAGGCAAAATGTAATGTTTCATTTCAACTTTAATCTAATTAAATGTCTTGCAGTCAGTGTTCTTAGAATGGCATAACACTGGAGGAAAAATTATATTAATCATTCAGCAGTTACTTCTGTTATAAACTAATTAATTTGTTTTCTGTCTTTGTGCAAATGGTAAAAGCATCTAGAAACTACAGTCTTAACTAACAACACTCAGAGCTAAAATCTTGTAAGATAGTTCATAGAAAAGGAATTTCTGTACTCTTTTTAATTAAAAGACATTTTTAGCTAGACAAAGGTAAAATAATTTATTCACTCAAAATAAAAGATCAATCAAAATTTGTGCTACTGATAAATCTGTGCAAGCTTGTATGGCTGTGTTGAGCTACCCATAATAAATTTATATGTGGATGGAGCATGACGGATCAGTTTCTGAGATTTCAATTTTGGCTTAGGATTTAATTTGGTTTTAGGATTTCAGTCAGTACAGTGCCTAGGCAAGATCATGACACGAAGCCCGGGCTTATGGACATGAGCCCGCTCTTATCTCTCTATAGAGAGCCACATACACTCAGTGTTCCTGATTGGGCAGCCTATAGAAGTCCCCCAGTATAACGTCACACACCCCTGCCCTCCCTCTACTTCTGAACCATTAGTTCTGGTTCAGCTCCTCATCCATCCTCAAGCAGAGCTCCATGAATCCCATCTGTTCACTGGCATAGAGCGACAATTCCTCCCCATCTTCCCTGCCTGACATTCCTAGTGTCTGTATCCTCCTGTTTCAACACTCTAGCCATAGGAGGAATCCCAATGGCTATATGGGCTATCCCAATATGTCTCAGTGATGCCAGTAGGATTGTAGGCCTGCAGGTGTGCACAACTCTAACTCCATTTATTTAGTCCCAGCCAGTCAATTTTGTTGTTTTTTGGTTTATATATATTTTCTATTAATTCCTTTTATTGGATAAAGCAATTGCAATGTACTTTTTGACAGTGTTTGTTTTACTTATAAACACCCAGCATTAAGAGTGAGAGTAGTAACTCACCCAAATCCTTAAGAAGGAAGCATGGTGTTCACAGTCTGGATTTTCACAGCCGGATGGCTGTAAAAATAACAGATTTTGCGCATCTGTATTTCAGTTTATTAACCAAGCCCTGTTCATAACAATATAAAACACAAATAGCTCCCCAAACAGCAGAACTAATATAGCTTTTTTTTTCTACAGATGTTCTTAAGTACGAAAGACACTGTGCAATGTCATTGCTATTAGACCAGTCGTCCCATCCTTTGGGGAAAACATACCTTCTTGTGGTCCCTATACAGGCCCTAGAAATCACTGGTCTCTTCCACATATCCAGCAATTTCAGTGCCATCCCCCAGCTGTTTTCCTACTCTCTGTCTGCCTTTGCATGGCTTGTCAAGTAAGTGCTATGTCCTTGAAGTAAATCTACTTCCCAATTTCCCGGCCTGATAAATACATCCTGACTGCCTACGCACTGGAAGTCAAATGAATGAAAATTACAAATGACCTCACAATTTAGCTGTAATAGAAACATTACACTGATTTCTCTTTTTAGCACCAGTTTTCATTCAGCTTGTAGAGAGGGGTAACATTTTGTAGACTTTTATTCCTTTTTTTTCTTCTACTGTGGAGTACTGGGTTCAAATGTAGTAGGATAAATCTAGTAGAAAAACACATAATCTTTATGAATTTGTAAGTTACTTTTCCATAACAACATGGATGGCAAGCCTAATGATTAGCATTTTTATATTCCTTGAACTTTATATCCTCCATTTAAAATTTGTTATACTGGTCTGCCACTGAAAAACACCTTCTTTTTGTAACATTTTTATTTCTTTGACTCACAGTTAGAAGCCATAGCATATTCAATTTCAAAGCCAAAGCAATATCATTTTATCTTTAAAGAAAGACTTGGAGTTATTGACTCAAACCCCTTCATTCTGTTAGGCTTTTTGGTTTTGGTTTTGCTTTGATTTTGTTGGCATGGGTTTTTTCTTAATTCAGTAACACATTACTGATTTTCTTTAGTGTTTTGCACATAAAGTCTGCTCTGTTATGGAGGGCCAGTATGTAATTATTGTTCTATTTTTAATGCGACATCCATGTCTATGTGACTTTCTGTACTAGGAAGGTAATTTTTCATTTATTCAAAGGGACTGCTGCAGCAAAATCCTTCAAAATCTAGACAAAAAACCCAGTACATATAATTTGTGAATAATTGGTGCATATGAATGTTGTTGTTATACGGAAAATTTTTTTCTGAAATGGGCATCCATACACCTTTAAATCTTTAAAACCTTATAAATGCACATACTCACCCTCCTCAATTTTTAATTCTTAGAGGTAGCAGTTTTACAGTATCACTCAAAGTATTCAGATTTGAGCAACTTTGAATGAAGAGACACATGATACCTCAAGAAATCCTAATTGCTGCTTCCTTCTTGTCTTGAAGTGACTTTATGATCTCGTATCCCAATCGCCTGCTCTATGCCTAGATATGGTTTCTGGGCCTTTCTGTGCCTTTAAAACTGCGTGCGAGAGAAAGAAAAAAGCCAGACAGCTCGTGCAGTTTGTGCTCCAAGGTCACTCTACTCCTCTGCGTGCTTCCGAGGTGGCAAAGAGCGGAGGAAGCACCCTTCCTGCTTTTCAGCCACCTTTCTGCTCTGTTTCTCCGGACAGAGACGGAGAGTTGTTTTTTGGTTCTTTTTTTTTTCCCCTTGGGACTTCGGCTTCTTCTTCTTCTCTTCTGGAAATGTTCAGAATACCAGAACACACCAGGAGACCCTACACCATTGGCCTGGAGGGGGCCCACGCCGACCCAGCTCTGAAGAGGGGAAGAGAGAGACCACACCCACAGAAAGGACTCCGAAAATTTACCAGGTTCTCTCCTGGTAACTGCAAGAGGTTTTATTATTCATCATTATTATTCTTTTCCCGTGTGTTTGTTAAACAAATAGGTTTCTTCTTTCACTTTCCTCCGAGGAATTTTTTACCAAACCTGGTGGGGGAGGCATGGCTGTAACCTGCCTTTTTTCAGGGGACGTTCAAACTTGGGCGTTCCTCTGAATTTGTCTCAAACCAGGACACTATTGTTTATTCAAAGTCATTTTTTTCTGCTGTTCTGAACGACGGAAACATGATGGTAAGTAAAAGACTGCTTCTGACAAGATTATCTCATTAGCCCATAGAGTCATACTGATCAAAACAGTATCCTGATCCATACAAAGATAGCTACAGAACAAAATGGCCCAGGTCTATACTATTAAATTATTTTTTTCTTTAAACAGAGTGGCTGAGAACATGTTGCTAATGTTTTTTGAGGCTTTTTTTCTAAGAGTAACACTTCTGAGAAGGTGTAATACTGGGCATCATCTTTATATTGCATCCCCACTTCTTTCTTAAATCATCATTTCACTCTCTTAAGAGGATAAAAAATATAGTTAAAGCAAACATCTTTCACTCCAAAGATTTCCATTAGAAGAGATTGGCGGAGGTGATATGGGCTCATCCAAAGGGCAGCAATAATTTCCCAAAGCTACTGCCATTTTAATTTCATAAGTGTTGCCACTTTCATTTTACACAACGCTGTCAAACAGAGACCCCATAATAATTTCTTCTTCTAAGAAGTTTTGCAGTGTTAGGATCCTTCAGTCATCACGTATTTCAAGATTGTTCTATTTTAATCCAGTGATGAAGTGTTGTAATGCATATCCAGACTTGTAATGCATATGTTATGCATATCCAGTAAGAACCAGTTTGCATTTTTTGCATTCTTTGAAAGAATACTTCATTAATGTTTTGACTGTTATTTTTAAAGAAACATACACTCACAGAATAGTGTGGGTTGGAAGTGACCTTTAAAAATTATGCAGTCCAACCACCCTGCAGTGAGCAGGGTCATCTTCAACCCATGAGGTTGCTCAAAGCCCCGTCCAACCTGACCTTGAATGTTTCCATGGATGGAGCATCCACCACCTCTCTGGGACACCTGCTCCAGTGTTTCACCACCCTCATTGCATAAAAAATTTCATACTTATGTCTCATCTAAATCTGGTCTTTTTCAATTTGAAACCAACCCCCTCATTCTATTGCAGCAGGGCCTACTAAAAAAGCTCGTCCTCTACTGTTTCTAGCCTGTGCTGACTCCCCAAACACATTCAGGAATTTTTTGCAAGGATGCAAATCAGAATGGAACACACTCATGCCATGGACCATTTTGATAACTTCAAAACATGGAAACAATGGATTTCCTTTACTTGGGAACAGTACCTGGGATTGCTTAATTTCCTAGTATAGATACACCAATGTCCAATCAGATTTTTCAGCTGCTGATCTCACCAACGAATTGTACATAAATTTTCAAAAGAACATGTTTTCCTCCATGTGCTTGACTTCCCTTCATACAGTTTAATAATTTCTTTACTCTGAATAGAGCTTTGGTTAGTTTCCCTTCATTAATAACTCAGCATAAATTAACCTAGCTAGAAAAGTGTAAAACAAATTTCTTAAAAACCATGCAGAAAATATTTTGATTCTTTTATCCCTTTTTGGAGAGTTTTAGTGCTCTCAGAAATAAGTGGCCTAGGCACACTTCTAAAATGGGGATAGGAATTCATAGACCCGCATGGATATATAAATTTCGCATTTTATTTTTGCTCTGATCTACTATTTTCAGTCAGGTTTTCACCAAAGAACCCCATGAATGGGGTTTGGAGAAAAGGTTTGTAAACCATCTGCAGTATCAAACTGTTTTAATGTAGCATTTTCAGCCTAGTTTCTTGAAGAAATGAGATGCATGCAGCCAAATTGTCTCTCCATCTGTATATTTGTAAATGTCTCCTAATAACTTTAGAATCTATTGGTCACTTCAGCTAAATCTGTCGGAGAGTGAGTTGTCAAGGGTATTCTATTACTATTAATCCAGTAAAAATTGTTATGTGAGTAAATATACATTAGAGAAGAAAAAGCAAATGTAAATTTGGCCCGTAATTCCTCCAGAATGAAATAAACAGTTACCTAATCAATAAACTTAAAGCTTTGAACTCAGAATTTTTTTCATTAAATGAAAAATGGAAATTAATCTTGTGCAAGGGAGAAATGAAAGGGCTTTAAGGACATGACAGGGAGTAGGAGAAATGGAGATATTATTAGAAAATACAAAACACAATCGAATAAAAATTTGAATTTAGATATCTCTGCTTTTCTTGAAACAACTCCCTTTACTTTACCATGTCATTATAATAGCACCAGTGGATCAGAAAGTGGTAACAGCAAGAGAATGGTGCTAATACACAGTTCATTGTTTAAGTGCCTTGAACTATAAGAGTGAGAAAGTTTTCAAGTAGCTGACATAGCAGAGGCTGTTGACAGGCAGTCTAGATGCCATAGACAGCACAGAGGGATTTGTCTGAGGCAGATTTTTAAACGAAAAGAAGAAGGTCCATGACTGCAGTGTATCTGGAGGGTGGCATCTATGAGAAACAGTTGTTTCTCCTGGTTTCCATGAGGTCCAAACTCAGCAAAAAAAACTTGGTACCTGCTGCCTCATCAAGAGACAAAATACAGTTATTGAGATACTTGGACTCCTTTTCTTCTGAGAGGAGGCATCTTCAGGATGCCACTGCATTCAGTCTCCAATTTGAGGATGAAAAAATGCAGCCTGGCACAGCAACCTTGAAAGATTGCTGACCCTCTATTGCAGCTTTTACTTCGGATGCAATCTAAATTAAAAGTTGCATTTTCTCTTTTATTGGAGTGGTTCTAACTTTTCAGAAAGGACCATTCATTTCTTAATTTTCTGTAAGAGAATAGAAAGTCTGGAGGGAAAAAAGATAAGCTTTATGAAATGGCCTTTTTTTTTGGTTGGGTTTTACTTTGGGGTTTTGGGGTTTTTTTTCAGTCCACTATTCTAATAAAAATCATTGAAATCAAATCTAAACCAGGCTTAGACTTTGACTCATCCTGAAACCTAATCTACTACTTGGCGCCATTAATTTTGCATAGTTATACTCACAAAACTTAAATAACTGCCTGGCACCTTAGCTTTGAAACCTTGTGGTAAGTCAACTGAATAATAATTTTTAAAATACTGCCCCCGAATGTGCTAGAACTAAAGCAGATAGTTGAGTGGATAGATAGATACAGAGAGACAGAGGCAGCTTTATCTATCACCAAAATAGCTGCTGAAGAAGGGAAGCTGTGAAAGATGGTGCCTTCCCTCAACAAATAAGCTTTATAGAAGAACACATGTTTCTACTTTCCCTGCCTTTAATACCTAAGAACAGAAACAATTAGCAGAGATTATAGCAGTGGACATATGCCAAAGTAATCACATGTTTTATTTTTAGAGGTGTAGATTAAATAAAAAATACTATATTTATGTGGCAAATGCTCTCTTTGCAAGGAGGCATGTAAGTAATACATAAACATGCATCAACATATCTATATATATATATATAGATAGATATACATATATATATAAACAGACAGAATTTCCTTTCTCTGATCTGCATTGCAGATATCCTATCTACATTGGGAAATTGTGCTGCATATTCTGTAGTCATTTTGCATACAGAGCAGCCTGACAAAATTTGCATTAGTTTTCCACAATTTATATGATGAGAGTATTTTTTCCTAGATATCTAAAGTGACAGTTTTTCTTGTATAGGAACCCTGGATTTTTTATGCATCTTATTTGTTTATTTAAGCAGTTATTCTTTCATTCCTTAATTGTAACATTTATAGGATATGGGGTCTTTTTAGTTAAAACTCGCAGAATTTGATCATCAAAACAAACCTCATTCATTCTGATTCATTAAAAATGAAAAAAATATATAATTTTTGCCATGTACTTCAATGATGGTTTACTCTATATCTGAAAGAGTCTGTAGAATCATGACCTTAGATTCTAATGCATCTTTTATCCCATTACCACTTTTTGAAGCTAAAAGAAAAATTACAGCAGTGAGATTTTTGTTTCCTTGTGATGTTGTTAATAGGGCATTATATTTTCATACAGAATTTAATTACATTACTGAGGATTAATAATCTTCTTTGTCTATACAACAACACTAAATATCTAAAAGAATGATTACACATTAGCATATTCATTAACAAACAAGGTTATATTAATGTCAATTGATTTCAGAGAAAAGTTATTGATTATTTAAGCACAATGAATTTCAGTGAAATATTGATCGAACCCATGTGTATAGGAAAACTAATTATGTCTTTGACTTTGTACCAATTATGACAAATCTTAGTGCAGGCAGAAGATTTGACACTTTTGATATTTTGATATCTTCAGGAATCTCCAGGCAAATAATCCTTTTTCCTTCAAGGCAAACTGCGACACAATCTAGTGCAATGAGAAATGAAGGTCTCTATTTTAAGAGACCTTTAGGATATTGATTTGAATCCTTATTGTCTTAGAGTCACTTTGGAATATCTAGAAAGCCACAAGTTATAGTATAGAATGAATGCAGAAATGTCTGTATTCCACATCTCATAAGAAATTTATTTTCATTTGTTTTGTTGTTTTTCAGTTCTTCAAAGAAAACATATTCGGTGAATCTATTATAAGAATTACTCTTCTGACATGGATATCAGTCATATACATGTGCATCGATAAACATATTGGAATTGCAACAGCCATTGCCTGCCTGAAAATTGAAAAGAGGTTTTTTGCTCTAACTGAAATATTTTGCATTACTGTTTGGTTTGGTTTGGTTTTGCCTTTTATTTCAATACAAATTTCTTAACTGTGTGCTGTGCCATTTCTTTGTATTTTTATTTAGCATTATGACATGAATCTATCTCCTTCTGTTGCCCATACTTTGTAGGTTTTTTGCTACAAGAAGCTGCTCAGCATAAAGTTATTGTAGAAATTAGTATTGAAGATTGACATAGCTCTCCTTCACATGATGTTGCAAAAATAAAAAATGCTGCCTTTAATATGCAGTATCACAAGCACTTTTTATGATGAAAAAAGACAATATGGAATATCGTGAAGATAGAATGTTTTTCTCTACAACAAGGGAATATTGTTCCAAAGAAGTAAAACAATACAAAAAGTTTCTTCTGTAAGCTGCTGCTTAAGTCAGAGAGCACACTTAAATGGAAGTATATATACATTTTAAAGAACAGAAATGAAATTCAGACTTCACAGTCCTTCACTTGATTTATGCTGATAATTGGAGTTTTCTTGACGAACTTCTTTTTGAACTTTCTGCAAAGTTTCTCTGCCTGTAATGAATTTTTCATTTTTCAGATTAGACTACAAAGGCAGAAGACATTAGAAGTCAGTATCGGAATATTATAAATAATAATACAATGACAAAAATCACTTTCAAGATAGAGTATGGAAATTTGGATTCTTCATTTGTTGAAGACTTGATGAAGATCATGAAGCACGTCCTGCAGGTCAAGGGAGGTGATTCTTCCTCTCTACTGCATTCTCCTGAAACTCCACTTTGAGTGCTGCATCCAGTTATGGGGCCCTCGGCGCAGAAAAGACATGGATCTGCTTGAGCAGGTCCAGAGGAGGGCCATGAACATGAGCGCAGGCTGGAGCATGTCTCCTTTGAAGAAAGGCTGAGTGTTGGGGTAGTTCAGGCTGGCGAAGAGGAGGTTATGCAGGGCCATTAATTGCATCCATTCAGTACTTAAAAGCGTGTTTATAAAAAGAGGTTGGGAGGGATCCTCTATCAGGGAGTGAAAGGATGAGGGGCAATAATTTTCAATCAATAGATTTAGAATAAACATAACTCTCCTCGGTGAGGGTGTAGAGGCACTGGAACAGGTTTCTGGGAGAAGTTGTGTATACCCCATTCCTGGAAAAGTTCAAAGCCAGGTCAGATGGGACTTTGAATAACCTGGTCTAGTTGAATATGTTCCGGCCCATGACACGGGGTTTGGAAACAAATGATGTTTAAGGTCCCTTCCAACCCAAGTCACTCTAGGATTCTAGACATTATTGCTGATAAATCTGTTACCAAATAAATATTAGTAAACATAGTCTAATGCCTTTTTAATTCTTCTTAAGTTTTCCATGGTTGTTCAAAGAGTAAACCATCTTGCCCATTGCCACAAGCTAAGATGCAGCACTTCCTTCCCAACATCAAAGATGTGCATCAACTTTTTTAGAATAATAGTTTAAGCTACAGTTTTGACTTGTGACTTTTTCAGGTGGAAAATCTCTGGGACCATCTGTAGTTGACCTGGCCTGGCCTGCAGCAAATTTAAACTAAGTGCAGAGTTTTCTCCAATACGGTGGATGTCAGTCAAACCTAACTGGGTTAGATACAAGAGAGAACAAAATTGCATTCTACATGGCTGAGAAAAATATACTTTGTCTTCAGCTCAGGAGTGGAAGACAGCTGCTACTGTATTGGAATATCAGGTCATTTGACTTGTAAAATAATGGGAACTGCGGCCTTTTGTAGCTGATCCTCCTAAATGTTCAAAACATCATACCCTACATTGTCTGCTAAATGGTATTTCTTTTGTCAGATGAATTCTGACACCTCAGGTGGTAGGGAACACTCCTAACTAGCAAAGGACAGTAATCTTACATTTGGAAAAAATACATTGCAGTACAAAAGTATCTGGAAGAGAAATGTATAATGAAAAACAACAGCAGCAGCTATTAGCAGACTGTAGTGGGTTTGGTAGTCTCATGGTGATATCCCTCACAGAACCCCTGGTAAGCAGGACATCTCTCCAGGAATTGCATCAGGACAGCAAATAGGTGTCTCTGTACCTCACAGAAGAGAGTTGCCTGCTACTATTAGCTGTCACCTTTCCTTAGTTCTACTGGTTATTATATGGGGAAAAGACTGGGCTGCCTTAGCTCCAGTGGCTCTCCTGATGTGACAAGTCTCTCATTTTCAGTCTGCAGAGCAGTGGAGAGGTTCTGCCCTCCTGCAGATCCTTGTCATTATAAGTCACAATTCTACATTACTAGCCCCCTCTCTTCTATGTGTTTCGATGGAAGAGGTTTTGGCTCTTTGGCCACGGGCTGTGAGTCCACTGCAGACTGCACTGCACACCAGCTATCCAACTCCTTCTCAGCCTCCTTGATACTGCACAGTCTTCTCACTGCCTCCTGCAGCTCAGAGCCACTTGCAACAGGAGGTGCCTCACCTGGGCACACCTTTTTCAGGCAGGTCTGCTGCCTGTCCCAGGAGAAATGTCTTGGCACTTCCTGTAGTCTGAAGTCTGGACTTCAGCCTCTCCCTTCAGCAGCTCCCTCTGGGTGGAGTCAACAGCCACCAGGGTAGATAATACAGATCCCCCCAGCAGGAGCGGCAGCCTTGGCTCTCAGACAAGGGCTCACCATTCTGCTTTGGGGGTTGGGAGGATAAGTGCCCTTGGCCTGTGCAGATGGTCACGAAATGGTGGCTGGTTGCAGGGTTATGTGGACTTCAAGTGGCTCCACCCAGCCAGTGGAACAGCCCTCCTTTGAAGAGGCACATTCCTGCACACCCTCCCACACAAAATGCCACACCACTCCCTGGCTGACACACCATGGCCAGTTTGTCAGCCCTGGTCGTGGTGCTCCTGGTCACTCACGCTCCCTGGGGCTGACCTTTGTTGGTGTGGCCTGCAGCCACCCAGCCAGGCCTCTTCAGCCATGTCATGCAAGCTGCTGGCTCCTGGCAGGGCTCAGCACCCCCTGGACTTTCCCTGGAACAGAAAACACAGCCCAAAGCTTGTGATACTCTCCTTGTGGAATGCACCTGAATCAGACCTGATTGGTGACCATGGAAAGCTTAGCCACAATTATAAAGGGATTAAACTATATTTTTTGGTAAAAAATTGGTACAGATTTTTAAAAATGTTAGAAATTTACCACTGTCTGAATAATACTAGTCCAGAACAACAACCTTAATTCATTTTCTTTGCGATTGTACACCTTTTCTGTGATACTTCATTTTTCCCAGGATCATGGAAGTCATGGTTTCTGAGTGAAATTCACGGTTTCTGAGTGAAATTCACAGTTTCTGAGTGAAATTCGCCTCTGTTCACAGTCTGTCTCCCAAGTTTCTCTTGACTGAGAAACTACTGAATTGATTATTTAATCCCTACTAAAGAAATTAACATCATTTACTCTTTCTTATACCAGGTTCTAGATTTCAAATCCTACACACAATACATATAAACATCTCAACCAAATTGATTTAGTGTTGAAGCCACAATACAACTATTTAAAATGCTCAAAAATATTTCCAAAGCACCTAGATCCATGGACACTGGGATAAACAGAACTTGTTTTTCTCTTGACTCACAATGCAGAAACTTCCCAAGGAATTTTTGGAAACCTGCTCATCTTTGAGAGCTGTATGTCTAACAAATGTAGTGGAAGCTGACTGACTAGAAGCTTAACAGTGGCAGCAAGGGAATAATACATACACACACGCAAACACACACACACACACGCACATATACGCTCGGGAACTCTTTCCTCCACATGAATTCAGTTTGACAGTCTTTGATTTCATTGTTAAAATAATGAAAATTATTAAATCCCAGTCTACTTTATCAGTAGCTAATACACAGACAATGCCTAGATTCTAAGACACCAGCTTTTCCTTCATCAGCAGTTTTTCTTGTCAGAATTTGACTGCTTTTTATCTTTCACTGCTATATCAAATAATTTAGAAAATGTCACTTTTTTTCCTCATAATCCCAGTATTGGCAGAGCAGATTTTCTATCATTTTGGAGACAAGCACATAAAATTGCCTTTGCAGTCATTCCTTTCCGTCTTTTAAATTAGATGCCACTGTTACTTTTATTCTTTTATCCTTTCAAATTTGATTATGAAAATGCAAACATTTTTAACTCGGTTGCACAGGAAAATCATCCGAAAGTACCTCAGGTTCTCCTAAGGAAACATGGGTGACTACAGATTTTTAATCACTGCATATCATAACCCATCATCTTGTTGTTTTTCCTTCGCTTGGCTGTGGGAGTTTCCCTAGCTGTTCTGACATTGGCCTTGCCTGTCATGTTATTTACTATTGGCAACTCAAGCTGCCATCAAAGTGCAAAGAATGGTGATGCCCATATAAAGTTTTTAGTAAATGCAATGTTACAAGCGCATTTAAGCTGCATTCATTCAGGCTCTGCAACAAACGTCTAAGCCTTGTGGATTAAAGAGCAACATGTTAGGGATTAGCTAGCTACCATCAATATGTAAGGACCGCAATCTATAAAGTCTTTTACACATATAGTATTGCACAGTTGTGAATATAATTCCTGTTTGTCTGACGGAAGTATTCTTTCTTTGGAGATTGCAAACAATGTTTTGAAAAGAGGTACCATGGAGAGCTTTATGAATTTCACATATCATATTCACTGTGCAGACCTAATGACATTAGCACAGTTTGTCATTCAGCTCAGTACAAGATTTATGCTTGTTTTTATTGTACAAGCTTGCAGTCATGTAGATCTAAATGCTTACACTACAGGTTTTCTTCTCTCTTTTGGTTTATTACTGTTCATGCACATGAAAGAATGCCTACAAAAGCCTGTAAGGCTGTGTTTTTTATAAATTTCTTCATCACAGACTCTGAAGGCATTCTAACAAGACTACAATGCTAGCAAAATCTATAAAAACTACTTGATGATGGGGCAGTGTAAAAATTCTGGTTAGGAGATGATATATGTTTCACCTTGATAAAACAACAACTCAATTTGATGAAAGCAAGACAGTGCACTTCCAGTTGCTCTCTGCGTTGTGAATAGCCAAATAAATAAGAAATATCACCTCTATTTTTTGTTTCATTTTTATTTAAATAATAATTTTGTTTTATTAAAAAAAAGAGTATCTACAGACACACAAAAACAGTTTTTCAGAACCTATTGCTTTATAAATACCTTTGTGTTGCATAAAGCTTTCTGCTCAGTAGGACAATTGGTGAGTGCAATAAAATGTTCTCTATCGATCTGTGTCATAACCCATTGCTTGTTGCCTTGAGTGTAGTGTATAAGCCAGCCAGAACACAATCTTGAGAAAGATAACAGCAGTGATCCAGACTTTCTATTGCAGCTGCCAAGTTCAAATAAAATATGGACAGTAGATGTCACCCACCATGTTTTGGGAGGAGATAGTAAATGCTTTTTAGCCATTTATGCTTTTCATGTCAGTTCTCAAGATTTTAAAGTGATTTAAGGACAAACGTATGAGTCAATTTTTTTTTATTCAACATTGTACATGCATATTCCTGTTGTCATTTATCTATGACCCATATGCATAATTTTATTTATGACAATATATTTGCACCTATAATCATTATATTCTATTTTTAATTTAAATACATTTTTTCTCCCATACTTGTGTGTGTTGGCAAATGCAAAAATCTTAACAATTTAATTTAGCAGTGTCCAGAAATGCTGTGCAATATTTCCAGCTTTTTCATGCTTCACCATAGATTTACTCAAACTAAAACTGTTTTTCACTTAGGATTTACATATAGTACATCCACGGCAAGAATGGGAGAGATAAGGCAAGCCAATACAGCGCTCAGTATTTAAAATTTCATGAGACAAATAAATGCTATTGTTAATAACAATAAAGGAAATGGCTGAATTATTTGCATTTATGCCTCTCATTAAAAGAATGTGTAACATTCCTTTAAAACAGTAGATACAATGCTGTCAAAAAGACCATTTCATTTGTCAGTTTATAGAATTTGATTTAGTAGGCTAAGACAGGCAGGTGAAACTTTACTGAGGTGAACTCTGACTGTGTGTCTCCATAAAAAGCCCAATTCCTGTTTATAAAAGAGACATGCAGGAATGACAAGTAAATGCATATACAGCTGAAGTAGTAGTTTTGTTTACAGTTCAGAAAAATAAGTTACGTTCCAGTAAAATCAGGGTGTTCTCAACGCACTGTAGTAGAAGAAAAACAGAATAACTTTAAGATTTGAAGGCTATAAAATAAATCTTTCACATTACAATATTCAGTATGACACTCATCATTTGGATTAGGTAAGATAGGATACAAAAATGGTACGGAGAGAACAGAGGCTTATACTATTTGGTAAATTTTGCCAAGGTATTCTTGGTCATCTATCTGCAGTATGCCATCTTCAAAGAGGATGAAAGGATACTTATTCATAAGACAATTTTAGACAGAGGTACACTGTACCTCAATAATTACATAGATCAGATGACTTGCTCATTGTCATTCAAAATATCTGCACATGGAAAGTAGCCCAGGAATCATGTATTAGCAATCTCACGTTGCCCTAAAATGCTAAAGATAGATGGCTTCTTCAGACTGAAGAGGTCAGTAAGATTTTTGAATGCTATGAGTGACTTCATTGGAGTTGGTTTAGCCAGCAGCCTAGATACTGTCTAAGGATGACAACAATTTCCTCAAGGTCAACTGAACACTTTTGAATTTGCCTAACTGAAGCCCTAAAAAGCTTCATCCCAGCACTGCATTGTCAAGGTCCTGCAGGTAATGCTTTTAATCAGAATGGTTTTGCACTTTTTCTACAGAATTCCTTTTCTTTTACCTTTCTGTTTACTTTTCATCTAGGGCTTGACATGACACTTAGAACACACCATGCATAAACACTACAGAGGCTTGGTTAAATGCAATTCTCCCCTTTGCTCTGTGACAGAAATACCAAGCAGATTGACTATACTTTTCAATTAACTTGAAAGCCATTCTGTTGACACCACTCTGAGAGGCTTCTGTACTCCTCAGGCAAGAAAGTATGAGCAAAGCATAACAACAATTTTCCCAGTAGCTGCCACTGAACTGCACATCTTAGAGCTTCAATAGATACAGAAAAACCTTTTGCAAAGGCCAAAGCCTATTCTTCATTTGCAGGCTGTACTGACAAGATTCAGAATGAGAAATAAACCTAAGAGTGCAGCAACATAAGGTCTACACTTGCCGTCTGTCAAGAGGTCAACTATGTTTTATATATAATATTTTCTTTACATTTTTATGCATGTGCTTTGGGAAGCTGCATTCAATTGAAGCATGAATATATGTGACTTTTTTTTAAATATACAAATTTTAAAGCTTTTTTTTCAGTTATAAACATTTGAAACATGATGTTTTTGCAGAATCAAAGCATGAAATGTGCATGAATTCACATCAGTAGATGTGTTTCCAGAAATGAGGAATCAGTGGCATTTGTTACATATTTAGCATGTTTGACAAACAGCATAGGACTCGTGTGTGCATCACTCTTTGCTGATTAATAACTGCTCTTATGGACTTCTCAAGGTTGAATTAAGTTAAAGGGTCATGGCTAATGGAGATAGGTTTGCGTTCTTGTTTATTATGAATTACGTTCCTATCACATAGGAATTACATTCCTATCACAATTCAAGGATGCCAAGAAGACAGCCACCATTTCCTGACAGTTCCTTCTTATTGCGTGGTCATTCAGACTCCCATTTAAAAAGGATTCAATAGACAATGTGCTGTAACACCATCGGCCCAAAGCCAGACATATCAAACTGACAGGAGGTGACGGTGTGACATCGGCTCCAGAATCATTCCACCAACCATGGGGAATTTGTGAATGCATGAGGCTGGAACTCTCTCCTCCTACTGGCAGCTCTACATACTGAAGAGGAGCTATTTTAAATTTATTTTTCAAGTTGAATTTTACATCAACATATATTACAAGGGAATCTCCCAAGCATCTTGTTAAGGTTAATATTTTTGCCTCTACACTACAGACATTTTCTATGCTCTTTTCTGACAAATTGTGAGTATTTCTCTCATTGCACTCTTCAAAGTGCCAGATTGAAATGGAATAAATAGCAGTTAAAACAGTTAAAGCCATTAGTTACAAAGGCTTTGTTATTTTCATGCTGTATGACCTACATAGGGACAGGAGCAAGAATGTATGAGGTATGAATCTACGAAATAAATTTAATTTTTGACACTTAGTTTACTTTAAACTTACTTCATAACTAACATAATTGTCTTTGAATACTTATTGATTACTTCAAATTTTGGTCAATGCGATTACAATATATTTCACAAGTAAATAAACGTCTCTGTTACACTATCTTCAAATTTCTGCTCTGAATGGAGATGGAACTACATACAAAGGAGACCTGCTGCTTGCTCAGCAAAGGTACCAACAGTATCCTGCCTGTGTTGACTTCCCTGGGCTGTTTTCCTCCCTAAATAAACAGGCTGCTTTTAGGATAATAAAGCTTTCTTGAGTGCACTTGTAATGGGATAATGCAAATGTCAACCTGTTCTTTCATGAAAGGCTTTCAGTCACAACCTCAGACAATCTCTGCAAGGGCTTTCTAAGCAGTATGTTTCCCTACCTGCCCACCCTCTCTAACAGACTGCTGTCCATGTTAGCCAAAGAGTTAAAACAGCCACCTGGAGCAGACACGAGTGACAATTCAGAATATCAGCTTGCACTGGCACTCATTTCACACTACCTTAAAACGAGGAACTGTGAGCTGTGGCAGCCACAGAAACAGCCATGCCACCCATCCTGCAGCTTGTGGTGCAATTATGTAGGTGAGAGCTGGGATTAGCTAGCAAGTGGCATGAATATTTCAGGAGTGTAAACCAGAATGCTTAAATTAATGATACCTACATTTTGTTCAGCCGAATTAATTGCAGCTTATTTAGATCAGCTCATATTTTTCTGAAACAGTCCATTGAGCTCTAATTTTCTGATTTCAACCTCTGTCCTAAAATTACATTCTCGGATCATTGAAGCCCAAGAAGCTCAACAAGCTCTCCAAATAATTGAACAAGATGAAATTCCCTTTGTGAAATTGAGAACTACTTTTTTTTTACTAATTAATTTGTTGCAGTAATAACAACAATTACAACACTAAAAAAATAATCAAGAAAATGGCTTTGTGAAGGCAAACCTCCACTGTCACCAGACACCTTTTTCTCTTTCCCTCTTCCAAAATAGTTTGAATTTTGCTAAAATCAGAGTGCACAGAGCAGTATGACTTAAATTTTCACAAAAAATAACAATATAGTCTTCTGAGCACTGGAAAGCTTCCTCCCTTTAATCCATCTCTTTACTTATTCCAAGGTTTATAATCCAACTAATTGAGAACAAAGTCAGGCCCTGTAAGGAAAAAGGCAAATAACTCTTATGTGGAACTATTCATTGTGTACACTTAAACATCAGATTGCTTCTTAAGAACAAGTAAATAAAGATTTATCAAGAATAATAGGTCAAGGTCTTCTGTTGTATAACATAGGTAATTATAGCATTTGAAGAAATTTCTAGCTTTTACTGACAAGAACATACTACCCGTTTTACCAAAAATGGCAGGTCCCTGTCATTATTGAGAATATGCACACCTACCAACAAAGAGGGAAACACCATCAGAGATTCTTTAGGAGAAAATTAAAAACACTTGTCCATACATGACACAGTACAGAACACATTATGAACTTGCTAATTCTAGCTTATAGTTTGAGAAGACACCATAATAATTTGATATTCAAGTACATAACTGGGAAAGCTGTGAACAAAATATGTGTTGGGTTTGGTTTTTTTTGTTGTTTTTTTTTTGCAAGCAAACAGAACTTTTTATTCCCCAGGAACCTTCCAGAAGAAAAAGATGTAATATCCCTATGAGTATTACACAGACATAGCTCCTTGTCTACCTGCTTAAGCAGAAACTTTCCTAAAATTCACAAGTGTCAAAAAAAAACCCAAAAAGAAAAAACCCACTGAAGAAAGTATTCTTACTACCATCTTGGAAAAAGATCATGAATTCAGAAATAAATTAGCCGGGGAGTTATAAGAAATATTTTATTACTCTTGAATAGTCAGACAAGACATAGCTGTGGATGTTTGCACGGAGCTAATTGTCCAAGTGGAGTTCTCCTGGTTTGTTCTGTTTTTCTGTAAGATAAATAGTTAAAGTATCAAGGTTACATATACAAAGATTTTTTTCATTTATTCTTTGTAGATAGAAATGTGCTAAATACAAAATTTATTGAGAATAGTTTACAAAGGTGTACCTGGGAGATGTGGAAAGAATATTTTTTTTACAAGCAAAAGTGTTACAAAACCTGATAATAGATTTTCAACTAGAAGTGACAGGTTTGCTTCAAATGATGCATTTTATTATCTTTTCTGGATACTTCAGGGAGCTAGGGAAGTATGCTTTTAGTAAAAAATGTATAGAAAAAAAAAGACCAACATTTCAATGAAAGAACAAAATAGATAAAACTCCAAACTGTGACCGCTCTGTGAAATTATTGTTTCTGTATATATTTTACTGTCATGTGTATTTGGTTCCCAGGCATTATCAGAAATTATTCTTACCTTTAAAAGTGAAATAAATAATAAACCATTTACGATAGAGATAATTTGCAAATACATTTTGCATTTCAATTTTTCCTTCTAGCATCAACCTTTGCACTTCTTTTGTTTCTCTTTTTTTGTGGTTTTGTTTTGTTTTGTTTTTTGGGGGTTTTTTAATCCCATAGGAAACAAGAACATAGAAATAAATATGCTACACCTTTGAAGCATCTAGACTGCTGATCTTCAAGAAGAATCTGGACTTACAAGGTTCAGGACAACATCCTGTCTTGGTTCCAGCCAGGACAGGGTGAACATTTGAAGTAGCCAGAAGGTGCTGTTCTATACCACCTCACATCACTGATGGAGTAAGGGGGAGAGAGTTCCTTCAGTCAGGTAAAATGGCAGCATTTTGCACATTAACAGTTTCTTCATGGGGAGCCTTTCTGCTAAACACTTTTATTAACATTGTTGCTGTTACACTCGGTGTCTTATCTCACTGCTGTTTCCGATAAATCGTTCTCATCTCAACCTGTAACCTCAACCTTTTGTGCCTGCAGTTCTCCTCTCCATCCTGCCATAGGGGAAGAGAAAGGGTAGGGCGAGTGAGAGAGCAGCACATGGTTTGGAGTGTTTCAATAAGAATGCTAAGTTGGGGAACACCATTCCAAAACCACAATACATTGTAAGTTCAGACACACCAATTTCGGTACACAAAATCAAACATGTGAAAAATCATTATTTTTTTTACCTTTGCTTCCATGTTATGGAAAAACACACGGTTTTGTAATTATATGTCCCAAATAGCTTCAGCATCTTTTAAAAACCTCAAAAATGGTTTCACTGTGCCTTAATTCATCTACATAGAACATTGGTCTTCTGCTCAAAATCAATTTTCCAAAAACAAGTAGACAAAAATGGTATTCAAGATTCAAATCTTGAAATAAAATACACAGTGTTCATTTTAACACTCTTTGCAGTTCAAGACTCAAAGGACGAACAAGAGAAGAATCATCCTCTGGTGACAATTTCTGGATGTTTGAGTCAGTTCAGGACATAGCAGTTACTATGCTGGTTTTCATTTGCAGTAAGTTAAAATAGGTACAGAAAACACCTCCACTGCAGTAGTCGTTTCTCCCTCTGAGCACAGGGAGTAGGCAGAGAAGGAAGATGCTTTTCCTGCCAGTTTCACTCCTGTTTGAAGAGACTGTACTGACTCCAAGTCTTATTTTCCTAAGCTTTTTATTTAGCAACAATCTGTTTGTCTGATATCTCTTCTACTTTAAAGGGACTGTCCAGTAGATTTATGGGCAATTTTTTATGTAGACAGAAAGGAAAGAAATACAAATTAGATAACTCCTCTTAATGCTGCCTGGGCTGCATTCCACAGAGTAATAAAAAAAGGTTCGGAAGCAGTTTGTGGTACTTGATCTCAGATCTAGAACACAGTACCCTTGCACCTACAGTTACGCAGACATACCCCAGGCTGTGTGAATTTCTTGGCCTCTGATCTCCTTCCAGAAACTTTTTTAATTGATGAAATTTTGGGGGTGAAAAAAAAGGTATCAAACAAAGTTATGGTGTTTGGATTTTTTCTGAAAATAAGAATCAAGCAGAGGAGAAAGACTTCATGCATCCAGTTGATTGCAGAGAAGCTGCAAGAGCTCATCATTAGACACAGAGACTGCTACAGAAAGCATGGATACGTACTGCAACTGAGGAGGAACATTTTATGTAAAGCACGCTTCAACTTCTCAAATGCCACATTGTTTTGCTCAAATGTCACATTGTTTTGAAGAAAACATTTTTATTTAGTTTTGGGAATAGGAAATGTCTGTTTATCTACACAGATGAAGAGCTTAACTGCTCTTTATCTATGGAGTACACAGATGTGAGATATAGGTGAGGATGAAGGTTATATGTAACCTGTGCTAAGAAAGACATATCTCCTCTATGCATAGATCTTTAAAATATAAATATTTAGTTGTGCTTAAGTACCAGAAACATTCCAGTGGTAATAGAACAGAACTTGATGAAGGCACTCACTTTTATTCTATTAGTCTCATGCTGCATCACCCCAAATAACTTTTGACTTCATTTAGGCATGATGTGATGAAAAGTGAAAGCATTTTGCTCTATCTCCTTGCACATTTTTCTCTGTGAAACTATGAGAACATCCAGTTTTGGTTTTGTTTTTCTTAATATTCTTCAAAGGTTGAAAGTTGGCGTGAGTTATCTGCAGAGCTGCATACAAATAACTGATCCATAAAATGCGCAGAAATCACATAGGAGGTGGCAAGTCTGGAAAAGGCAATAGAGAGCTGCATAGCTCTCTGTTTTTTAAGTTTATTTCTACTTCCACAATAAAGCTCAAAATTGAAATTGAATCGCGAGGCTGTACGAACTGAAAAAGCAATAAGTTTGCAATATTTTGTCTCAAAAAAATAATCACCAACTCAGGTAAGATAAACTATTTGGTTCATAGTCATTGAAAGCATAAACTCAATTGCCTTCCAAAACTGCCTTCCAAAAAATTCCTCCAAAGTATTGCCATTCAGACATATATTATACTTTTTAGACAGAAAATGTAGACTGTAATGTACTTATAAAATGTTTTGCTTCAAATTGTGTTGTAATTATTGCTTTATGATGATAACAACAATCCAGATTTCATTATAAAAAAGAGCTGTAGTTGTTTTGTTCATAAGTAATTCAGGAATTAATCTTGGTCATTTTGATCACATTTATTATCTTTAGTTATTTCACTAGTTCCTTGGAGTAGATGACTATTTATTTGTAATTTTTTTTTTTTTACACTTTGTGCTCTTTGTGGATTTTGGTTGAGGTTTTTGGGGGGATTATTCTTGGTTTGTTTTTTTTTTTTTTTTAATAACACATATTTTTCTACTGCTTGACAAAATAGCAGCAATATTTAAATGCGAATTTTTTATTATCTGTTGTCCCGACATGGAGCAGTCTGGAAGTGCACAAGAAGTTAGGAAGGGACACAGCTAGGATAGGTGACCCCAACCGACCAAAGGTATATTTCATACCCTGTGTCCAACAATACAAAGCTGGGAGAATAAGAATGGGGGTGATGTGGCCTACAGGCTGCAATCTCCGCCCCTGAAAAGCAATGTATTTCCCTGTTACTCTGGTTTTTCACTGCATGCCTTATTCNCCTACTCTGCCCATGCACTGCCCCTGTGACCGCTGGCCTGTCTGCTCTCTCTGTCCCCCCACCCCATGTACAAAACCCCAGACCCTTCCCCACTCTGGGTCTTTGCCTCTGCTCTGTGATTCTCATCACCGTGTGAATAAAGATCTCCTGAGGTCACCATGCAGAGACCATCGTCTCGCCTCCTTTGCTGCCACCGTGTTGCAGGAGCAGAGGAAACCTGAGCTGCCCTGTGGCCCCCCCAGCCAGGGACAGCGCAGTGACCAGCCTGCAGAGGGGAGGCTGGGGCACAAGAGTGCAGACCAAGGCTTGGGCAGAGATGCTCTCCGGCCATCCTGCGTGTGGCTGCCATACCACCGCAGGCAAGCCACCACAAACTGCAACATGGGGGGACATACGGAGAGATGGCATTTACCTTCCCAGCTAACTATTATGTGCCCTGTTTCCTGGAGATGGCTGAACACTTGCCTGTCCATGAGAAGTAGTGAATAAATTCCATGTTTTGCTTTGCTTGTGTGCATGTTTGGTTTTTTTCTCTATAAACGGTCTTTTTCTCAACTCATGGGCCTTTCCTACTTTTATACTTAAGATTCCTTCCCCCATCTCAATGTGGCAAGAGTGAGCAAGCAGCTGGACAGTGTTAGAATACAACAATGTACTTGAACTATTTCAAGAGTGTCTATTCGTTAGTTAAATGAGACTGACTCTCAGTTCTTGCTGCACAGTTCAGTGTCTAAACTTATCAGAGGACGAGTAAAATTCAATACCTTTCCCCAGACAAACCAAAATAATGGGAAAAAATAGGGATGACAACTAGCCTAGTGACTCCATGGTGTCCAGGCTTAGATTTTGCTTTGGACAGAAGAGGCCATACTATCTACAACAATGATTTGAAAGTAGCTTGTTTAGAGCCACTTTCTGCATTGGAGCAGAATGCATTCTTCTACAAAGAACACATAATCAAACAACCACACAAAAGTTATAACACATGAAATCACAATAGAGAGTCACAAAAAGAAGAGGTGACAAATCCGTAATACAAAGCAGACATATATGGGATATTTACATAAATAAAAAAAGATATGCATCTTTTCAAAACCAGAAAAGTAAATGAGTCCTTTCTGCTCCATTGAGCATATGTCAAATTGTGCATTGATGGAGAAGAGTAACTGGGAAAATATTGATGTAATCTCCTGTGTATGACAGGTCAGTAAGCTGCCTTGTCTCTTCTCCAAACACTGAGTGTTGCATTTTTTGGTCTTTAGAGATTTGTACTGAAATGTAGTTTTTAAAACAAATTGTGAAGAAAATCCTGGGTGGATAGGGCAAACCAGCAGTATAATAGGTGTCTTCTTTGTTTTTTTTTTTTTTTAATTTAATAATCACTGATTACATCTACTGTGTGTGGAAAGAAAAGTCCTTATTCACATCATGATCTAATTTTAAGTTTTTAAATTAAAAATAAATTAAGTCTTAATTTCCTCTCAGTAAAGTTTTATAATGCCATTTTAGTGTCTTCTCAAGTATGTCTTCTGAAATTGATTTAAAAAGGAAATTTTGTGTTTATATATATTTTCATTTTGGCATTTATCCAAAGCAAATGAGATATTTACAGCAAAGACCACTATTGACGTCATACTAAACAGAAATATATGAAAAAAAATAACACGAGGGTCAAAAATTCTTCCATCTATAGAACAATCAGCCTCTGGAAGAATTTTTCATTTGGAACAGCAAGTGTAAATCATCTGACTAGGTTATGAGTGGAGGTAACAAAGTTTGTGAACAAAAGTACATTGGCTAAACTGGGAAGGAAATGGTGTCTGGGGTTGTCCACCTCTCATCATATCACATTCAATAATGTAACATAGTATAGAGATATTAAATCTTTCAAGTTTACAAAAATGCCGTCAAATCTAAAGTATTTTCAGTATGATTCTACCTGGAGTACTCATGTTTCTGCTATAAAGGACTTTAGCACAGCTTTCTTCAGAAATAATACTGTTTATCAGAAAAAGACATTGAAACCCAAAGAAGTGGCTACAGGTTTTCAAGAGAGTGACCTGTCATGGAGTAAAGAGATCTGTGATGAATTTCAGACTTCCCTGATTGATGGCATAAGAGGAACACAAATCACTCTTGATGCCTGAGCATTGTTGTGCATCAGTTGGCAATAATTTTAGTCTGTTCTTGGATCTCTCTTGATTGTGTCTCTGGACTACCTCTCTTAAGAGGTGGGAACAGCTATCCCAACACTGAAGTGACTGACACTTAAAAGGACAGTGACACATTATTCACCAATTACTTAATGTATAACTTCATAATCAACAAACAGCATTTTCATGAAAATTATTCCATCATCACCTAAAAAGAAGCAGGGCAACATTAAAGTAGTTTGTTCAAGTGCGGGTTCTTGCCATTCTTTGATGCTACGTCAAGACCTTCTCTGTTTCGTTTACCGCAACATTCTCCTGCCCTCACCAGTCACTTCATGTGTTTCCAGATGATATCTAGGTCGCTTCCAGCCAAACAGAAGTATTATCCTGTCCACCACAAGCAGTCAAGACTGTCTTCCCATTTTCTCCTGCTTGTTGCAGTTTTCAATGGGTTTGGTCTAGTTTATGCTATCGCTGAGTTAGGTTAAATTCAAACGCTGCATCTTCATTTACAAAGTTGAGATCTTTCTTGTGACTAGTTTTCCCAAGCCTAGAACCCAATCTGCACAACAATTCTGCTGGCTCTACAAACACATTTCAATTCACAGTGCGCTGAAAAACCCCACCAAAATCTAGGGTTTCCCAGGCAGCAATCAGAATCTGGAAACGTCTTACAAGGCTGGATCTTCAAAACTGACTAACAGTCATTACAGGAATGATTGCAGTAAAACTTATATCATTTCACTTGCATAAACCCAGCAGATTATCCAGTCTTAAAAAAAAATTAAATGTAGGACATTTATACTTTCATCTGGGAACCAGACCAAGCATTTAAATTTTTATATTTTTTTCTGATTTTGTATTCCATTTCTGTAAGCCTTCAGTTTCTATTATCCTTGTTTCTGCTTGGGTCATCACATTAAGTACAAGTCTGGATTTCACGTTTATTTAGTAGCCTTGACTCAGTTATACCCAAGACTGCTGCACAGTAAGGAGCTGTAAAATAGTTGTACCTTTAAATGTGACATTTAGAGTAATGATACGAGAAAAGAAGCTGTTGAAACTTCTCTGTATTATAGAAAGCCTTGTCAAATTAACGAGTTAATATTCATTAAAGAAATTTGAAGCAGACAAAGAGTTTGATGTCTCCAGACAAATCTTTACAAGATAAATAGAAGCATCTTTGAACTGCAGAACACCACAGCAAGATTCAGGCCCCATAATGATGCCAGAGATTTTACTCAGAAACTTAGATATTCTGGTTTCATTCCTGATGTTTCTGTCTGCTTTTTAACATTATTTTTGGCCATTTAAATGATTTGCATAATTGTAATTATTGTGAAACAGGTTAATGCTGTGATTTGATAGTTATAAAATATCACAGATTAATGATATATTGAAAAAGTCACATTTAGTGCATTTTTCAAAGGCTGGATACATGTCAGTATTTTTTTCTCTGTGTCTGCTCTTTGTTATGGAGCATCAAATGAGGTTTTTCATATAGCAGTCAGATCTCTTGAGAACCAAGTTTTTTAGATGCTTTCAGCAACTTGAAAGGACTCTACTTCACATCAAATAAAAATTGGATTCAATTTCACTTTTCATGTGATTGACACTAGCACAAATAGAAAATAATTCATTTAATGACTGAATTAAATATCTGGCAAAATTAGATAAGGTTAATGATCTGTTTTAGCCTCATATTTAATGTGCCTACTGAGACTATTTTCACAAAAATTTATTGTGTGTTTATTGTGTGTAGAGCAAGACATAAAACAAATTAATTAATAACATATAAGAAAATCAAGTTTTCTTTGGAGTGTTAAATATAGTTGCACATAGACACAGGAAATGCAAAAATCTTTGAATGAAAGTGAGATCTCAATTTTTTTAAATAGCACATTATTACTTATTTGCATAGACCATAATAATGGGTTCTTGTTTGCATTTTAACAAACATGGTTTCCAATAGAGCAATAAATACTGACAAGTTTATTCACAAAGTGCGACTAAATTATGTCTGTTATGGATTTTTAAAATTCTACCTGTAAATATGGTTTATAAAACCGAAATATATCTATTTTCAACAGACAGGCTCATTTTATTGCTGTTTAGATCACACAGTAGATCTTTATATATTTTAATGGATTTCATAAACATTTTATAGATTAATTTTTGAAGTAAATGTGTTAAAATAATGCACAGCAGTTAACATAACTCACACTAATTTTTACAGATTTTCCTTTTATTAGTTGTTTCTGATGACATATTTATACTGTGATCATTTAACAGTCATTAAAATAAATAAATTGTATATTTCAATAAAAAGATGCATTTACCAATGAGTTTTTCTCGCCACCTTTTTTTTTTCTCTCTCTGTGTGTGTGAATATGTCCAGGTTCACAATTGCTGCTAACAGGAACCCAGGATTTTAAAGAGTCTTCATCTACTTAAAAGTTTTTACCAGTCTCTAATACCTTAAAATACTTATAAACTGACTTGGCACTCTTAGAAATGGATTGTCATAAAATCTGTACGGGCACCCAGGATTTTATATTAAAATCTTCTACTTCAAAATCTAATCCCAGTACCTCAGTCTTCACCTCACCCCTTCACATTAGCCTCACAATGCTGTGGACCTTTTGGATCACATATATATCTGAAAATATGTGATGTATGCATGCATCCTATATGTACACTAATATATATATATACACATATGTACACACGCACATACAATATTATATACACATATATACTGGTATATGTGTGTGTGTGTGTGTGTGTTATATATGTTGACCAAAGATAACTGAGGAAAATTACATAATAAAAGGGGGCAATTCCCTGAGTATTTGTGATTGAGACTTTCCCAGTGAAAAATTTCAGTTTCACATTTGTGATTGGGACTTTCGAAAACCACAAACTGAGACATGGCAGGTTCCTGCTGAAAAACTGGGAATATTTTTTTTACTGTGGGGGTGACTGAGCACTGGCACTGGTTTCCTGAAGATGTCGTGGAGTTACCATCCTTGAATTTATTAAAAAAATATCTGGATGTGGTCATGGGAAACTGCCTCTAGGTGTAAGGCAGGTTAGATCAGATGAGTTCTAGAGGTCCCTTCCAATCTCAACCAATCTGTGATTATGTAATGAAACTCCATTTGATAGCCAGTCTGACAACGGTGTCTTCCCAACCTCTTGATTTCACAGTTCGCTAACTTAATGAGTTGTGGTGTAATGTTATCATTCATGGAACCTTGAGATCAAAAGGAATAGTGGAGACTTCCGAGTGCTGGTCTTCTCCTGTGGTTCTTCCACCAGAAAGACCATTGGTTCTATTAGGAATCAGTACACCTAAAAAGAAAAAAAATATATTCCAGCTGGGCTGGTTAAAAGCATCAACAATTTGGAATCTATTCAGAAATCCCTTTTGTTCTTTGTCTGGTTTTCTTTTACTTCACTTTCACTCTCCTAATCCAATTTACAAAAATAGAGTTCATTTAAGGAATTATTTAAGAGCATACATTTACTGTACTTTATATCTGGAGCAAAACCCAGCCCAAAAAATAACTCCCCTTACATATAAAGAGACAATTATTGTAAACAAGCACCTATTAACTCTACAGAAATGTGTGTCAAGCAGTCCAGCAAGATGAAAAAGGTAGTAACTCCAGGAAGCTTCGATTTATTGACAAAGTAAGATGAGTAGGATAAATGATGAAATGATACATTCTGCAGAGTTTCAGTTGCCTAGAAATCATGTTTATTGCCTGGTCTTTGTAAATTAATTTGTTTTATGATGGTGCTTATGAATGATAAGACAAGTGCTAAAAAATGGTCATAAAAGAACTAGTGTTTGTAACTTTGTTAGTCTTCTCAGGCAGGTTATATTTTATATCGATTTATATTTTTTACAGTGCTCAGATATTGCAAGCTCCACGTTACATGAGTATTTAAATAAGCATGATCCAAATAGAAAATATTTGCGTTTCTTTTTATTAATAAATAGGCATGACCCAAATAGAAAATATTTGCATTTTTTTTTTTAATTAAAATATGCATCAACCCAATACCTACCAGGAAATAAAACGTGAGAGACCTCTACATCTCCACAGAATTCTCTGTGCAATTCTCTCAGCAAGTATTGATCAGTTTTGGATACTTCACCACATATAGACACTTTTCTTGCTACTGTTTTGGTTAATATAACCATGAAATGTTATTCTTAACATTTGTTTTAACATTATTAGTTCTTCTGAGGAGTGTATTCACAGATGAGCAGTATATTATCTGATGCTTATATACCTGTGGTTCTTAACAGTACAGTATTTCTTTGTGTTTATGGAAAATATCTAACTTTGACTTGTGAATTTTGGAGAATTTGAACCAAGCTTTCGTCTCAGTTGTAGGATGTTGCATACACTTTACATAAGTTAAAAGCAAAGTGGCTTTAAACTTTCTGGAATGTAATCCTTCCCCCCAGGCTCATGCCCATTACCGGTTTTCTTACTTTTTTCTTTGAAAAGATACAGTAAATTAGTATTTTAAACTTTTCAACATAAATACAGCCTGTCAATTTGAAGGGAACACTATGCACTGATAAAGAATGCTCATTTTGTAGACTTCTAAAGATAACCAGATAGCATTTCAATCATCGAGAATTTTTCTGTATTGTCTTTGATTCCAAGGGAGTGCACATGTGAGTTCTAAGAGCTTTTCTGAATGCTGATGTCAGTTTGCCTAGAACAGCATGTTATCTTGCGCATAGAATGCCTAATATAGAACCTATTATAGTTGAGGTATGTCATAACTTTTCTGTAAATAAATAAAGTATATCATGCAAAAGTCATGAGGAAAAGTGGAAAAAGTTCCTTTATTAGTAAATACAAAGGAAAGAAGAACCTCTGAACCAAATTCAGGATCACGTCTGCAGATTTGTTTAGAGTCATGCATGTCTCATTAAACTGGAGTGAGCGATATCTGACACTTCATGATCACTGCTCTGTGAGCAACCCAGTTAGGCAGACTTATCATATGAAATACAAAATAAATTTGAGGAAGATTTTCAAATCCTCTTAACTTGCTATAAGATAATTATTCTTTCCTGTTAGTTCTATTACAGAATTCCAAGGACATAATAAAAACTAACTTTGGAAAAATAACTATTTTTCCAAATATTTTTCGTAAATATTATTAAATGGATACATGTTATCACAGTATACCTTGCAAAATATTATTACTATTATTATTATTTGAAGGTCATAAATAGTCTCAAAATAGAAAAAACCACAAGGGCTGAATGTAAAAACTTATTTTTTAAAAAACATTATACTGTATTTTTAGAGCAACGGTGAAAATAACTATACTTTCCTATCGAAAGAATTAACATAAAGAGCTTTCTGTACTCAAGCTATTTCCAAGACATTTTTAAGAGTAGTAATAAGTATGGGTTTGTAGTATTTTATTCTACTAGTCATCCATACCCAGTGCTTGACTGTTTTTTTAATCCAGGAGCTAGATATCAAGATTCAGTGAACACCTAAAGTTTTGTATTTAATCAGTGACAGATGTCCAATTCCTGTTCACCACCTTCTCAGGTGACATGAATCTGAAGCACTCACTTCTATGAGGAAATAATAATCTAAACAACTTTAAGAGATGGATGCCATTTATCATTCATGGTTCAACATTTACAGTGGAAATAAATGAGAGAAGTTCCTTTGGAAGTCTTCCTCTGAAAAAAAAAGGGGTTAAATACTCACAAAGGAGACCTTGAGGAGTGTTAATTGTCATCAATTAATATTTAGTCTTGTTCCAACTTAGGAATCATTTCTGAATCTAGCTCTTACAATTGGTAAAGCTCAAATTAATTTCTTAAATTAATTTTTTAACATAGCCCTGAAAATATTTGTTATTTGGCTTTCATTCTTTTCCATAATTTGTGGATCAAAATTGTTTACAAAGGAAGTCAAAAATATAGATTTTTTTTTAAGTATACAACAGTAACGTGGAAATGTGATAATAAATATGAAAATAAATAATTTATGTGAAATTTTCTCGGGAAAAAAAGTGTGTTTTCTTATGTCAGTCGTAGTGCCCACCAAAGAAAACAAAAATAAACATTAACTGCATCAACTGGTGATCAAATATTGCAGGATCAGGGCAGAGCTCTCCTGTTCACTAAATATTTCCAAACGTATATCCTCACTATGCTGATACCGCCTGCTAAGTACATATTGCTCTCTGATTTATGTCTCATGATAAGTGTGCTTTTTTTCAAATGCCTTCTCTTGTAAATTGTACAAGGTCATAAATTTTTTGTTATGGCAAAGTACAAAATAAAACAGAGTGATTATAAAGAGACTGTGTTAGCTGGAATCCTGTAACTGAACACAATAATGGCTTATACGAGTGGAACAATATGATGAATTCCTGTGCAGGGTCACAGAAATTTAGACTCTGTTGCAAGTGACAAATCTAAGTTATTTGGAAAGGGAAGCTTCTTTCACNTAGTTTTTTTGAAAAGGAAGCTTTTTTTTTTTTTTTTTTTTTTTTTTTTTTTTTTTGGTGTGTGTGGTGAGATTATCTTTAGAAAGACAGGATCTATGAAGAGTGAATAGCTCTTCAAATAGAGTCCTGACAGCTTTCAGTCCTGATATTTTTTCTCCCAATTCTTTAAATGACTTGTCAGTTCCTGGCTTTTGGCAGGTGGATGCTCATACACTCTTCAGCTAGCCTGTGGCACCTCAGTTCTCCCTGCCCCTGTCAATAATCACTCCCAAGTTTGGCAGATGCTGCTGATTTCTCCTTTACTCCTTTACTGCTGATTTGCTTGCTTTAAAATAGCTGTTCTCATTTCTGTGTCTGGAACACACCAAATTTTCTTCAGTGCTCTTCTCTTGTAGCACAGGAATCCTCTCCCCTCATGTTGCTCACTGCTAATGCCCCTCCTCTACTGTCTTGCTTTAATGACCTATTTGGTTTCCTGATGTATGGTGACTGCTACTATCATATTTTCAGTGCTTACCAGCTTGCCACCTCCAAAGATTCACATGAACATAAGAACTCACTTTGAAATACCTGTGTTTGGCTAGTTGCAGATGTGGATATGTACTGTCTGCCTAAATAGTTGGTTGTTTGCCATAAAAATGTAGTATTAGACACTTTGTTCTGTAGGCTAAAGACTAATGATCTTTGAAACACAGGTTTATGAATTTCAGAAAGGTTTGCAACTCTTAAGGCAGGTAACTGAAACTGATTTTATTAGGGATCTCTGTACTTTAATAACTTTTTAATTATTATTTGCATGCTGTTCTAAAGTTGGATTTCTAATGTATCAAATGCTACATTTATTAATTGAATTGAGGACTGATGTGATGCTCCCAAAAGCAGATTGGGGAATCTAAACTCAGTGTGCAAAGTGGATGTTTTTTCACACTGAGAAAGAGATTAGACGTGTCTACAGTCACAGAGCGATTTTTCTGGGCCTTATTAGGTTTTCTTTTACAGGTAATTTAGAACCATACTTTTTCCATAAGGTATAATTGTGAGCAAGAAGCAGTGTTTCCTTGTCATGAAGTCACAGAGCTTTTTTCTAAATTATCTTTCAACTTCAACGAGGCACAGTAGGTCAGAGTTCTCCACATGTAAGCTGTTACGAGAAATCAGAAGCATGTAGCCCATGCAGCTTGTGCTCCATGAAAAAAGTCAGACAAGAGGGCTGTAAACAGTGAAACATCAAGAAAAGAACTCATTAGATGTTGGGTATTGCCCAGTTAATCTGTGTTACTGAATGTCTCTCTGTGATGAAATGCTCTTTAAATTAAGTCATTTGTATTTTAAGAGGGGGAAATTAAAACCTGTAGTACCCAAAGGTTTAGAACAATTTTCTCCATTTTCTGTGTGGTATATAAGATCAGTGTGTTATTGCAGTCCCACTAAAATGAAAACTGGCCTACCTGTCATCAGGTAAATAGCTTGCTAATTTAAACATCTTACTAATAGCTGTGACTCAACCGCTTCCCTGGGCAACCTGTTTCAATGCCTGACAACTCTTTCAGTGAAGAAATTTTTCCTAGTATCCAAGCTAAATCTCCCCTGGTGCAACTTGAGTATATTTTCTCTCGGCCTTTTGCTTGTTGCTTGGGAGAAGAGACTGATCCCCCCCGTCACTATATCCGCCTTTCAGGTAGTTGCAGAGAGTGATAAGCTCTACCCTGAGCCTCCGTCTCTCCAGGCTAAGCAGCCCCAGCTCCCTCAGCAGCTCCTGATCAGACTTGTGCTCCAGACCCTTCCCCAGCCCCGTTGCCCTTCTGTTAACTCACTCCAGCCCCAGCTCCAGTCTTTCTCTTCGTGAGAGACCCAAAAAGGAACACAGGACTAGAGGTGTGGCCTCACCAGTGCTGAGTACAGGGGCACAAATCACACCCTGATGCTGCTGGCCACACAGTTGCTGATAGAAGCCAAGATGCCATTGGCCTTCTCGGCCATCTAGGCACATGCTGGCTCATGTTCAGTCACTGTTGACCAGAACCTCCAGGTGCTTTTCTGTCCCAGCCCATTGATCCAGTCTGTCCAGATCCTTCTGCAGAGCCTTCCTACCCTCAAGCAGATCAACACTCCCAAACAACTTGATCTCATCTGCAAACTTAAAAAGGTGCACTCAGTCCCCTAATCCAGATCATTAATAATGACTGCATTCAGCAAAAGATGTAACCAAATGCTTCAGTTCAACAAATGAAGACGTTATTTTGAATTAAACAGAAAAAAAAAGTAGACAGGTGTTGCAGAGCTAGGTGTTGTTTAGCTGCTGCAGCTTTC
>VZRR01007718.1:353624-371578 GCA_013398015.1 Oreocharis arfaki
GCCACAGAAAGGATAGCCTTATGCTCAGATTACATTTAGGAGACCTGTCAAAGACAGTATTTGAGTTTGCACAGTTATATTTATCCTCAGTGTAAATCTGTAGCCTTTTTAGTTTTCATCTAAGACAAAAAATAGTTAGCTCTTAAGGCATGCCGGACCGGTGCCATTATTGAAGTGTTGGAAACTATGATAACACAAAAAACAAGACTTCAAGGTGAGAGCAAAACTGGTTTGCCCTCACTTTTCTATGAAATACCAGACCCTTTTCACTTAGTCTGTGTTTAGCAAGGATAGACATATTTCAATCATTTAAAAAAGACCTAATAAGGAAAACCTGCTCAGGAAAATGTGATTTGTTTTCAGGGCTTTGTTCATGTCCCAGTGAGAAAACGCAGGGAGACCTATTTATTAACTGGGGAAAAATATTTCTGAACTAGTTTGACCTCTGGGTTACCTGAATGGGCCTTTTTATTAACTGCTAGACAAGAACACTGGTAAACTGACAACTTAAAACATTATTTAAAAAGTTACGGTAACAGGTCATAGCTACTTAATGACAATAAAGATAATTTTGAGCATAAAATATATAATCATATTTTACTTTGGGAATCAGAAGACAGAGAAGGTGATAAATGGAAAGAGTTTATTTTAAAAATAAATATCCCATGGCTCATAAAAACTATGAAATCAATTTCAGGTTAAATTGCTCTTAATTGTTTATTAATATCTTCAAGAGATCTTGATACATTGCTTATACATTTTTAATACATCTTTAATTTTCAAGTCTCTTTTAATTCCAAATATGTATTTTAAAAAATTATTTTGCTGTGTGTTTCTCTGTATTGTTATTTCTGTAGGAAAAGTACAGCTTCCACAGTAGCATGAGCAGTAACAGAAGCATGTGTTGCATACTCTACTATGGCTGCATCCATGAGGGCTGCAAGCCAGACTTCATAAGCCATGAAAAAGATGTCTTACATAGAGCATAGTTCTGGGAAGTATTGGCTCATCTAAGCAGACCAGTTAGGGGCAGGTGTGAGCTTCTGCCTTCTTGAATATAAATCAGTTATAGCCAAAAAGTCATTAAATTTGTCTGGTATAGTGCCTAAAATAACATTGCTTTCCTCTAAAAAGAAAAAAGAAAAACAAAAACACATAAATAAATCATCCAGTCAAAAGTTGACTCCAGTTTTAACTAAAAAATACTATTTCAGAAAAAATTAAGTACATATTTTCCTAAACTGGTTCAAAAAGAACCACTATTTTGATTCAAGCAGAGTCAATATATTTTAAAATATTACTTTAATAAAGCTATTCAAGTTCCACACAAAACAGCTTAAGCTATATCTATGTTCTTTCATTAGAAGCTAACAAAACGAATGGTGCTCACAGGAATCATTCTCTAAAATTCATTATCCTCTCTGCATTCTTTCCACAGCCCAGAATTTTTATCACGTGTTGATCGTCTGCTGGCATTAAATACTCATTATCTGAAAGCAGAAATCTTGAAGGATTTCAGAAGTGATCCTCATTATATCCTTAGACTTTAATGTAAGACAATGAATGAATGTTCTAGCCACTTTATTGTGAAGGGCAATCATATGAGAAATATGTAGAATTTCTAAAATGCATTGACAGATTGATTGACTGATGAGATATGGTGAAATTGCTCAGGAGAACTGCAGACAATACAGTGTCATTACCTACTAATAAATCGACTGGAAATACCAAAGGAACTGCAAACCAAGCCTGCAATATTAGTCTAGTCAATGCCCAGATTTCTACTTTTATTGATTTTTAGAAACGATCATCTGTTTCAGCTCGGGCATGGCTGTCAGCATGGGACTGAAACTGTTATCTGTGATAACCTTTTGCTGAGGAAAACAATGAACTGAAAAATGTCTCAGTCACCTTTAATCACAATTTACTCTTCAGTTCCTACACAGGAACGCATTAAAGCCACAGGAAGAGGTAGTTCAAGAACAGCTTTGGCCATCAAAACAGCCTGCTTTTGAAGTTGAATTCCAAAACATTTTATTTCTCTTTTTATGAGCTGCTCTGTTTCTTTTTTTTTTTAATTATTTGATTAATCTAAACTGTAATTTGATCAATGTAATAGAAAAGAGTTCTGTATGTTTTCTTTAAGCAGTCAGACAAGTTACTTAGTTCACCACCTCAGATTTGAGTGTTGCAATGTTTTAACCTGTACAGAATTCATCACATGTCATACAACTTTTGATTTTGCAACGCTGCATTAACAACATGTGGTTTTGGGGGGCTTTTTTGTTTGTTTGTTTTTTAAAACAAATGGGATTTTTTTAAAAAACAAAATCTATGTGTTTTTCTTGCTTTTTCTATTATTTTTATGACTTATTATTGTCATGTTTTCACCCTAGCCAGCATCCAAGCATCACATAACCACTTACTCACTTCCCCCAGCAGTAGGATCAGGGAGAGAATTGGAATGGTAGAAGTTAGAAAACTTGTGGGTCAAGATAAAGGCAGTTTAATAGGGAAAGCAAAAGCCAAACAAGAAGTTAATTCACTGCTTCCCACAGGCAGTCAGGTGTTCAGCCATCTCTGGGAAAGCAGGGCCCCATCACGTGTAACAGTTCTTTTGGCAAACAAATGCCATCACTCCAAACATTCCCTGTTCCTCCTTCTTCCCCCTACTTTGAGTATGGCATCATATGGTCTGGAATATCCCTTTGATCCGTTTGGGTCATCTGTCATGGTTATGTCTCCTCCCAACCTCCTGTGCACCCCCAATGTCCTAGACGTATGTCTGTGTGGCAGGTGTGGGAAGCAGAAAAGGCCTTGGCTCTGTGTGAGCCCTGCTCAACAACAGTGCAAAGACCTCTGTATTATCAACCCTGTCTTCATCACAAATCCAAAACTCAGGCCCACACCAGCCACTGTGAAGAAAATTAACTCTACCCCAGCCCAAACCAGCACATTTATTTATATTTATCCTGCTGATTCTGCTGAGATAAACTGACTTATTTCACTGTAATCAACCTTAATCTTTGCCAAGGTGCAGGAAGCAGGAGATCCATTCTGAAAACAGAGAATTTTAACAGCCTCTTGACAATATTCTTTCCCCTGCACTGTGCTGTTTTATCAGAAGTTCAGTGAAGCGGAGTCTGACCTGATATCTGCAAAGAAAAGATTGGGTTTAGATCAGTCAGAGTCAAGCAACACTTGTATTTCACTCTGTGTAGATTTTTCTCTTTGTTTTCAAGTTTGTTCTGAGTCCCACCTGGATACCTTTCACTTCCTAAAATATCCCTTCCTAGATGTTTTCTTTTGTTGTGGACCATGACAGGCTCACATACCAAAACCTACTTAGTCATTTTCTACAAGCAAAATAGAACATATATTTGGAGAAGACCGTAACCTTTGTCCTAGAAAAGAAGACAGAGAAATATCTCTCCGGGAAATGTTTAGGGGCAAGGAATAGAAACCCAAGGCCTAAAGTCCTTGCTGTGAAGTAGGTCTGGCAGCTTGATTCCAAGGCTTGCCTAAAATATTAATTTCACATTTTCATCTTACTGAGGATTTCGATACAAAAGCATTGCCAGCACAGTGCAGCCTGTGATTTTCATCACATGCCATAACCCAGGTAAAGTAGCCACTCTTAGACCTCACAACATGGAAGTAATGACTGATAAGCTGTCTTCCCCAATCTATACTCTTCATCAACCCGAGAAGGATACTACTCCTTAAATGTGATACCATGGGCTGGAATTTCGCCACATTTATGAGAAATGTATAACTTTTATTTCTTTGGCAAATTAATTATGGCTTTAAATAATTCATTCACTCTGTTAATGCAGCACAGAGTAGAACTGTGTATGTATTCCAATAATAAAACCTTGTTTTAAGGTTTTCTACCTGAGGCATTGAAATGTAATTTAGATGCAACCAGACATATGTGAATTTCATTTTGAGAAGAATGGTTTACATTTGTTGTGACTATGGTGTGATTTGTTTCTTTTTCTAATTATTTATATGTTGGTTAAATCTTTGTTCCTCTTTTGCAGCCACAGACACACACAAGAAATTGCCACATACTATTTCATAAGACATATAGAACCCTTTCGGTACAGAATCCTACTTTGTGTTCTTCATAGATAGAAATAAACTCCCTGGTTTAATATATACTGTATTTTTTTTTTCCTTGGAATAAGGATTATTATTTTATTAAAGATCATCAGATATAATTGGCATATTCATTTTACAACAACAAAAAATCAATTTCTGTGTCTTTTTGGCAAATGGTAATGCTGTCAAGATGGTCTTTTCCATACATTTGTGGTAGTTTGACCTTGGCTGGATACCAGGTGACTACCAAGCCTCTCTATCACTTCCCTTCCCAGCTGGACAGAGGAGAGATAGAAAATGACTTGTAGGTTGAGATAAAGCAGTCTACAAAAGTAGTTTACAAAATTTGCATGAGCGAAAACAAAGAGAAAAAAGTTGGTTTATTTGCTACCCAACATACAGATTTATATATTTACATTAACTACTCTCACACATCCTTATACAGATAGATACTATTTTCCCATTTCATGGGCTTCCTCCACCTCACCAGATATTCAAAACCAGGCCATGACTTGCATTCCATCAGGATGGGTGGTCAGGACAGGAAAAGCAGCACACTAGAGAGCTGGGCACTGACACTGGCGCAGGTGGGGTCATCATCACACTCTCCTTGCTCCTCACAAAATTCATTCTTTGTTGATTCTTTGTCATTCCTGCTACTTTACTTTGCCACACAGAGATGGGCTTGGGATTGAGGGATGGGTCTGACCATGGAGGCCATCATGCAGGTTATCCATGGATGTGAAACATGCCAGAATCTAGAGAGCCATGCAGGTGAAATCTCCTTTAAGTAGACACTGGTGACTGAGTTAGATAAAGCTTGGACAGGTCAGCTTGGTGGGCAACTGGCATCCAGCTAAGGTCAAACCGCTACAACAGTCAAGCTCCCTTTTTCCATTTTGAAATGGACAGGAGACGCTGTTTGCCATGCACTGCAGTGTTTGTTTGAATGAGTGAACAGCAAATTACAGACAATTAATAAACATTATACCGTAATTCCTGACATGGATCATCATTAAATTCACAAGTAGTGAAACCAACCAGTCCTCAAACACAGTGTAATTAATTCTGACTCCTACTTAAAAAGGAAAACTTACTGAAAAAAGACAAAGAAAGAGATTATATATGAACAAAGAATAAGAAAATCATTACTCTGACAATGAAATATGGTCTACTGAAGCTGATCTTGGCCCACCAGAACTGATCTTGGAAGGCAGAATGACACATATATTTGTATTTTTTAAAATGTTTAAATCTTTCTTCCTATTTATTTTTCCCACTGAAAAATTTGAAAGGGATATTTTGTTGGGGAAAATAAAAAGCAGAAGCAAAAACCCTCCAAAATAAAACAAAACCAAACTTACCAAAACCTAGTGCTCAAGTGTCATTTTTATTTTTGATAGTTGCAGTTGGGGTTCTTTTTGGTCAGCATTTTCATGATCCAGCTTGCAACATTATCGTCACTGATGACAGGTGGTGTTTATTTATGAACACTAAGCATTCTGCAAACAGAGTGTGACATGGACTAGGCTGAAAGAAAAAGAATTCTCAAAGTTAGACACATAGAAATTAAGCTTTGAAATTCTTAAAATGCAAAAACATGTACTTCCTGTTAAACATGATCAAACTTTGCGTTTTATTTTGAAGCAAAAAACATCTCTCACATGCCTGAATGTGGTACATTCAGGTGAGAATTTTGTGACTCTATTGGTTTCAGCTGGGATAAAGTTTTCTTTTTTCATAGTGACTTGTGTGGGGCTGTTTTGGGATTGGTACTGAAAACAGTGGTGATAACACAAAGATGTTTCAAGTAACATCTTTGTGTTATCCTGAGCAGGGCTTACACAGAGTCAAGGCCTTTTCTGCTCCTCGTACCACCCACCAGTGAGGGAGTCAGGAATGCACAAGAGGGTGAGAAGGCACACTGCCAGGACAGCTGACCCCAAATGCCCAAAGGGATATTCACAGAATCACAGAATTAACTAGGCTGGAAAAGACCTTTGAGATCATGGAGTCCAACCTATGACCTAACACCACCTTTTCAACTAGACTGTGGGACATCCATCGTAATGTGTGATGTGGCCTTGCTTTCCTGGGGATGGCTGAGCACTGCCTGCCCATGAGAAGTGATGAATTAATTTCTTGTTTTACTTTCTCTGCAAGTGCAGCTTTTGCTTTCCCTATTAAACCGCCTTTATTTCAACACACAACTTTTCTCTCTTTTGCCCTTCCCTTTCTCTCCCCCATCTCACTGTGGGTAGAGTGAGCAAGTAGCTGTTGGGACTGAGCTGTCAGTCAGAGTTAACACATGAGAGTGCTACCCTGCCATTTCTATAGCTTTAAAAGGATTTTCAATATAAACATTTTCTCCAGAAAATTTTAGTGCTGCACATGATTTTCTAAAGAGTTAGGAATTTATTTTTTTTTTGTACATGCTCAGATAAATTAGACATGTTAAACATAAACCTGGCTAATTAAATGGTCTTCTGTTCACTTATATATATATTACATATATATATATATTTACATTCTTCCTTTGAAATGTATCTCCTACAATACAATCCTGAGAGTAAACATCTAGAAAGCACAAAATGGCAAAGAGAGTGTAGACATTATTGATATACCCTTATGGATTTGGAAACAGCCAACATTATGTTGAGATAGATAGATAGATCGATAGATAGACAGATAGATAGATAGATACGCAGATAACTGCAAAGTGCTAGTGCCAATATTTATAAATTCTTGAACACAGATGAGGATATGTATAACTGTACCATGTGTGCATGAAATGTTTAATATGTCTATCACATATAATTTTAAACTTAAGAGTGAAAGTTACATTAGCAGACAGCGACTGACAAATGTTTATCCTTCCTTTATACTTTGCATTTCTTCTATCAAAGAACTCTGCTTGCTAGCAAGCAGGATATATAACATGCATACACAAAACCTATCAAAATAGTAAAACAAAAATTCAGCTGTCAAAATAAAGCAGAACTGCTGTGGAACAGAAGGAGGGTTCAGAAACAGTCGGTGTTTGTGTACCAGCTTGTGCTTCGCAAGCACTGTTGCATTTCTAATCTTACAGCTCCTCAGAAAAAAAAAAAGCTGAGCATCATAAACTGTTATAGTTACAAAGCAAGCTCTTGAAAACAGTGTAAGAGATACAGCAATCTGCAATACACCTGAAAAGCAATAGGAAAGTCTGTTTCACAAAAGTAATAGGTTAATTCATCTACTCAATAATGGCAATTTGAATGCTTGTAAGGACTATTAAATGTGGAAAGTGATGCATACCAAGTTCAGCACTGTTTTGGTGCTCTAAGTGGACCAGGGAAATGCTCTCTGTGATCCTTCCTATGAAAAGAAGCCCTGTGGTCTCACTCAAGCTTCACAAGCACTTACGAGCAGTAAACCTTGAAGAGCTGTGTGAGGCTGTGCCCTGAATGAGACAGCTTTGCACAGGCTACAGTGGGCAGCTCCTGATTCTGCCTGTCGTGTCATCAACTACTTCCATTTTGGTCAAAACTGAATGAACTTCTCATCCTATGGTCTTACCTGTCAGGATAGAAAGAAAGATTTTAAACACTTCCCTAGTTATTCTAAAATGTTTTATTCATGAAGAAATACCATAATATCAAAGAAAATATAAGTTCAGTCTGCTAATTGTTGCTCACCTGCTGTGATGAACAGAAGGGGCTCCCCATTACCTTACTGCCAGAATACAGACCTTTCTGCCACTAAGTGGCCTTCTTAGATCTACTTAAGCAGCAACCTTTGCATAAAAATTTAATAAATCCTAAACAATGAGAAAATAAGCACCACCCATTGGCTAGGTGAATTAGATAGGAACTTCTGTAAAAATTGTCTAGTGGAAGTTTGTGATGTGCTTCAAGAAGCAATCAAATTACATCCTAATCACAGGAAAAGGTACCTTTGCTATGATTACCAATACTTGTTAAATATGTTATTTCTAAATTTGATGAGTGAGTTTCTTCAAATATTTTTTGTCGCGTTCAGCTGTGGCCTGCGGTGGGGCCACGGGAGCCACTGGAACCAACTGTGTCCAGCATGGGTCGGCTCCAGCCTCTCCGCACAGGAGCTGACCCTGCACCCCTCAGTGTTGCTGCTGCCTTGGGTACCTGTAAGTGGTACAATACTGCTTTCCCAAATTTGGTTATTTGTCTATATTTGAGATGCTGGAATTTGTGCATTGCCAGAGCTCCTGTAACAGATTTTTTTTGACTGAAACTTGAGAGCTCACCCAGAAAGCTGAACCTACAATACTGACTGGCACTCGGTTTTTCATTCAGCTGCGTCTCTTTCATGACCATGAGAGTAAGTGGATGTACTGAAATGTGAGAAAAATGTTCTTTACTATTGCTCTTGACGCATCCAGGAGGGTTGGTCATCATTTTACCCTCTCTCCCACTCTGCTCTTGTCCTTGACTGAAAGCTAATCAGATTTTGGGGAGATTTCTAAACCACATTTCTGAGCTCAGGGGTCTAGTGATGAGGATTAATATCTGAAGATGAATGTGACAATCTAGCCCCTTATTTAATTAAATTGTGATTGTTTAATTATCACAAACTATTTCATATTTCTACTTATTTTTAAAATGATTGTCTATAAATCATAGCTCAAAATATTTCGTTCTTGAGTAATTTATCATGCTTTGTATTTTTACTGAAGTGGAAAGATACTTACTCAACAGATGGACTGGCTATGCCTTTACTGATAATGACAGTCACAGAAGAAAAATATTACTAGGAAACATAGAACAAGAAGGTTAATTAGCCTAATATTCATTATAATTATCACATTTCAATGTAGTATTAAAAAACATGCAGATTTATGTTACAGCAGGATTTCTGATGTTACAGTTCATTGTCTTTTGATGGGCTATAAATCAGTATGAACAGGTTGGTAAAACTACCCTGAGAAAAAAAAAATAAGTAAAAATATAAGAATCCCTCAAAACACAAATATCACAAGTTCTTATTCACCTCTTTATATACATTGCTAACTCCAAACATGAAAAATTTTATGCAAATATTAAAAAAATCTTTTAGAAAGAAATCAAATCAGTCTGGTAATAAAAATGTTAATTGAACCTTGTAGTAGACAATCTTTTTTTTTTTTTTTCCACAAACAGAATGTGGCTTACTGCATTTTCTATGGGCTGAAATCTAGTGGACAATACTATTTACTCAAAGAAACCATGAGCTACTCCCTGAATGAAAAACAAGTTAAATGACAGTACCGTGACTGACTTCTTGTTACTCAGAAGGGTCCGCAAGCAATCTGATTCATGAAGATGATAATAATGCAATAGGAGAACCTGAAATGTGATGGCCTGTGGTTATCTCATGTGATCAGACATGAAAAACAGAGGTTAATTTTCTTTCTCTTTTTGGCAATTTCCTTGATTAAAATGACTAGAATTTTCTCTCCTTATCATTTTCAAGATGCACAGCGTTTGCGAACTGAAATGAACAACGATCATAAATCACATATGAGGAAAATGCTGTGAACTTTTCAGTCTCTGGAATTGTATCTATGTAATTACCAAGTCAGCAACTAATGCCAGTGAAGGCTTTATTACAAAAAAACATAATCAGAGTGGATAACATGCAATAAACACCTAAAAAGAGTTCTCGGGATGTCTTTGATTATTCTTTCCAAGGAAGATTTAACTTCACGTACAGCCACTGGTATCTTTATATTTTTATGGAAAGGCTGGAGCAAACGGCTAACTGGAAAGAGGAAAGAGGAGTTGAACATTTGCTGTACATAAGGAGACTTTCAAACCCTAGTTCTAGGGTGGATGGACAAAAGAGCTTGTGCTTATGCTGAAACATAGCAGCAGCTCCAGATTTAGTGGTTGGTTACCTCAACTGCTGTTGAAGAAGTAGGCAGGCAAGGAACTGCACAACTCTGAGCTTCTTATTTACACTCCAGCTATGGGGTAAATCTTCAGTTCTCTGCTAGTTTATGTAAATAATATCAGAAATAAATCTTTCTAAGTGTTGGAGATGGGAGGGTTTTAACCACTAACCACTCCACTGCTACCATTTCAGTGTTAGAATAAAATTAAAATTGGAGGCTATCCTTACTGCTACTTGACAGAAGACATCTAGATCTAGAATGGTTCCCGAAATTACTTGTGATGCTTCTCCCAGGATAGAATAGCATCCATTCTATGTCCACACACCATAGCCCATATCTCTACCCTCCCCTTTCTGCTCCAGATTTCAGGTTTGGAAAGTTGTTATCAGAGCCATTCATTCATTCACAGATCTAGCTCCTGTCCAGCAGCAAGGATTTGCCTTGTATATGGAAAATAATTCAGGAGCCATAGCAGTCTTGCAGGAAGGCCCCTTTGGCTCGAATTGTCCTTGAAACGAAATAACAGAAATAGTCCAAGACCCAGAGTTTTTCCTTTTGTGGTTCACATGCAGGCCAGTTCTGAGACCCAGATGGTCGCAGATACCATGGTGATGATACCATGGCTTTCTTCCAGTGAAAATTTTGGTTAATATTTTTAGATTACAAGTAATACAAAGTATTTGATGAGCTGCCCAAATATTTTCTTGTTCACCTCCTCTTGCCAGAGAGGTGATTCCATCAGATCCAGCAATGAGCTAATAAACATTTTTTACTTATAAACATCTCAGCATACTGGTACCTGGTTCTGTGCCACTATAGTATCCTCTTTTTCTTTAAGGAAGCTTCTTAGGCTATGAGGAATGTTGTGAAATGGATGGCAGGCTCTGCTCAGGAAGGCATGGAAAGCACAGCTGACCAAGGAAGGTTCCCACAAGCCGGAGAGTCTTGTACACACCACAGTGATGTCTGCTCTGGAAATGAATCACCTGGAGGGGTTGGGCCCTGCAGTGTGAGATTCTGACACCCAGAACACCAAAGGGTGCATCCCAAAATGAGTGTGAACATCCCCATACCTTTTCTATGGTCAACAATAGTATCTTCATCTGTGTTTCATCATTTTACAGCAAGAAGAAATGGAAACTGTATGTGAGATTTTAAAATTTATTTTACCTACTAACTATGCTACTCATCTATTTCATTGCTCTGTTATGATTATGAGATAGTAGAAGCAAATGATCACAAGAAAAATAAATTCTTTTTATGCACACATATTTTTCAATGACTAGAAACAATGAAACATACAGAAAATGTCATATTGAATGAACAGCCGTTTCAAGATATAATGATCTTGAAGGAAAAAATATTAATAAGATGCCAGCATTCTTTATGGAAACAAATATTCATTTTTGATGCTGTTAGCTGCTATCCATCCCTTGATACAAAAAGCTTAATGATGCAGAGAAGTTTACACAAGCCTTTTGCAGTAGGCTGTATTGGATCAATAGCATGAATGTTGACACGTACATGGAAACACATGGGTGAGGAAATAAATTACTTCAGGTTAGAGTTGCCACAACAGAAATCTGAGGATCCATCCAACCCTTAACAAATGTAATGGAAAACATTTAATTTTTCCTTTGTGCTTTACAATGTGTGCTAACTTCTGTTCTGTTAGAAAGATTGCTTCTTTGTGTTGTTGTCATGGTTTAGGAATGGTAGTCCTCAATTTACTTCTCCCAAGGCTCTCCAAAGCCGTGCAGCCACTCACTCACTCCCCCACTCACTTCTCTTCTTTCCCACCTTCACCCCCTCCACGAGTGGCTAGAGAGGAGAACTGGAGGCACAAAAGGCAAAGGTCACGGGTTTATATAAGCACAATTTACTGGAAACAGCAATGACGCAAGAAAATGAACAGTAACAGCAACAATACTAACAAAAAAAATGTATAAAAAAGAAAAATACTCATATGACAATAAAACAATATTGGATTGCTCCCCTACCATGTTTTTTTGACCAGAAGGAACCCCTTTTCCCTGGAAGAGAGAGAGCCCCTTTCCCCCACCCCTAGCCATAACATGAGGTGGTCTGGAATAACCTCGGGGTCCTGGCCATTCCGCCTCTCAGCTGCTGCAAAGTTAACCCTGCCCAGGTCAGAGCCAGGACAGCTGTCGTAGTAGCTGCACACAGAGGGGGATGCAAGCATATGAAGGAACAAGAAATTGTATCTGAGGAAAAATGACAAATGTTTGTGCAGAGAAGCTTCTAGAGCATGAGCGTAGGATATCCATGAAGAGATAATGTTGAGTATGTGAGAAACACAGCCGGCACTGACTTAGCACAGTAGAGAACAGGAAAAGTCTCATTAGATCAAGGTACTCTAGCAGGCCATCAGAGAGAACACTATGAAAAATACCACCAGGGGATGCAGAAAGATGTATATAATGTCTTCTGAAAACCAGAAAGTCTCCAAAAGACTGCTGGCACACATGGGAACCTGTAAAAAAGTAATAGCAATGACAGAAACAGAGAGAGAAGAATGACCCTGACTGGGTCACTTTTTCCAGCTGTCTTTTATTCCATGAAAGAGATTCCGTTAGCAGGATGCAAACAAAATAAAGCAGAGAATAATTGTTTATTCACTAATATATGCAGTAGGTAGGTAGGATGATGATGTCACTCTGCCAAGCATTAGCATAGTTGCTCTGAACATCTCCCCACTGCATCTTGCACTTTGCTTTTCTGATTGGACTCTCAAGTAGTTTAATTTCATTGTCAATTTCCAGCCTCTTCTCACCACTAGATACTACTCCTGATCTCTGATTTTCCCTTACCAAATACCCACTAACTCTCCTAACTCCCCATTAAGGCTGCCTGTTTTAGATGTCTCTTCCAATTTGTCTTATTAGAAACTTGCTGATTCTTCCCCTATTCCACACTTGACACTTTCTTGCTCCCACGGGTTAAAGATTATTTCCAGAAATGCTTTGGTGACTACTTCGACAGACTTCTGTGAGGGCAGGAAGAGAGGATGTAGATAGAAAAGAAACTGGCAATTTCATAAGACACCATCTGATAGTGCCCTGCTCCTGACCATTCCTTCTGTAGCTGGGGCTGTAGAGCTTTCTGAGGAGACCTTAGTCGAGCTCTGGAAAATAGTCCCTGAGCTAAAACATGGGAGATTTCTGAGGATATATAGAGTACCTAAGGCTGTATGATGAGGGCTGCATTTGCTGTAAACACAGCTGCTGTTTACATTGCTTCTTCTGAAGAATGCAAATCCAGTTGATACGATTAGATGCTATCATCTGCTATAAAAGAATATCTGTGATACGCTTCATGACAGAGGGTAGCAATGCTCTTGCCCAAACACAGACATCCGCTTAACGTGCTCTAGGTTGCCTGAAAAATCCTCACAGGGCTGGCAGACACAGCCAAGAGAAGACCCACTTCCTGGTGGAGAGCAAGCTGGTTGTACACTAAAGGTGTAGAGAATCATAGTGGCACTTGAGCTGGCTGAAATGCTTCCTAATGATCCCTGATCTGTGAACTGTTTTTCACACTGTTGAGAAGAGCAGAAGAGTCTGCTGTAATCACTGAGGAAAAAACTGTATTTTGTGTATTTTTGCTTTTATTGCATCTGTTATCGGTTTAGTTGTTTGCCTCTTGTAATAAATGTTATCCAAAATCTTTGTATTCTGAGGTGATTCAGGCTTTTCTATGCAATTTAAGTTTCCAAGTTGTTTTTTTTTAATATTGATAAAATCTTTAAATAAATAAAAATACCTATTCGTTTCTTTGCAAATCCTATACAGAACTTTATTTTTCTTTTAAAGAAACGGGTATCTCAAGGGATGAAACAAAGAACTTTTTCCAAGCAGACCAGTTACAATTCAAGCTGAATGTGTTAAAATGTAGTGCAAAAAATGTGACAGGAATAAGAATAAGGGAAATGCGACATGATGCAAAAGGAATAAAATAACCCAACAAGACTTAAGACAATCTTGCATGCAACTTCATGGATTTCATAAATTCTCTGTAGTGACCTTGTTATTGATCATACAGGTATAGGTGTGTTGCCTACATAACATCATCTCAGGGCTACAAATAGCAAGGAATTAGGATCTTAAAACTGTGTTTCCATGTCAGTTTCTACTTTAGTGTTAGCTTAAACAACCACTGTCCTCGTGTCTCAGTACAAGTACTGATATGATGAAACAGTTTGAGGTTTTCACACAGTTGAAAAATATTGCTGCAAATAGAGGTGTTCTTTTGCAGCTAGTCTAGTTACTCTTTGTCCAGTAGCACTCAGAGCATTGCTGCATAAACAAATGTTCTCACTTTTTTTTTTCTTTTCTTAATGGACAAAACTCACAAAAAACCAATGACAAACAAACTAAAAACCAGCAAAAAAAAGACTAAACAAAAAAAAAACCAAAAAACCAAAACAAAAATCAACCCCAAACCCCAAACAACCAACCACAAAAAAACACCTTTTGATTATTTCCATCATTTTCCTTTAATGTACTGGAGGTTACAATGAGTCTGGTTTGCTAAAAAAACTGTGAAGTTTAATACCAATTATTTAGGTATTTCATCCATTTGACCATATTGAATATGAGTATAAAAATTTATGTACATTGATGCATGATCAATGATATAATCCAGTCTGATATTGTGAGATACAAGTAAATAAGTAGGCACACCAGGAAGACTTGGTTGCAACAAACATATTTGAAGAGGGGTGGCTCCACTTTTCCATTTTTTCCCATTTGATTATATATCTGCATTTCTTTTTACTGTATGTCTTTTATGCCAGCTGGTTGTTTTTTTTTTTTTTTTATTACTCTTCTTCCATTGTACCTTTGCAACTCAGCCACCTGCATCTCTCTTTCATTCCCCTCACTGCTAACTTTCCACATGCTAAGCCTTTTGCGCAAGACTTAGTTTTTCTAATATAAAAATTCCTGTCAAGATTATGAAAGGAAGAGGTCTGTTTTTAAGGAGAAAAAAGGCAAGCAACACACCTCAGTTTAGGGCAGAGATTTCAGTTGTTATCATGTTTATATGATTATTTTTCATATGTGAGATCAGATTAACAGAAGATAGAGCTGGAAATGTAGGCAGAGGAAAGCTACTCCTTGTGATAACTTCCCTTGTAAAAGCATCACCTTTTTTTAAGCAGCTCTTTAAGCTATTAAGAAGCTGGAAAGTGAAGTTCTGGCCCTGTGAAATCTTCTGTTAACCTTCTCTTATTGAGGGCAAATAAAGGACGTGTTGCTGGATCTTTACCTGCTGCTCTGGCCCCATCGATGAGTTTCTTAAGAGAATTTGATTGTCTCTTGCCATTGGAAACTTTTTGGTCCAACTAAGGAGCAGCTTTAAGGAGCCATGGTAATGACATAAATTATTGGAACTATTTTTAAATAGTGCTCCTGGGAATACTCTTCCCAGGCAATAATGTGCAGAGTTAGCAGTTGTACCAAATTGCAAGGACAGTCTAAATTGTTAGCATATTTTCAGATTCCTATTTCATCCCGTGTGACTGAGGAAACTATTATTGCTATTGCACTGCACGAATGGAATATGCAGGTAGAACAGGACAACACTATAGGGCAGACAACTGCACTCACACCTGGTAAGAATAGAATCCTCTTGATTCTTGTGAACATTACTGTGCAGTTTAGGTACCTAGGTGGTTAGCTAAGGTTTTCCAAAGCTCTAGATCCATGTTTCTGCTTGTAGCAAATTGCTTCATTTAAAAAACTGTATTAAAAAGAGCGAAATGTATTAGGCAGTCTTTCAGAGCATATAACACTCTGGGAAACTCCTATACTCCATCTGGGTTGTCTTTCCAAATTCTGTCTGTTGCATTACTCTGATTCAAAAAGTTTTATAGATAAGAAGGGCAAAAATGCCCATGAATACTGATTTAAGTTTAAAAAAAAAATAAAATTACAATATATTCTGGATTATTTTTGAAAATAATCTGATATATTTATTGCCAAGTATGTCTACCTTCAAATAAAACTGTGCTTTCATTTTTCTGTATTATGGTATGCAAGATACTTTAAAACATTTCTCCTCTTTTATGTTGTAAGGGGAGGAAAAAAATCCCTATTATAGATTGTAGCTTCAAAACTAAATGGCAGCACTTACACCAAAGCTCCACGCGGAAACCAGGAACCCACCTTAAAATAGGCGAGGTGCAAGGTCTTAAAATGGATGATGTCATAATAAGACTTGCAGCACATATGAGTGAGAACAAGTGTGACTACACATCCCTAATACCATCCATTACTTTATAACTGATTTCATTCATTAAATAATCTCACTTTGCAATCCAAACTGCCATTTGTGACCTGTATCTCTCTTTTCTTAATTCTGCCGTCTTGTAGTGGGTTAGAGAAGAATGCGCACCTTTTGGAAGAAGGAGAAACCTGGAAAACATCTAGTGATATTTCTCCATTGTACTTTGCTGGTCTCTGTTGATTTATGGCTGAGACTGCCTGAATCCTGCCCACATCTTTGTGATCTTATAATCCCTTCTCCCCACACTCCCTATTCTGGTTTTGTTGGTGCTGGAGGTTATTTGTGTTATGTGTGTGTATGGTTTGTTTTTATCCAATTCGTTTAGCTTTTTTGGTGACCTGGTTGTTTGGGTTTGGCTCACCTTTTGAACCTTCATGCAATTTTAGCACTTTAAATATCTTTTTGCCTGACTGTGGCTACTTATTAGGTGAAGGGTACCTTGTTTATTAGAAGCCTTCCTTCCCACGCTCCTTTGTTGTATCGGTCTGTGGCGCTGTACCCCCTCTTACTGATCACTTCCTGCCCTCTCCATGGGGTCTTCCTCCCTCCCCTGCCCCTAGTCCTGGCCACTCCTCGAGTTCTCCCTATTGGTTCCTGTATCCCAACTCCGCCCATGTACTGCCCCTGTGCCCTGAAACCATTTGCCCATGCGCTCTCCCCACCCCCCTGGGACCCGGGTAAACTGAGGCTCCAGGCCATGTCATGCTTTCTCTCCCTTTCTGTCTCTGCCCCTGGGAGCAGCCTGCCAACAGCTCCTCTCCTCTGCCTTTGGGGGCCAGCCCGTGTGCTGGCCCCAGGCTTTGGGGAGGCAGCATGGAATAAAGATCTTTGCAGTGCCATGAGGAGAGCCTTCTCACCTCCTTTGCCATCACTGAAGTTGCAGGCTGGCAGCTGGAGCAGCGGTGCCGGGCGTCCGAGATGGACTGCAGGAGGGCAGAGAATCCCTGCCTTGTCCCAAGAAGCCCCCGCTGCGCTCCCAGGGAAAGCTGCAGCAGCTAAACAACACCTAGCTCTGCAACATCGGTCCAGTGCAAGGATAATGAACACATGCTTAAAGAAAACTATTGCATTTTTCAGAACTCAGCATGAAGAATATACTGTGAAGAGGTCTGTGCGCTGTGGGAGTGGGTAATTGAATGACTGCTCAGGTTCAGGTTGGTTTTCTGATTGTGCTTTATCCAATTCCACACAATAGCCTTAGGCTTGGGCAGGGGGACTGAGACGTCGCTGTGTGAGTCTGTGCAGCCCTTGTCTAGGGCACAGGGGACCATCTATAGCCTGGCATGCACAGAGACTTTCAACCTCTATTAAAGCATTTTACCTGCTCTGGGGACTAACACAATACAAGAAGAATAGGAGCAGTCTTTGGGCAAAATAAAGGGCTGTTTTAGCTCTTAGTAGTAGTCTGTATTTCCATTTCGTCCAGACAGAAAAACTTTTTCGCCAGGAGTTGTTCTGTCTTTTCCTTTCTCTATCAACATTCCAACTAAGAAGATGAAATGCATTAATGCCTGTGTAGCATTATTTTATACATATCAAATGAAGCATGTTTTTTATCAGAATGTATATATGACTGTATGTTCACAGGTAGCTCTCTTTTCTTTTTTTTTTTTTTTTTTTTTTTTTTTTTTTTTTTTTTTTTTTTTTT